>OY763909.1:11590000-11914749 GCA_963667235.1 Nomada lathburiana
TTCTCTGGACCTTTCGGAAAAAGTTCGCACGTATCGCTCCCGAATGAACATGTTCTTATTGTAAAAAGCGGGGGCCGGGACATCTGCGCTGGACAATGTTTGGACACGTCGCCGGCGACACACAACTTTTGTCCAGCGGGATTTCAATGCGAACCGAACTCTCCGCAATATAATGGAAACGTCGTAAATATGAAAATTTTACCAACGCTTTGTAAAGTGGAATGCCGTCGTAGAGCTGCGAACTTTTGAAATTTGATTCGCGCTGAATCGGTCCCGGGAACAGTTGGGGATGATTTTTCTGCGCTTTTTACGGAAGAGGAAATTCCTCTAAACTTTTATCATCGTCTCTAACACGCAGGGAAGGAAAGTCCTGAGCAATACTTGATTCTTCCAAATCAGTCCCGAAAGCAAAGACCAATGTCCCGAGAAAATATGGCAAAGACAACTCTTGAATGTTTGCCTGCTTATTCCTGGTGAAAAATCGCTCCCCTTGGGAGAGTTTTCACCGTCATATCTGTGCAATATTTGATTCAGTGTCGGGCAAATTGAGTACCTGGATCTTTCTTAAATAAGGAGAAACGAAGTTTAGCCGAAGAATCGTTTGCTGTGCGACGGGAAGCGCGACCCGTCGGCACGTAGGCCTACCGGTTCACCTTGCCAGCATTTTACGTTGAATTCACTGTTCCGACGAATGAACCGCAGGTAACAGTTGATATCGGCGAAATATCAATTTTCCATGGCACCCCTTTCACCAACCAATCAAGTTTTACAAATAATACAAAACAACCTCCTGCTACCTTTAGTGTTGCAACCTTTTTATTGGCGACAAAAATTGTAAGGTTACAGTCACATCTTGTTGAATTTGTACGAGCAAAACATTTTCTTGATTGCGGGAATTTCTTCCAAGGCATTGCCCATTCTTGGTGGCACGGAACCTAGACTTTCGACGCCTGGTTCGAAGAGAAATTTCTCAAGATTCAAAACTTTATTTCCCGCGTTGCAATTAGTCCAGCAACGAATGTTTATTCAATGCGAACCACGGTTTGCGGGCCGACGAGGCATTCCACTTTCGTGGAGGCCAGAAGCGTTATTGTGATAAAAATTACATCTCCTCCGTCGAAGGATGTAAATTATTTGTAGTCGGGCCCTGAAATGAAGAGTTCATTAGCAGCACTTGTGCGTCTTTGTCGTAATTGCTGATGTACCTACACGGTTCCAAGCGGGAACACAACGCAAGTTTGGGGGAAGAAATCTGCGTGAACGTTGTAATTAAATTGTTGCGCATCGCCGGCTTCATTATTTATATGCTTATTTGCGTCGTATAATGCGCGTGAATGTAACGAATTGTATATAGTCGTGTCGGTCTGTCGCATAGAAATTAATTAAGACGAACAAATTACGAGGGACGTAGGAAAAAACAAAATAAGTGTTGGTGCATATTATATGAATATGAAATACATCGTTGCACAGTGTAACATCGAATTAATTGCCAGGACCAAACAATGACCTCGCTCACCAATATCTGCTTTTCGTAAACGTCTTCTTGAATTTTTCTTTCTTTCCTCCATGACGGTAGCAAAATAGAAGTCTTGCGTCGACTGTAGCTGCAGCTTGGCATTTTGGTGGATGTGAGATAGCAGTCAGCTGAAGAATCATTAGCAAAGATACTCTGACCTCCCGATTCTTCCAACTTTATTCCAATTATGCTGGAGAGCGTAAACTGCTAGTAGAATAATCGATGTCAATTGTATTCGTTGGTGTCGATACCACGGAGACGTTCACGTTTCTTCGCATCCAAGTTCAATTCGACTAGATTACCGGTAAAGGGGAGGAATTCGATGCTGCATTTACAAATCTAACGGTTGAAGAAATTTTCGTCATCAAGATTCTCTACGGTTTCTGTTTTCTCCGCAATTTCGAACTTTATTCGATATTTACCAGGAATACGGGGGAGATTAAAGTAATGGAGGAACGATCAATTTAATAAGAAGAGAGCGGTCTAGCAAGGTTGCCCAAGTAGCTTGCTTATCCTTCCTTCCTTCCTTTCGACGCCGAAATTGAATCTTTCAATTTTCTTATCGACACATCGCGTCAAGTGCCGCGTCGTGCAATTCCATTGAATATCTTTTGGCAAGAATTCGATAAAAAGTAAATCCTGTTGACATAGTCCCTCTACTCGTCTACTCTATGATTTGTCAATCACCCTCACAGAAAATTACAATGCCCGCTTCAAACGAAACCGTTCGAATAGTGAAATAGCGTTAAAAATCTAGAGTCCTCGTGCCCATGGAACATACGAACATTGGTTCGTCGTAAGCACGCACAAAGATACTGCTCAGGTACATACATAGATGGGCTGGACGCGATGTTTTTCTACTCGCATTCAATCGATGCACTCGAATTGCTCGCGGACGGACGCGTAAATACGTTCAGGTCCCAGGAGTCTGTCACCTCCTCAATGTCCGAGCTAATTTGTCGAAGAATCGAGTTTTGAAATTTGAGAAGAACCCGAGCCACGGAGCCGCGCCTCTAAGACTTGTCAGCGGAGCCTTTTCATGTTCCCTCCAATTCCTACACCTTCATTCTGTCCTTCAACATCGTTCGTGGCCGTTCATTGTGATCCACGATTGACCCATCATGTTTATGGGATATTTTGAAATTCGGAATTGTCTCCTGACGGTGTCACGTCGCGTGTTTTTTTACGTGCTTCTTCGACGCGGCTTTCCTGCTCGACAATCGCGCGACCACTTAGCGAATACAAAGCGCGAGATCGTACGTTGGATTTCCGGCCTCGAGTTATCAAACATTTATATCGTCGCTTTTGTACTGCAACCGAGGGCGGTTTTGAACGAAGGGACGCGAGAAATACAGGCTTTTGTCGTCATCGATGGACAATTTTCTCGATACCTGTCAGCGTTTACCCGATAGATATCGCGTGTTTGCTATTCAAAGTGTGCTCGAGCTAAGGGAAAGACGGCCGTTTCCTTATTTTATTCCATCGCACGACCGCAACGTTCAGGCAGAGATGGGAAGCTCGTGAGCAACCCTTGCCGTAAGTTTCCTCGCGTCGAAGAAAAGAGAACCCTAACTAGCGACGCCTATCGGAAACAGAGGCTGTTTCCCACCTGTTTCTGTTTGCATTTAGGAAAGGAGGGAAGCCACATCTCCGCGATTCCCATGCAAGGGGAACGCGTATTCGCGTGTTTCAACATTCTTCTGGCACAATGCCCTCGTGGTTCTCTGTCTCCGTCAATGATGTAAGGAACATTGGAAATTACCTGGATGCGACGTTCGCAGAGTACACCGACGTATCCACTTCCATGAAACCGCGACTCGCGACAATGGACCAATTTTGCGCGTTTTAAGCCTAAAAAAATTGCATTGTCCACTCTCCTTCTGCTGCTCGTGTTTCCACCGATGCGCGATTTTTTCCCCTTACTTTTTCTCACCCACTTCTTCTCCCCGTCCTGTGCGGTGGATCTTTCGTGTACTCAAGATCTCCTGTCATCAGCAGGGGGATCAAGCACGTCACGAAGAAAACAACGGCGTCGTTGTTGCACTTCGTTTACATACTGCCGGTGTTTACCTCGTTGCTGCTCGAGGGGAATATTAGAAGAGGCAGGCGATTTGCAAACCCGGAAAGAACGGGCATTATCATCCATTGAGAAACACTTTTGTACGAAACAGGAGAAGAAGAAAAAGAGATTTAAAAAAATAAAGACGCACCTCGTTTACACTGTTCCGATCTATCGGACAATTTTCTCGTTTAGAAGAAATTTGTCATTGGATCCACCTGCCGACCGTTGAAACGCTCGCACTCGCCGAAAGAATATAGGTTTCCTTGATCATTTTCCGCAGCGAGCTTTGCATCCATGCTTTAACCTAACAGACGATCAGACGCAGAACGACAAAACAGCTTTGATGTTGGGGCTGGAAATGCAGCGCGAAAAGATCTGTCATTTATGAATCGTCTACGTGCTTCCATGGACTTTCAACTGCCGCGCTTTGATGCAACTTGGAAGCTGCAGAAAATTACGTTCGATTAGAGGGCTACGATTCCAACGTCTTCCTGTCGCTTTTACCGAACGAAATATTCCTTGTCGTCTTGTCGGATAGCTCGTTCCCAATTACGACGCCTATCCTACTTCTCGATAATAAATGTCCTTCCGATCGCAGAGGGGGCTAGCTACTTGTGCGAAATCGCCGGCGATCTGCAATTCGATTGCTCTTACCGAATGTTTCCCTAATCCGCGCTAAAGACCACCTAGCCTCGCATCTGTCATCTATCCGTCCGTCCATGAGCGAAACCATCGTCCCCTCCTCGATTCTGTCCCGATTCGCATCCACTGTCTCTCGCCTCTGTGGCGTAGCGAGTGGTACGACTATCAACAATCAACACCCTCGGGAGAGTCGCGGGGGCGCGCAGAGAGTGCGAGCAAGGGGGTGAAGCGAAGTAGAGAGCTGAAGAGGCGATGGTCGGCGAGGAGAGGCGAAGAAGGTGGCGGGTTTGCCTCCTCCGTCCCGCGGAGAACGCGATGCTGACGGTGGATACGGTGGAAGAATGTGTGTGCCGGGCTATTCCGGCAGCTCGTGGGAGAGCTCGTTCGATTCTCAGTGTCTGGAAATAATTAGAGGCCGAGGTGGCCCGGGTGTTGCCACGGCAACCGCCAATCAGAGGGCAAAGAAAAATTTTTCCTTTTATATCGCGCATTTTTCTCTGCTCGCCCCGCGAAAAGGGGCTTGCGGCGGAGGACGCGGGGAGGTTCACCCGCGCCGCTCGCTGCTCTCTGCTCTCTGCTCTCTGCTCTCTGCTCGCTGCTCGCTGCTCGCTGCTCGCTGCTCGCTGCTCGCTGCTCGCTGCTCGCTGCGGATCACTGCCGAGGGGGTTGCCAAGCCGCTTCGCCACCCCCGCAAAAGATAATGTATGCAGAGACACGTTGAAACATGTGTCTGCGAGTCTACATGCACGGCTCGCTGCCCGTGTGACTCTACGTAGACGCGGAATATCCGGGAATATTCGGGAATATCCGGGAATCTCGATTGCGCCTTACTTGCGTCTTTACGATTTGCCGTGCACGCCGATGCAACCTCCGCACCACCCTAACCGCTCCTTCGAATTTTCTTTGCTGGCGAACACGGGACAGCGATTTCTTCTCCTCCCTTGCATTACTTTCTTCCTCGCATCCTCATTGCATTCGAGTTGATTGGCGATCAACCACAAGACAGTAGTTCAATGATGTCAGTTATCGGCGCTCGCGCTCAGCGGCGAGACTGAGTTTCCTAGCGCGGACAGGAACAGCTGAGAAATATATTTAGGAGATCGTCGCATCTATTAGGGGGTACGATTGTCCCGTTCCATTAATAATTTCGTTGATTAAAATCAAATCCGATGGCATCGTTACGCGTACGCGGTAGAGTGGTATGGGGCATTGTTTGGCGACGTCCAATAGGTTCCGACATGTATGTGGGAGCAACTAGTCGTCCCATTAGAAAGGAGAACGAGGTGTTGGTTATTATTTCGTTTGCACGATGGCTCTGTGCGACGAAAGCATTCTCTTTGATGTGCCACCGCGTCTCGTGGCATCGGCTTTTTCAATTAATGCAAAAAGGAGTGTCTTAGACCGACACCCCATGGAACACTTCACTTCGCTTTCAAAAATGGCGTGCATGAGCCAGGAGAGACATGTTTCCCATTCAAAGCTAGCTTTGCAGCGCGCAATCACTACGACAAGGCCAATACGAAATTTCCCATTTTTCCTCCTTTTCGGCCGAACGATGCTGCACCGCCCATTAAATATGTTTTCTGTTCGTGCAACTAATTGTCCGCAACTACGTTACCTCCTGATGCAATCATTCCTTAACCACCAGCGTCTTTGTCTTCTCGTTCGGATCGTAGTTACGCTTCAAAGCGAACTTCCTGCGAACAGTACTTTCATTCGGGTACATTCTACTGCGCGACAAAATCCATCCAAGATTCGAATCATTGAATAAATGTCCTAACCAGTGTCATGCTCGATAATTGGAGTACAAGGAATTCTCCGCGAAATATAATAAATGTGGACACGCCTTGACAAAAAGACGTTTTCTTGGTCCCGAACGAAGTGTGGGTGTCACGAAGCAGGACGACCGCCGTGAATGGTTTTTATTTTGGTTTGGTTTGACAGTGAGCGCTTTTGTCTTCGGCCAAACTCAAAGCCGTACCTGTTTTAATTAACTTATTCAAACGTTACCTGGCCGGAAATGTAATGTCACCATCGAGGACACGAGAGGGACGTTTAAATGGGCCTCCTCGGATACATGGCAGGTCGCACGACCATCCTAAAACCTATCGGAACCCACGTGGTCGTGCGACGCTCCTTCGAAAAGAGAATGAAGAAAAGTTCGCAACATACAATTGAATATCTTTCATCAAATTCCTGTGAAAACATTTGAATATGTAAGTCAGTTCTCGAACATTTCACTCTTTACTCTTTAATCACGTCAACCGCGCGAAGGTAATTGAAGAAATAGCATTTGATTGCTCGCACGGCACCGGAAGACTTTCACCTCGATCAGGGAGGGCACGATAATCAAAATTGATAACGGAGGAACGACGGATCTCCATCGGACATTCGAATTTCTGCCGGTCAAAATTTCTTCCGGTAGCCACGATTTGCGTCGCATCGGAGCACCAGGTAACACGACACGTATATCCCTTCTTGGCAAGCACGTGGGAAGAAAACCGCCTCCTAAATGCGCTCATAGAAAACGAGAAACGGGCACCGATGAAAGGGGTGTGTTTCAAAACATGTCACTTTCAATATCGGCGCTAACCATCGATTCGATACTGGCTGCGCATAAAAACAGCTCGGTGTTTTATTTCTTAGATTGAGAATTCTTCCTGGAGTTCCATCTCACTCCTGACATGGCGAAGGAAACGGGTGTCACATGATCCGGATCAATTCGATTCTTTTAACGGGATAAATATCGGAAAACAATTGTTGTCTGAATTTCAATATTTACAATCGTTGTCGTATTACTGTTCATTCTACAAATTCTAGATACACTCTCATCAATCGATACTAAACTACTAATTACGTTTAGTAGATGGACATTAGGTATTCTCGTTGCGAAAAAGCATGCAACACTCTGAAATTGTTCTTCGTAAATTTCGTTTAAGGATAAGCAGAATCGATGTCCTCGCGTATGTATCGCAGTCGTTCATTTTGGATGCATGTCTTTCGATTCGGTGATGCGATGCAACGATTTACCCTATTTTTTCACACAACTTTTTCGATCGGAAACTGCTTGTGCCCACCTGAGCAATTTTATGCCGAATACCGCAACGATTGTGATCGTTCGATGAAAGATCGAGTCGCAAATTCGCTCGCCGTCATCCAGAGAATTAATATTCTGTTAATATTCCGTCAAGTTTACCTTCGCACGGATCCGGCCTCGGAGCAGATACGTGGATGTGGGTGCGCATTACCGGAGGCGATAGCAGACGACTGTACACGTAATAATAATGCGTGCCGTTCAGTCTGTGTGAGCCGCGAGGACGCGCGCGCGATCACGTGCGAGTAGAGAAAGGAGCAGAAACGCGCGAATCTCGAGTGTGGGCGAAAGCCAGTCACCCTCTGCCTCTACCGCTTTTAAACAGTAAATACATTTTAGCGGTGTAGCGGGTAATGTGTAATATTTTTAATTGGATCTCTCCGTCTCTGTCTCGCGCACGACAGCCAGCTTTTGCCGCGCCGCTCCGCGTGGTTCCGCACCGCCTTCCCTTCGGCTGTTTCTTCCCGCGGCGAGAAAACCGCTCGAAATTACGTCCGTCTCTGTTTCTCCGCGCGCTCCTCTGGCCCAGAAGCTCCCTCGCGTTCGTCGCTGACAGAACTTGCAATTATTTTCTCGTACCTTGTGGATTGTCGCGCTGTAAAATTTCTTCTCAGCCGCGGCGACGGTCTCCGTGTGCGCTCCGCACAGCCATAGTCGTGTGGGTGAGCGTTCCTCCTCGCGTCCGCACGCGTCCGCCCGCGTCCGCCCGCGTCCGCCCGCGTATGTTACGAGGATTCCTTCGCTTTCTACCCTCCACCTTCGCCTCCTCTTCCGCGCATTATATCCTGGTTTCGCGAGTCGCGTAGCCTCCAGCTGGCATTAGGCCCCGTAGAAAAGAACATTGAGGAATTAGTGACAGTGGCGGACGGACGATTCTTTTGCCCTGAAGATCGTGCGTATTGCGGCCAGAAAATTCTAAAGCGAAATACCGCTCAAAGGCGGGACCGGGTTTCTGCGTGCCGATGATACGGTGCTAATGGCCTTCCTGTGGTCTACGTTCGTCCTGCAGCTTCGAGGCGGAACCCTGTGGATGCGTGGATGCGAGCTTTCCTTCCCATCTTCTTCTTCCTTCCATCGCGTTCCACGAATAACGATTGCAATTGCCATCACGGTTTATTATCTATTTCGGCTTTTGCTGCGTTAACACAGTCTCCATGGCGAAGATTATCGACGGTATGTGCAGCCTGGAAACGGAGCTCTTCGATCGCGATACCGGAATCTCACGACCGTTCCATGAAACCTATCGTCCGTGCAATTAACCGACGCAATTGTAAAATGCCTCCCCTTAGCTTGCTCTTCGTCAATCGCACCAGGAGCCATGGTCAATTAATCTATCGTTAAGTCTGAATAAATTTCCGCGACGTACATCACACGTCTATCCTGCGATCGCAAAATGAAAATTCGACGTCGTATCAAACAAAGGATGTAGATAAAAATCGGGATTGTCGCCCGTATGAGAAACAGACATCTGGTTACCAGGTGCACCTCGATCTCGGTTAAAAATCTTCACCGGATGACGAAGAATTGCTTGCACTGGAATTATTCGAAACCGTGAAAATTGTCGCCGCCGATAATAATCATCGACGTACGCCGCGACGCGCCGGTGCTGACGCACGGGTAACCAGCCCTGAATGAATTTGCGAAACCCGATTTTTTCAACGCGCAGACAACATTTCGGATAAAGTAAATAGGGAGAGACCGTACTTATTTCTACGTCTATTGAATCGTTCAACATTTGTGAGATGCCGTTCAACGTGAAGCAAATTCTGGAAGAAAGAGTAACGCACGATCAAGGGAACGATAATAATCGCTAATGTTTCCTGCCGTCGCAATGGCGCACTTCTTCCGTTCCTCTAGGCCTTTCGTTAAACATCCGCGGCAATATATTTTTCCCATTTAATGACGCAACACTGCGTGCCTCCTGACAAATTTCTATGTGCAATATTTATTAAATCTACCGATGTCTTCTCGGAACGATTACTTTCTTCGCTCGCACTAGGATTACTCGAAGTGCGCCCGAGGAGTTTTGGTTCCTCGTGAATCTAACGACTATTGCACTGCTCCTTACTATGGTTCCAATAAAAAATGATTCACTCTGCAGTCGCCTAATGACTTAAATTACTTAATTTATTAATTACGTATTTCGCAGGCCGCTTACCAGTTCCAGAGCAACAAAGTTATTGCAACCATTTCGAATAATATATAATACAACTCAAGCTATTATACACGCGCGAGAGGTTGGAGTACTAGAACAGTTTGTATTATCCGAAGTACCTTGTTTCTATGAAAGAAAAGTTTTGGGATGCGAAAGGAAGACCGTTCTCCAAAACGAGCCGTGAGATCGCAATCGTGAAGTGTGGTAGAAGCTTGAATCGGACAGTTCGAATTAATCGGCACTCGATTATCTCGTCTTTTCACCAAACAAGACGTCAGGACTGAATCGCAATCGGCCATTGCCGAGAAAGATTGCGGTCGGTCGAACGTCACTTCTTTTGTGCCTTTCCTCTATCTCAAGCGCCGCGTAGTTCCACCATTTTGAGCTGAGCGGACGTTGGCACAATTTTTAGGGGTTGGTCCTTTGTAGACCGACTGGCCAGCCCCGAGCAACCCTCCTGCTGCGACATTTATTTAACAAGGTAACGATATTACGGTGTTAGGTCATATTGGGGGATCCCCTGTCGAGAATTCGAGGGTCTAACGACCAATAGAATTTATTGTTCCGGGCAATGTACGTGATTTTTTGGGTGCAACATTCGCTCATGATGGCCGCGTAACGGATTTTCTATACCTTCATCGGATTGCTGAATCCATTGTGCGCTTTTTTCCTGCGTCGCGCACCGTTGCAGAAAAAAAATCTAATGATCATTTTGTTGCAGTGTTTGATTTCGAGCATCAAAGAGAAACTTGAGACCGACACGTAGGTTACAAAAATCGATAGTGCCGTAATCTTTGCACGCAGTTTGCAAGTACACCTCTATAAGCTAGGAACGATCAAACGAACGTCGGTCCCAATCGTGCCAGTAAAATATTTTTCCATCGCACCATCTGTTTCAGCCATTTTGTTCAGTCCTCGGCAGCGTTCCTGCAAATGCAATTGCCGTGTGTGAACTGTTTCAACTCAGGAGCCGGTGAATTACGGATTCGTTCCAGCATACCATCGGCAATAATTTATGCATCTTCAACCGTTGATTAATCTCGCTATTCGCTGAGAATACCGGACAAAAATAATAAGCAGAGCGCCATTAGCCTTTCGCACAGCTATCGAGCCATCTCTAACGATTTGTTTAGCCCGGGAAAGTGGAAAGTCGACACCGACTTCATGTAATACGCGGCAGTCGTGATTCGCGTTAACGAGGATTTTTGCAAAACAACAAAAGCACGAAGGGCGAACAGAGACAGCACGGGCAGCACGGGCAGCACGGTGAGAGGGTGTAAAGGTACGATCGAGAAACAGACATGACTGGATACATAGATAAGTCGATAGACAGATAGAGAGAGATTGATAAGGGGTGGAGTGGTGAAGAGGGGGGAATAAATGTTCCCAGTTCAAGACCGCAAGATTTTTGCACACCGTCGGTGTAGTCGGTGTAGGATATCATTATCATTTAATTTTCGCGTTCGACGAAACGACTCCCGAATCCTGACGTCGTTAACGTTAATACTGTGATTTGGCGATACTCCTTGTTTTCTATAGAGCGTGAAATTTAAATGTCCCAATCGATAGCCGATCATTATTTCTGCTGTTGCTCTAAACACCACCGCTGCTTTCGCGTAACTGGAGTATGTATATACCGCAGCGAAAGCGAACGAGATATTGCAAACCCGGCCTCTTCGTCGAACAGCTATATTCCTGAAATGCTTCCCATGCAGTCGGGGAATGTTGCTCCGATTTTTTTTCGAAATTATTCGTCGCTCGTGAAATTTAGCATCCTAAGAAACAGTGTGAATCTGTAATTTCAATAGATACTTTCACCTAATATTGTCCAAACAAATCCACTCCCTGCAAGACGAGAAATTCGCGATCCATTGACTTGAAGTGGACAACGTAGCAACACTAAGCGTCATTCATGTCGGTTTACGGTTTTGTACAATTAAAAGGTTTAGCACGTCAGGTGACTTCATTTTGCAAATTTTGCAACTACACAAAAGCAGTGGTACAACATAGTGGTTCATTAAAAAATCATGACAAACTGCTGCATTGCATAAATTTGAATGGGCAAACATTTTACGAACGTAAATGTTAAACGATCATTGAATTAAGGTGATCAGAGGTTTATGTAATTTAGCATAGTGAATGCATTTAGCAATAAAACAATTTACGTCGAGGGTGTTAGCGGTTTATTGCAAACGAGATTCATTTCACGGGTAGGTAGGCACAAGTGGGCGCCATCTCTGCCAGGGGCAGCAAAATCGAACGATGTCTGCGTTTTCAATCTTTACAGCTAAAATCATTAAAATAATCATGCCGATGTAGCATTTCTGTTGAACAATCTTAATGAATATGTTTCGAAAAATTATTAGTTTTATCGAAAGAACATGTCGCATCCCTATGTATAATCTGTCGGTAACGTTGATGGAAATGGAAATACCGCACAGACGGGACGCAAAGTAGTACGTGGCGCCATCTCGAGTTTACCGCACTTAGAAGAGTTTCCCCAACTTTGAAAACCAACTATCTGGATTGCATCGTTAATTTGAACAATTGCGTCTTTCTCGGCTTCCATTGGGTATTTTCTAACCGGACTAGTCTCAAATTAAAACTGAGAACTTTATGTTTAGTTTCCAACAGCCTTCAACAATATGGCGTCAGTGACTTTAAACTTAAGAACAATTAAAAAATCGGCGAAAATACCATCCGGGACATTGCAATTATTTCGGCTCAAGATAGTTATTTTTGAATCTACAAGACATCAAATTAAAGGAAAAAGAACGTAACGATTATCTAAATTGTTTATTCTGGCGCTTTCTGAACCGATTTTTCAATTCTTAATAAGTTTTACGTCACAGGCGCCATATTGTTGAAGGCTGTTAGAAAACAAAGCTTGCGGTCGCAGCTTTAATTTGAGACCAGTCCGGTTAAAAAATACCCACTGGATACCGACAAAAGGCAGTACTTTATAACGCCCACTCGATTTCGACAGTACGATATTAATAAAAAGGTGGGGGGCAAAGAAAAAGAATAAATTGGATCACTAAAGAAATTCAATATCCAGAGGGGCATTCTACTATTAATTATCGTCCACTTGTTATAAGCCCGATTGAAACCCGTAAGTGGATTATCTCTTTTTCTCGCAACACTAATTTACTGCATTACTCGCAGTAAATCGCGTACGGGGCTTCATTACCTCTAATATAGTAGTATCTCGTATATATTAAAAAAAATAGGAAAACAAAAAATAGTAATTCACTGCACCCATCATGTTTAATTCGCAACACTAGTACCGGAGAAGTACCGGAGAAGTACCGGAGGTACGCGGTGCTAATAAAAATCGGGATTTGAACAATATGTGCCGTTCGCAGCAGCAGGGTGATCTGCTTTTCAGCGATCTGTCCTTCCGGATAATTGCCCGGATCATGTATGGGTAGAGATCGCCATAATTATTCACAGTGATTGCCGGAGATGAGGAAAATTCCAAATTGTTTCAGGTAGGTGGGCGCAATTTTTCGCGGGCGTTTCGCTTAGCGAGAATAGCCTCGTCGGCTGTCGATTAATCGAAAAGACGATGAACGTCGACTATTTCTCGTTCCCTTATCATTGCACTACTACAGGGTCAAGCTACTGGAGGGCGCTGTACGCTTCGTGCTCGCTCTTCTTTCAGCCGCCTACGTTCAAGTCGGATTAAACGTTGACTGTCGTCGTGCAGGCCTCGTCGGCGGAGCGAAAGTATCGCGTGCACGCGTTGTTCTCATTGAAAATGATGGGCATCGGCCTACCCGATTCTTCCCTGTGTTGTCCGCAGCGAAGGCACGTCCACCCCTGGCGCGTTATGTGAACGTCCTGCCGTCGGGACACGGCCGTTTGTGCGTACTAGCATGAGCATTTCTCAGGACAGTGCAGCCACGATCGTGTGCAAGGAGGTTTTCGATGAAGCTTCGCATCCGTCGAACGAAGGTACGTGAAAACGCGAAGAGTTTCCCACTGCGACCGTGAGCTAATTCGCGCGACCGTCCCATCTCTACTACCTACCCGATCGATTCAGCGCGAGGGGGTGGTTTTCTACGCTGCTCACCGTGATCCACACCTCCTTGATTTCTCGGGGATCAGAATGCTCAATGGATCAGCCGATAACAGTTTGCATGATGTTTTTGAGTAGCGCAACTTTGGACGTTTTTGGATGCTTTTTATAAAAGTATAGAAATAGTTGGCAGCCCGTAGCTACCACGAACAAGGACGGGAAAACTAACTTATACGGGCTCTGCTAATTATTATTTTCAGAATCTGTAAATATTCAAACGCATAGTTGCCACCCCTTTTCGGATCAGTTCAGTTCAAAAGTATTTGAGAGATTGGGAAAAGGTGTTGAAGAAACTAAGATCAAGGGGGTTGAAGACAGGTTCGGTGGTGGGTCTTCTTGTTTATTTACACCGTGATCAGATGGGAGCACTGAGCTCATAACCCAACGCGGCAAGGAAAATCAATAGGGTCCGCACTGCGGCGAAAGTTTTGTCATAAGGCTCGGGGACCTTCCCCCTTGCGATCTCCATCGCTCCTCAAATTCCATAGCACAAAGTCTTCCTGACAGACGAAAAACAACCAAATAGTTTATTCCGCAACTTCATTTCATGCATATATCTGGCAGATAAATATTCAATTCTAATTCATCGACATCGTTAAGGCTACAAAATTTTATCCACCGAACTATGGAAGACAGATGTTGTGGCAGTTAGCTCCGTGCACCGAGCCACCTGTCAAAGACTTCCATGATGGAATTTTTAATCGGCCTGGCCACCGTTTTTCAAGCACACGCGGTAAAGCATTCAGGCTCGTCTTTTCAAGATTCAAGCGACCCTATTCGACTACTTTGCCTTTAATTTTATGTTCAGTTTCATTGTCAGTCTTATAATTGCTTCCAAGGAGAACAATTGACGCTTCTGGACTTGCGTATCGAATGAGAAATTGAAATTATTACCTAGACGTTCGATGTAGACTAAATGTTAATAGCGCGTAGGTTTCCCCATTATGTACATATTTCTAAAGGGACAGCTCTGCGGTCACACGTGTACTTCCACCTGGCCTGTAATCGATGAACCCCGCTGTTGTTTCCGTACGGCCGCGTAGAAAACCTTGATATAATTCGTTTCACTATTTTTCGATAGAAATACCAATAATGTTTCATAATGTTCTCTACTTTCGGTTTCGTCTTACGAAACGTTTGTCGCGCGCTTTGAAAAGCGAAAACTCACAGTTGTATTGAAATCAGGTATAGAATGATGCACGCATGCTTTTGCAGAGGTGCTCGAGTATGCGAAGCGTTTGGGAATCGACCCGAGGACGGAACCCCAGCTCCTGGATCTGGCCCGGGAGGGCCTCATGGCGGCCCTACCGAAAGGTTGGCAGCCGTGCTACCACGAGGCCAGCGGCTCATGGTACTATTTTGAAGCTGCCACCAAAACCGCCACCTGGGAACATCCCATGGACGCTGTCTACAAGGAGATAGTCGAGAAGACCAGGGCTGGCAATGCCAGACAAATGAGTGTCGGTACGGATTGCCTCGCCATTACGGCTGAATGGAAAATATAGGATTAACCCTTTGCACATGGACTGATATCTCTTGGCTGCGCTTCCCGCTTGATAGAGAGGTAGACTGATTAACCGATGCGTCTACTGTCCAATTCCTGAAAGTAGACTCGAATGTGCTAGTCCAATCGTAACCGGTACGACTCTACTTTTCTGGCAAGATAGGCACATAGCACGTCGACCTGGAGAACGCGTGAAAAACCTGTACAAAGAGTGATTGTAAGTGTAATACGACGTTATATTTTTCTTATTCCCCGACGATTGCGATTCTACCTGGGCAGTTTATCTTCTCAATAACGTATCTTCCAGCTTTGTACATGTATGTAGAACATGGTGCATAAATAAAGGTGTGTAACATGCGCACAAGTTTAGTAGCATGATTATTTTTCTTCGCGTCTTGCACCAGACAATGCAGTAAAAGGTAGTCGTGCAAAGGGTTAAACCTCGCACGCGAACAACACGATATGTGCATTTCTCCTTCAATCAAGCTTTCTCTCGATATCAGATCTTCGATGTCAATATCTTTCGTGTTCGAACAGCTTATCAACGTGGGAGCAAGTAAACAAGATAACAGAATAGTATCTCCTTCGGAATCAAATACTGTTATACATATGCATATGCCTATGAGTTTTTTTTTATCGTCGCGCTGTCAAACTGTACTGAATGACGCGCGATTTCAATACACCTCTTCTTATATGCATTCCATTTGCCCGGATCCGAACAATTATCTTTCCTCATTAAGAAGCCGTGATTTACGCGCTCTACCAGCCTGCCGCGTGCAAACGCCAACGACTCGTTTCTCCGCCAAACATGAATTTTACTTTCGGATCTATCAGAGAAATAACGATCATGGGCAGCTTCTATCTTGTTATGCTCTTTCCGCTTGTTTCGCGTTTCCAAGATTTTTATCCCGCCCCGTTCGGCTCATATTGATTACGGAAAGTGAGAATATCCTCTTGCACTTGACCTTCGGGTATCGGATTTACGCAATTATAGATCGCTTCGTCCATCCCGCCCTCCCCTTCCCCGATTGACCGCAGGTAGCCGGAGCAAAATAGTCTGTAAGTACTTATTAAGCATGCAAGTCATGCTACTTTTTCCATGATTTGTGCGCGTTATGGATTTTTCTTAAAAGTGTCAATTGTTTGGTATTACAAAAGCCACGCCCTTTCGCTGGAAAATGTAATCGAAATTGCAGACTAAAGCGTGCAAGTATCCACTTTCCACTCGATTATGTCACCTGTTATAGGGTGTTCCATATATCGATGTCATTATGGTATATTCATGGACTTGTTCGTTTAAAGGTCATGTTGGTATACACACGCATGCACCTTTGCACATTTGCGATGCAAATGGCATTCACAGGCAAGATTGTGCACAAAATGTTACGGCGATTGGAAGAGGACTCGAAATAGAAAAATTTGTAAAAGGGTACAGAAGTATATATTTCGAAAGAGAGACAGCGCGCTTTAAATTAGAACGCAAAGTGCACTCCTTACGCTTCATTGCAGTAAAACAGATTTATAAAGCTGCACAAGCTATTGTTTTTTCCACAGAGGATGCCTCGAGGGCAACGACCAGAGATATCGAATCGCGCGAGGAGGAAACTCTACCAAGAGACACGTGCTCCTCCAAGGACTTGGCGAGACAGTCTGCTAAGGGCAATCCACCACCCACGAAGATCCCTACAAAGTTGGCGCCTCTGAGGAAGCTGGAGAACATTGATGGGACGCGGAAGAAAGAAACCACCAACCAAGGAAAACTATCTAAACCGGAAGATGCAAAGATTGGAAATCCTTTGGCTACCAACAGGACTGCTAGAGACTATACTAATCTGAAATTCCAAGATCCACGGTTCTACGAGTGTCCCGAGCTTTTAGAATCAACGGAATCGACGACGACGACACCGAAGCAGGAGATCGATTTGAACGAAGTGCTAAAGAGGTCGGAATCTATGAGTCCAAGAAACGAGAAGGATTGGGAGCAATTGTCTAGCAAATTTAGCTCCGAGGAGAACATCATAGATATAGACAAACTCAGTATCAGCACGCTGGCAAGGTCAGACAAGTCCGACAACTTCGATAAGGAGAAGCACCCTAGTCAGTTTGGCCAACAAAAAGAACTGACTCTGAATGGAGGTGGTACTATGTTCCTGAAGAGCAACAGAAGCAGAGATTCAACGCCGTGTCACGAAGGCGGAAAACTCGAGGACTTTAAAATCGCGATGATAGCCGACGAAACGTGCAATGCTGCAGGAGATAAGCTCAAGTCGATTCTAAGGGAGAAACAGTCCGAAGATGGTAAGAGAACGAAACATTGCGCGGTTACAGTTTCTCATTAAATGTCCAAGTCCGTTTGACTCTGTTCTTTCTTTTTTTGTTGCAGACGACAGACACGTCGACGAGGAGCGAAAAAGTGTTCGGTTCGATATAGAGCGGCAGGTGGACATCAAGTTTACTTACTCCGGTTCAGAAGGCGACTGGGAATCCGAGTCCGAGGATCAGAACGTTCACGTGTCCACGAAAGGCGACGCGTGGCTTCCTTTATCGCGAAAGTCAGATAACCGCGACTTGAATGATAAAACGGAGGAGATCATTGAAAGGAAGCTCGAGGATAACAGTAGGAGCCCGTATCTAGAAAAAATGAAACCATCGAAAAAAAATCCGAAACGTGTGGGCAAAAGATTTATTGTTCAAAATGTGTCCGAGAACGAACACTGTAACAGATCCGTTTCGCAGAGCGTTCCTGAAATGGAATACCGCCTTTCGACGGCAAGGGACAGTTTGTCCAGAGAAGACAGCCTGGATTGTACTCCTATCGATAAGTTTAATAAGGTGAAGAATATAGATATACTCTCGAAGACCTTAACCGATTGCAGCGATTCTGGTATACGTCGGAAGAACGGATCGAGCCTGCGTTTCGCGAGGAATGAACAAACAGATGACGAGACGTCCGAGTCTTCCACTGGCACTCGTCAAGTATACGAGGTCTTACAGAAAAGATGTATCGAGGTTGATACGAAGGAAGAGGGACATCAAAAGGACATCGGTACTTTGAAGAGACACTTTGAAGACAAGTTGGAGAAAAGGAAAAAGGAGTTGGAGGAGAATTTTATGGAGCAGAAGGAACAGCTCGAGAAGAATTTAAACGACAGACTTGCCGAGTTGAAACGGGAGATGGCCGACAAGGTATGTACACGCTATTCTTGCTTTCGCGTGTCCTCTACCAATTCGATTTCTTTCTAATCATGTTTAAGGAGGAACGGGAAATCCAGAAATTAATTGCTGAAATGGACGAGGCAAGATTGGAAAATCTGAAGAAAGTGAAGGGCGAATTGGAAGTTTGCTACGAGAAAGAGAGACAGGACATTTTGGCGAATCTGAAAACAGAACTCGACGAAAGAAGGCGAGAATTGTTGGAACTCCGAAATCAGGAGATGGGGAAACTGGAGAGCGAACATGAACGCGATCTGGGGGAGGAGAAGCTCGCAAAGCTCAGCGAATTCGAGCTAACGAAGCAACATTCCGAGAAAATTGATACGATGAAGAAGGAGTTGGAAAAGGAATTTGACGAAGTACGAAACCAATTGCGGATACAGCACAGGGAGAAAATTACAAAAGTCACCGAGGAACACGAGAAACGTCTGGCTACAATTTTGCGCGATTTTAAAATGAACGTAAGTATCGTTTGTCCGGAACATTCGAAATTGTCTAGCTTCATTCGCGGCGCGGCGTTACGGGGACGAAGGGAACCGAGGCGAGGTTTACCGTTTCGTTCTCCGCAGAAATGATGGAACAGATTTTGCTGTTACGGTTACAGGAGGATCGCAGTCGGAAAATGTACAAGCAGCGTTTGGATAAAATTTATTACGAGTTTTCGCGAGACGCAGAGAAGGAAGCAAAAAAGCAGACAGAGAGAGCTATTCATCAGGAGAGCATAGAATTTGAGAAGATGCGTTGCGAGAACCGTTTGCTACAAGATAAATACGTGGCGCTGAAAGAGAAATACATGAAGCTGAAGCAGGAGGTTCGTTCTGCTGTGGAGAAGAGGAGCAGAAGACAGGAAGGATACACCACGACCTCGGAAACCGAGAAATCAACGTCCACGAGGACCAAAACTGACAGGACCGAATCTTCGGAGCAAAAGTGAGTCGAGTTCACGCTTATCGCTCCGCTAGTCTCCATTCTGGTCAACCGTTTGCTCTTCCGCAGTTCTTGGAGCAACTTTCGGTATTTCATTGCAATAATTTTAGGATGTCGCGCCATTGTGGCAGCGTCATACAAGAGGAAGCCGCGTGAAATCAAAGAAACGAATTGAATCGCAAAGAATTGACACGTTGGATCGCGCTCCAAAGTACTAGTACGTGCCATGACTTTAACGAATGCGTCGGAAGCATGGTTCTGTATGCGTGTTGCGATACTTATACTTGGATAGAGTGCTCATTGTGCTAGCCTTAAGTTCTTGCACATTCATTCCCTTCGTCAACAATATCAGTACCTTCACAGTCAGTTATCTCATCTTGCTACCCCTTTTCTTTTTAGCCATATCCTTTGTACACACGTGCCTTGTATCCCTCTAACTTGAAACCAATTATGCAAAGGGTGCGCTGTAAATAATAAAGCCAGTCGGGTGTTCCAATTTGCTCCGCCACGAGGCATTTCCATGCCTCATTTCCATGAAACTGTGAGGGTACTCTTTCACGTTCATGCGATTCGTCCTAATGTCCGGCTATAGGCCTTAAATCGTGCTCGCAGTACCCCGCTACGGAACACGCGCTCGAGTTCGGCGTCGACTAACGCCAAAGCACCTGAAACTCAGACGACTGCGAACGATCAGTCGGAGGAGCAACTCGAAACGGACCAAGCGAATGTCCGGAAGGCGAACTCGGCCTTTGAAAAAAGCGCAGCCACTGCAGTCGAGAAGAGTGCTCCGCGATTCGATACCGACGATACCACCACCGCCAGTGAAACGAATGCTAACACAACTAAGAAGAAAAACATCTCCGCCAAAAGAGCGAGCACCGCGACGAAACTCGCTACCAACGTTGGCGGCACCAGCAACAATAATAACAGTAGCGAGAACAACAACGTCGAGAATCCGGTAGAGAGCATCAGGAAGCAATTGGAGAAGCTCGAGGATCTTGGTGATCAGCTGCCCAGCAATGAAACGGCCTACACGTTGCGTTACCCTTTTCAAGACAAAGGTGAATATTCGCCACGATTCTGTTAGATTCGCCACGTTACAGTTCTCCTTAGTGAACGAAACATTTTATCAAAGGGATATATCGTAGATAAATGCACTGCACAGTGCACGCGGAATCGAGCGTCTGCAGCTTAATCGCTTCGATTCTGTTGTCAAATTTTTCACCGAAATTTTTCACCGTCGTTTATTTCGCTTCTTCTCTTCATTCCTTTTGCTTCCTTCTTACTTCTGAAATTCGGTTACTATTTGTTTCCACAGGCGTCTATAGACTTTACTTTGGCTAGCAACTTACAATCTTCCACCTGCTCGTAAGTGCACCTCCAAATCTTTCGTTTCACTCTGTATCGTCGCGACACATCTCTCTCTCTCTCTCTCTCTCTCTCTCTCTCTCTCTTTCTCCCTCGTTTGGTTTCGTCTCTCTTTTCGTGCCCTATTCCCTTGCACGCAGCTTTCGCTACTATTTGGCGTTAAGAGCACGTCGGATAACACCGATCAGGATTCTGCTCGATTTTCTAGGAACAGCGAACGCCTCCTCGGAGCTGGCGTTCTTTCGACATCGAATACACGTCGAAAGGGATTCAGTGAAGAGAGCACGAAAGGCGCTCCGATATCAGAAGAATGTTTTCCAGGGGCGGCAGAGAGCTTGGAAGCAGCGCAGCACTACAGCTACGCTTGCGCAATTGGATCAGGTAATATTTCGATATATCTACCTTACTCTTGCTGTTCTCAAAAATACATCTTGTACGCGTTGAAATGGTCCCTGGAATTTTCTGCAGGAAGAACGCGAACTTTCGGACATGGAGATTAATTTACATCGGACCAAGAGCCTTCTAGGTGAGAAAGTGATTCACTTGAGGCACCTGGAACAGTCGTTGGATAGAGTGGCGAACGCGAAAAGAAACGAGAACGATACTACCGCAACGAAAAACGATGAATTGACGCTGAGTGACATGTCGAGCGCGAGCAGTGGCTTCAGTTCGACCGATTTTGGAACGGATACGTTGCCAATAGGTGGGCTGCTTTGCGAACGTTTTACCAATTACCAATTACTGGTCACTAGTTATTTTCGATATTGTGCTCTGCCCCTTCGCATTCAGATAAGCCTGATCACTACCAGGAGTCGACGGAAATCATCGCAAGCCTGGAAAACCTGAATTCGGAGATACGTGAAATTTGGGGCGTGCTGAATAAACGCCAGGATACGAATGTCCCGCCGCCGCCGCCGACTTTGATGTATTCTTACTTACGTTGGCTGCGCTTCAACCACCTAACAGCCCAATCAAACAGCATACAAGGTGGTCGCAAAGCCCTCTTTTTGTCGCGCGACAATTTCGCGAAGAGTATTAAATATCGTGGATTCCTTCCAGGAACGTTTGGTACGCCGAATATTCAATCGAACATCTTGTCACAATTAACAGCAACGCAACCACCAGCAGCCAGTACGCAGAACATCATCGCCCAGTATGGGCCGAATAGCGGTTTCACGACCAGCGTTGGCACCGTCGAGAAGGCCTCCTCGAATCTGATGGAACGGACGTGGAATTTACGAGATTGGTTACGACAAGCTCGCATCGAGAGCGCTGACTTGATCGGTCCAGGTCAAGCGACTTTGTAAGCAAACAAAAATCACATCCGGCTGAGGAATATTACTATTCGGAGCGGGATTCCTTTCGTAAATTTCCGTACCTAGACCGTATTTCTAAGTAAGGTGTAAGAAACATTTCCAGAAGTGAATCGTACGAGAGCATGCGTCTCGAACAGAATTGCTCGTTAAGTAAGTTGTGGGGCGCGTGTCCACTTTGGCTGAGCGTACGACAACGATTTCAACATCTTCGATTCGCATCTTCGCTGAATCTCCGATAATGACTGCAACGAGGCACGGGCATACCCTGAACGCAACGGAATCGCTGTATGTATCGCGCTATGATGAACCAACGAAGAAAACTCGAGACACGTGGAAAGCGACATACGTGATCCCGTATCCTCTTCGAGATTAAATTATCATTTTTCTGTAGAATAATTGCCAATTATATGTTACTATTCGATTCGTGTGAATATGTGCGCGCGTGGATGCGTATGTGAGGTGACGTAAATTATAAGAAACAGGACACACGCGATTGAATTCCTTGTAAATAAGAATTTCTCGACGATCGTATCCCTCGATACGACCGTTTGGTTCCTTTTAATCGACAGTCTGTTAAACCTTTATACATATATTTTCGAGATCGATTTTTCCGTGACTGTAACGAGAATGTATAACATACGTACAATATAGTATATGTATATGTATATGTAAATTTATATTTATAATTATATGTATATGTATATTGTATATGCATATGTATATATCTATCAGATATTTGGAACTAATCCGTGGAACACTGATCGAGTTCAATGAACGAAGAGCGGCGACACATTTCGCCCCCTGCCAGATCGTGCTTGTGATAATTTAAATCAAAATTTCGATCAAAAGGGCTTAGCTTTTGTATCGAGTTCCCTAATCGTCTCATATACGTTGAAAAACACTCACCAATAGAGGACTTCCGACTTTTAATTGAATTATTTAAATTTCAAGCGCGCTCAAGTTCATCGCAACATTTTCCACGATATTTCTCAAATGCCAAATGATATTTCACGATTATAGTAAACCTTCGAAACTGTGTCGGGCATGTGTATTTACAGGGAAATTAGAAACGTTTCCGGTTAGATCTATGTCCAGAGGCAACTAATCATTCCGTCGTAACGTATTAATATTCATTTTAGAAGCGTACAGTCGACGGTTAACCCCTGAATCACGTAGCATGCAATAATCCTGATCTCATTAGATGTATAGCGTAGAAAGTGTAGAGCAATTTAAAATTCTACAGTGTAAGACGCGGCAATATAATCCGAGTGTCTGGCACGTTGTTACATCGTAGAAATTTCCTCAGTAATTTCGTGAGAAACTTTCTGTTTAAGTAGTTGTTGTTCGAAGGGTTTCCTTCTTTCTTGTTACTCTTGTCGTTGATGTTTTATTCTTCTTACTTTCACTTAGCAATTAATTGAAATATCGAACCGCGCGCGTATGCGCCGGTTCCACCGTATGCGAACGGTTAAAGTTTAATACTCATAGGAAAACTCCAAGTACACTTTTCCATAATCTCCGTCGAGATTTCAATCTGTAGAAATTGTTCATTAGCACCGTCCTTACGAGTCGTGCAAGTACTTGTATTGCTCGTAACCAGACGCATGACCAACGTGTATAGGTCTAAAAGTTGACGAATCATTAAATATTACGTCCGGATGGGTCTGGGTTAAGTTTATCGCTGAAGAAGGGCTTCGTCCAGAGTGCAATAGCTTGCGAACAGTAAACGTATTATAAATCAATTGCGCCGTTTTGTGACGGAATAGAATATGCTTCCCGCACATTGCGATTGTTAAAATACCATCAATCAAATTTTTGTTAAAATATTCTAATTCCATGCTACTGCAACCCCGAGCGTTTCGTTGTATCGCGTACAAAAAACAGAAATTATGTTTGTACGAATTAAAAATTAAACCAATGGAAGCAATATCGTTCTGTTTGTTATAGTTGTGCAACGTACGACAATTTTACCGATGGCCAGAGATATAAAGGGTATTGCCAAATTTGATGCAGCGAAACATTCACCAGTTCGTTTAAATGAAGAAAGTTTGTACAATGTTTAAAGATGACAATTAATTTTGGTATACCTTATGTATTCTGTAATATTGTATATTTGTACGGATGCCCACGTACATGCATGCATACATACATTCTGTTGTACAAACTTGCTTTCTTATTCCTAGCACATGCATCATTCCTACTACGTACACTTAATTTTATAGAGTGCGTCTCGGAAATTCCTTAAGCTCCGCCCTAATCACTTTCCGCCAAATTCGTAGCAAAATAAACTTGGATAAACCACAGCCCAGTTCGATAACTATAGCTAGGAAAATAAATTGCAATCGGTGTGCGTGTTTTCGCATTCGTCGCTGTTTTCCTCGAACTCATCCCTGCTGGGTAACCACGAAGTCATCGGATGTAGTTTTTCACGCGTTTTGTTTTTCAGAAATTTCTGCGCAGCTTTTATCACCGGCGTTGCCTTACATAATAACAATCTGATGCACGCAGAATCCATACCGTCCACCCTCTCGATCAGCTGATCGCACAAACTTTCATCCCGAGTCTGCTCGATCAATCTCTGTATCTGGAAAGAATTTCCTTGCCCTTTCATATTTCGTTTTCATTTTATTTCTATTCACGGATACAACTTACCCCCTCACTCTCGCTCTCCGTTATAAGCTTAGCCGGATTCCACGACGAATCATCCACCTCCTCTTCCAAATTCCTAGCAAGGGTCCCTTTCGGAGTTTTCAATTCGAATAATGAACTTATCTGCAATCATACACTCGTGTATGCTTAATGCCAAAAACTTGATAAAAAAAGAATTGAACGCATACCATCTGAGCTAGAAATACGACACTGTTCACAGCTATAGCTGTAACTTTTTGTGAGTCCAATCCGATGAGACGAAAAAATGCAGACATAAGATTGGAAGGTCCGAAATTTCCTTTTCCGTTCGTATTAGCATCGCCGTCCTTTCTTTCCGTTTGTTTGCTGTCGAAACTTTTTGCTACAAGATCCGCTATATCCTTTGCAGTCTCCAAATAATTAGTAGCATACTGCAAACCAGCTTTTATCTTATCGAGAACACCTACAATTGTATCGAATTCGTGCAACATTCTTAGCAAACTGTTAATTGGATATTGAGTATTACTGTTAGTATTCGCAACCCACCATCGTTCCGTTCGGGCAAACCAGCAACGACAACTACCACAGTTGACACACAGAAGAAGGTAGACAGAAATTTATGCATTGTAACGCGACGAAAGCTATCCGAATACTGACAACTACACTCGACCCGATTCTAACGGATGTTAATTACTCATTTCCCTCCTGTTGATTTTCGACGTGTCGGTTCCGTGTGTGTCGCGTGATGGCTGCGATTGGGCTCCTTCTCGCTTTGCCGACCATGCACGAGAAACGTGAAACGAGGTCTCAAGATTCAGGGGACAATTGTGCGTCGTTAGTTTTCAAATCCAGTACGTAGCGTTTCCTCTCTAAGGAGCATCCGTCTTTTGAAATCGTTTTTTCTTCTCGTTTCTGTCGCAAAATCAAGTTTAACATGAATGTTATCGCGCTGTTTATTGTATCGTTGTGTTTCTGCTTAAACGAATCGTTGGCGAATCGAACTTACTTTTTCGTCGACGAAATTCGGAGTTTAAGCGAATTACCATTGACTGAACTGATTCAAATAAAATCTACTGTCGGGACGCCGGATGGTACGTAGATATTTTTTTTACACTACAAGAAGAGCTGAATAAATAAATAACTGATGCAACTTTTGAGGAGACTATTAAAATATATGTATAAACTATAAACAGTTGTCGAAGATGTTGTCGAAGAAGACAAAGAAACGGAAGAAATATCTAGCAGAACGTTATCGTTGTTGTTACCCGTTGCGCAACCCTTAAAAAGGGTGACCGAGAAACCAATGCGACGGCATGGCCACCACTACGAGGAAAAGGGGAAGGACACGAAAATTTCCAAAATATTCCAATTGTCTGTCACGGCGCTCTCGTTTTTAGCTTTCGGAGGATATTTGCTAACTCTAATAATAACAGCAATACGTCAAAATACTGGAAGCAATGGAAATGGAAACGTTATCGTGCTCTCGGTGAGCGAATCATCTGTTCGCGCGACACGTGGAAGATTTTTTTAAAAGAAATCGTCCCAACAAATCACATCATCTTCTCCATTGTAGAAACTCTGTTTACGTTTTAGAACTTGCAAGGCTTGCAGACCTACAATCGGCCCAGAAGGAGCGTTTCGTTGCTCGATCCGACCCAGAACGCGATCGAGATCGAGGAGCTGTACCAAGGGATGATCTTGCTGTCGAAAGTTTACGCGTCGTTTAATTAGCTGCCTTAAATGGGAGTAAATTTGTGAAAGCAGAAGTTGCATTCTCAACAATTTCTGATCACGATCGACGAACTTAATTAGGGGTTCGCTTATCATAATTCGCCAGACTCTTGAAAATCCTAAAACCTAATAAAATCGAATAGAGGATCGGGGTGTGTACATATCCCGAAGAATATTCTTAGCATGTGGGTAGAGGCTGCTTCAAACATGGCTCTTCAAATAAACACCTAAGTGACTGTATACTCCGAAAGTCTGCATGCAAAGATAACCATATGGCTTCCAGAGATATCATCAGCCATACGTCTCTATGCTATTATTCCACAGATATGTATAGCCCGAGTGGCATTTCTTTCTGGCACTTCATTTTTCCAGTATGTACATATGTACTTTCTTCTTAACTTGTAATCTATATTATTTTCTGCTTCTCATGAGTATATAGGAATAAGCTTATTTGTCAGGCCCCCCTGTTCAGTCATATTCTTCCACGATGCTATAAAATAAAATCTATATAGAGCATAAACGAAACATAGTATGTACATATTTCATAGATGCCTCTGAGAACATTGTAATGTATTAAATAAATTGTATCGAAATAAAAAATGCATACCTTCACTAGGAACGTATTCTTTCGGAGACCACTTGAATACATTTTCTTCTGTCTCCAATTTTCTACATACTTTTGTTCACCTTATCTAATAAATACTTTTTATAACATTTGTTTGGAGATACGTGCCCAAAGAGGAAGTCTTGAGAGTATAGCTCCATCGAGCCTGACATCAGACTCATCATCCTTCAGGCACCAATCTTCTTAAAGCCACGCCTACAACATCCGCGTAGGCCAATCCCGCGGACGAACTTGCAGCGATCTCTGTTGATTTTTCTTTTTTTCTTTTTTTCTTTTTTTAAACGAAAATCCATCCTGAAGATGGCAAGAACTCGTTGGTCCGTTCATTCCGATGCACTTCCGTGAAAGTTATTATTTGATGTCCACCTACCATCACTGACGCTGTCATTTTTTAAGAAACACTGTGCAGTTTTCATTGTGACACAAACCCGCGCTTCAGTGAATGTGTGTGCGCGTAATTTATTTTAGTTGCGAATTCGTGTCGATCATTGCTGGAAAATGTTGTAGCAGACTCAAAGTGATACGAACGGGAGGGAAAAAATGAACGAAGTGAAAACACGGACCACGGATGGTACGAATTGTTCGAAGCAACTAAAGTTTGGCGTAGAGCGCATACTGTCCGACGACATTTCCTCGAGGAAAACAGGTGAGAACATCGGAAAGGGCCGACTATGTACTGGTCACTTAATGTGTTCGTCAAGTCAATCCTTTGACTGTCGTTCGTTGGCCAAATTTCTTGTACCCCGTCTCTCATTTATACGGCCTACTCGATGCATTCCTGTGTTTCGAAAGATGTGCTCAGGCCATATCCGGTACAATTGTCGACGGTGAGGTGTCCCTGCCCAGGTGGTTGCGTCAGGTGTGAAACCCTACGAATTTGTCCCTCGTTCCCTTACGGTCAAACTTCGATACCTGGAAGTTACGGAATCATCAGCCATGGAAATGCAACGACCGAAACTTATTCAAGTGTTTATAGGCCGGCTCCACTTCGACCTGTCCCCCGAGGTAACAGTTGCGACAACTATACATGCATACTATTTTTAAATCTATACCATTTTATTGCGATATAAGGTTGAATTATTAGCGATCGTTTTAGTCTTTTTAGCGGAAACGATCCAAAAGCACAGGCCCATGAAGCAAAGGTTGCGTCACCGACAAATGCGACCATATGGACCACTGCCTTGTCTCCCGAATACTCGGCAGCAAGTAGGGCAAAATATTTACGCGTCAGTGTATTCTCGTGTTTCCTGCCCGTGTTTAAACGACATCTTAAGTGCCACCATTTGTTTAGAGCTGACGTAAACAGCGGTTTCGTCGTGCCACCCCCCGGTTAGTTGAAAATTAGGAAATCTCTGAATCTCCCCGACCTCAAATCGAGCATCTTGGATACCATTTAAACGAAATATGTCTCACAGCAATTGTAGCATTTATGCATATAATCGACTTTACGATCAAGTAGATACACGAGAATTCTCATCAATAGAAGTTGCACTTTCAAACGGTAGTACAAAGTTCCCGAAATAACTATGACCTTAGCAACTGTCCAATTCATCCGGGGGATCGCGTCGTACCGTTCGAAGAGAGAACCACGCTCTTGTAAATTCGCGCACGTGTTGTATACTTCTGTAGGACTGTAAATCAACCAGAAGTACCCAATCCTGAAGGCCTCTTGTTCCGGCTAAGATCTGTTGAAACGTGTATAGTGTATATCCCCCATCCAGTTAAAGTCTACACCGTTTACATGGTGTCACGTCTCCCTCGAATTTCTGCTCTGCGCGTACGCTATCTCCAGGCTTCTGATCTGCCGCTGTTCTAGAGTGCTACATCTTAAAGTGTTCCCTCAGAAAAATGTCAAGAGGATATTGAAAATCTTTCACCTACTACATAATCATTTACAGTTCCAATCACAACTACCTCGACAACGGCCAATCGATCAGAGTCAAACGCCCGAAGGAAAAGATCGTGGTCGAGGGCAGTGTTCAGCTCGTTGCAGCGAAAAGGGTTGGAGAGAAGATTTTCTTTGCAAAAGTATATTACAAAACCAGATAGAAGACAACTTGCGGCGACCTTGGGCCTTACAGATGCCCAGGTACAATCTTGAGTTAACCACAGGTGCATTAATTAATTAAATGAATGATATTCAAGAGAGAGCTTTGTCGTGTTTAGGTAAAAGTGTGGTTTCAAAATCGGCGTATGAAGTGGCGACACATGAAGGAGAGCGAGAACGTTTCCTTAACGAATCCAGAATCTCAGAAGGAATCAATTAGAAAATTGGTAAAAGATAATGCAAAGAATGCATCTACCGAAAAGGCTGCCCCGGAATACGAAGAGGACAGCGAAATCGAAGTTGATGTGTGAATCCTAATGCATATGTATGTAAGATGTATGCGTACATCGGTGATGTTCGATGCAATTTAGATTGTACCGTGTAACGATAAATTTGTATGCTAAATAAAGTTTATGTAATAAATGATGTTGCTCTGTTTTCTTTTTTTTTTCCAACTACCATTTCCTAACGCACATCGACGTCATTTGCAAATACGATGTTTCAATATTTTTCATCAGTTACCAGGCCACCGAATTTGTTATTTCTTGTCACACGACAATATCTCGGCACGCGACTAATTAACTGGAGTAAAAAAATGCAACGTTTACTGCCAACGTTTATGTCGATTTCTCGACAATGTTCCGTAATGAAAATATCGAAACCTGTGACGGTCAGCGATGGTCGTAAATGTTTAGATCTTGACACCGCCGATATCATCTGTAAGTACATTTCGAGAAATTTCCTTCGCAACATCTGATGAATATTATGCGAAATTCCAGCTACATCTATGGCTCAATCTCAAGCGGCGTCTGTAGCGAGCGAGTCCTTAACGCGTACAGATTCGATTCCTTTGTTGGATCAAACGGGAGCAGAAGTATCGACGACGACGTTCGAAGTTACTACGGGGAAAATCGAAACGCACGCCATTAGCGACAAGACGCCGTTACCCTTCGAAGAGATTCCTGGACCAGCGGTGCTGAAGATCTGGGAGAAGTACTGGAAATACGTGCCGCTCCTCGGTACGCAACTGTTTTCCAGTCTGCTAATCAACAGATTCACTCAGGGTACGATCTGTTGAAGTACCGATAGGTAGAAGTCCGAAGAGGCCAGTGCTTCGCGCATCCTGTAGTTCGCGTATCGATAAAGCGGCAGAGTAACGATGCATTTAATAAACACGTAAGAAAATCATTCACAGAGGATTTTTGCAAAGAAAAATTCTATTGGCTCTTCGGATTTTCAGTTGCGCGTTCTCTGATAAAGCGAGAACACGGCAGAAAGTGGAAGGAAAGGGGGTAGCAAAGAGAAAATTGCGTAAAAGTTTTAGACAGCTCAGCTTCAACACTGCTTCCGAGAAGGTGAACGACCATTAAATTTCAAATGGACTATTTTCAGGACGACTGTCATGGAACCGCAACGTTACACCCTTAAAGTACTTATTCAATGAGTACGGCTGCATCGTGAGGGTCCACGGACCGCTTTCCGGAGACATCGTGATGATTCACAGGTACGCATTTTCCCGGATAACAATACTCGGACCGGGGACACGTAACTAAAACGCGATTTATTATCCATACTAATTGATATAGACCCGAACACATAGAAGAAATCTTCAAACAGGAAGGTGATGCACCCATTCGAAGTGGGATCGATATTTTGCAGCACTACCGATTAAATTATCGTAAATATCGCCTTGCCGGGCCGTTCTCTCTGTTAGTAAGCTTTCAGAATTTATTTACAATCCAGGAACTACAGTTTGATCTTATATTACAACGAAGGCGTGGGGTGAATGCTTTTTCAGGCAGAGTTCAGATTGGCTGGAAGTAAAGGAAAAGGTGGAGCAAGAGTTCGATCAGATTGCCTCCAACTTTTTTAACAAGATCGATGCGATCTGTGACGAGTTTATCAGTAGGATATACAAAATACGTAACAGGCAAAACGAAGTGCGTATGAAACTAATGTGTCGTTCTCTGGACAAGTTCAACTAGAACGTGTAGTACTCGTCGAATAAATTACACGAGCAGGTACCCGCCACCTTTCACGAAGACATGATTCGCTGGGGCATGGAGTGCTTCTGCAACCTGGTTTTTAACAAGCAGTTCGGTTTTCTCGAGTCAGCGGGCTACAACTCAACCTCGGAACCAACAAGAGTCGTCAATGCTCTGATGACAGCCCACAAGTATATGAGCCGCTGCGAAACTGGCTTTCAAGTCTGGCGATTCTGCTTGACTCCGTTTGCGAAGAAACTCTACGAAGCCTGCGACGTATTGGATGGGTACGTTGATAACTGAAGTTTCACAGAAAAAATCGATGCCGGGAAACTTTGTGAATCTTTTGTTTAGCGTAATAGGAAAATGCGTGCGCCAAGCTCAAACTAAGCTTCGGACTCGCGCATCACGCGGAGAAAGGTGTTCAGTCATCGACGATAGTTCACCGGTTTTGGAGAAATTTCTTTTGAACGAAGGCATTCATCCGGACGATATTTCCACGCTACTAATGGACATGATCATTTTAGGCGTACAGGCGGTAATGAGCTAGAAGCGGTATATCAGAGCTGCTTAAGCTGTAACTTTCTTGCATGTTTGATTTCCAGACGGTGAACTGCCAGGCGTTCTTGTTATATTTTTTGGCAAGGAATCCACGAACTCAGAGGAAGCTCTACGATGAAATTACTTCTGTTTTGCCAACCAGTGATTCCCCTTTTGCAGAAGCTACATTGAAAAGCATGCCATACCTGAAAGCTTGCCTTCAAGAATGTTTAAGGTATCGATTATCGTAAGGAAAATTCAAATTTGGCCGCGATACAAAGTGTATAATTTAATTCGTAGATTGCGTCCTACTCTCCCTTACATAACACGGCTATTACCGAAGACAATATCGCTTCATGGCTATACGGTACCGAAAGGGGTAAATATAATAGCCGAAATAAGATTTAGAGTTACCATTATTCGTACCAAGATCAATTTAATATAGACATTCGTCATAATGGCGAGTCAAATTTCTTCGCAACGAGAGGAGAACTTTGAGGATCCAACGAGATTCCGACCAGAGAGGTGGTTGAACAGTCACGGCAATCGAGGCGTAGACTTCAGTTATCTGCCCTTTGGTTACGGAGTGCGATCATGCTTAGGAAAGAACATGGCTGAAACAAAAATAATGCTACTGACTGCCAAGGTAAATAGATTTCATCTACTGTTGTTCGGTCATTGATTTCAATTCTATTGTATTTTCAGCTTGTACGACAATTCAGAATCGAATACGACTACGCAGACATTAAAAGCAGATTAATGATGATGAACGTACCAAACAAACCGCTCCGTTTCCGTTTCGTGGATAGAAGTTAATCTATGCAATCGATCAATGAAGAAATGCCCAGTATTTCTGACTGTTTTTTTTTTTTTTTTTTTTTTTTTTTTTCCTAGCGGCCGACTTATCAGTTAGTTAGGTACATATTTTATTCTTTATTGTTAGGTTTGTGGGTCGAGTGCAGTGCAGATCAGCATAGAGCGAATAAAAATAGTTGTAGTTTGTAGCTTATTCCCATTATCTATTCATTGCGTCCAGGAAGGGATAATAAAATATTGTTACATTGAATTCTGGTCAAATTTCTTATCGTTTATGCATTCGTACGGGATTGTAATAGATTCTAATCAAGAGGTGCATCGTGAGTGACAACAATTACGGAAGCAAATGCCACAGCAATAAAAGTCTACAGGCTTACTGTAATTATTCGTAGATGTTAACCCACATAGTTAGAACATCGCGTGGAACCCTTTATTAAAATTCTCTGTGCGTTCTAGAGTCTAGAGATTTCATCAAATGTCGGCCCTGGCTGAGAAGAGAAAATATACGTCCAAATATTCTAAATATATAATGTATATCTATTTGCAGCGAATTTTTTCCTTCCATAGTTTGCCGGCAGAGTCTGACGAAGATCATCCAACCTCCAAGCGTTACATTGTACGCACGTTACATTTGTGACGACAGATTAAATAAGGTGCTCTATTTTCCGATGTTCGCTCTACTTGCACGGAGCCTACGATGCGAGTAAGACAAATTAATTTTTTATCGTGACACTACGACGAACTATACACGTATATGTGGTATTACCTCATGGTGTTTACTTTTCGATTTTGTCTGTCGACATGAAAACTCGCAACGCGGTAAAGGAAGAAAACACATTTGTGACGAACTGTAATATGAAAAGAAGAAACGATGAAAGTGATAATTAATGAAACGGGGCTCAACAGATTCGTCCTCGTACCGAGCAATAATAATTCAACGAAAGGGCGGAAATGATACACTGGATTCGTAAGACCGCCGGAGACTGTGCTGTCAACATGAGAAGTACAGATTTCTGCAATCGAGGCGTTTGTTCGTACCATGCTGAATCATACGCTCCTTGCATCACATTTTCACTCTGACAATAATACAAGCTCGTTTAATTGTAATCGAAGGCTGTGGTAAGCAGAAACAAAACACCACTTACGGCATCAATTAAATGACTAGCCGGTAACGCGCACATAAAGACTTCCAATAGCGCGACCGCACTGAGAGAAAGAAACTGAGTCTTCACGGAAAACGGCTGCCGCTGTTTATACAAGTACGAATTATTAAGTTTTCAACTCGTACCATGCCATCGGGTACTCACTCCAATCAAATTAATAGCAGAAAAGACAATCGCCACACCGCAGAAGACGACGGTAATCAGTACTATCAATCGAATCGTCGTAATCACTTCCTTCGCGTACCTGCAAAAACGTACTCCACCAGTGTTTTATTCTTCCTTTTCACGAATGGAACAGCCATCGATATACCTTTTCACGCAGCAATAATTTCTTATACATTCGACCAATGTTTCATCGTCCATTACAGTACGCAGCTTGATCATCAAGATGTCAAAACGTGCCGCAGTGAACAGCAACAGTAAGGCGCAAAATATATTAATGCACACGTGCCCGGCACACTGCAGCCCAACGAGTGCTTGGTGAACGAATATAACGCTCCTGATAGGCTCGAAATTCACGGGAAATGGGTATACTGCGTTGGTTGGAAAAGGATCAGGCGTGAAGAGCGTCCCCAGGACAACGACGGTCGCGGTCATGTAAGACCAAATTGCAGCCATTCCGTAAAACGTAGAGTACCTGTTCACGTACCGTTGGAAAACGCGTCTCTCATACGATTTCGCTTTCTTACAGCAAACCTCCATTTCTGCGATCAATCGCTGCAACATATGGCTCGCATAAATGATTAGTCGAATATTCGCCGTGGCAGGGCTTACCTGAAGATGATCGTACTGTGTAATGCAGAAAACAGTTTGCGTGAGGTTTTGCATTACCGCCATGGTCATGCAAATGGCTTTAGAAAGATTTCCATCGTCGTAACGGTGTACGCGTAGCGCGTACACCAGAGGGAAAAACAGCAGGGACGCGTTCAGGAATAAAATAGATCGAATTATTTTGAAACGGTGCACTTGATTCATGGTAGCTCCGGAAGGAAGCGGCCAACAGTAGGTCAAAGCCACGCTACCTTTGATAAAGGATATCACTTTCTCTGGCGTTGTGCTTCGAAACATATCTACGCGAAAGAAGAATCGAACATGGAACGGTACTGAGGCACATCGGGTCTGAGTAAAACATTTTGTTGTACATTTTAAATGAATCCGGAATGATTGCTGTGAATAGCGATGAGGCAACTATCGACTAAATCATGAGGGGATGGTCGGTACGGTTTTGCGTTGGGGCAACCCTTCAGCAATTCTATTAATATATTATGCCTGTTGTACCACAAATGATGGTCTGAATGTTTTCCTCCCTGTTTCCACGAGTTATTATTTTTGCGCGTACAGTTATTGCAGTGGGGGAGTGTTGCATGTGTAGCAACAGACTGCATTCGCATACCTGTCGATGCGTTTCTCTTTCCCTTATAGATTTATTAGCCGTGCAGTCCTTGAGTATCGCCCCCGGTCGAGTTGAACGAACGGTAAACCTTAGGTCTTACAATTAGACAATCGAGATACCTGAAAAGATAAACGAGTAACTCGTTTAGTCGAGTTTCGGGAACTGCTGATAAATAATTGGCTAAATATTAGATGGCACCAGCAAAACAAACAAAAGTTATTGATCGCCAGTTACCGTGGCACAGATAATTGCCAATATAGTGACGCGACACCACCGGCCAGCCGCTTGTTGCGATATCGAAGGATTTAATTATGAGCGAATAAGTATTTGATATTTAACAGTGTAACGCGGTTCTTACTTTATTCATTACATAATAAAATAATGACTACTCGAACAGAAGTTGTACAGTTTGGTTGCATCTACGCTGGATCTTCCTCAGATACGACACGTATAGCGGTGACAAGAGACAAGGCGTTCGACAGGTACTGAAATATTACCCAACTGTTCAGCTGTTCATTCTTATTCATGAAACAATATTGATTGCGTTTACCGACTGGACATTAATTTACCGTACCGAGCAGTAGTAGCGCAACAAAAGTTCTGGTATCATACAGCCGACTGATAGAGTTAATGGTTCTTCATCTAATGTCATGTACAATCAATACACATTTTTGCATTTCCAGCGTTCGCTCGTACCACTTCGAGTTACGTTTGTGCTGCTACCAGGCAGTACGATAGTAATTACATGTTGCATGATTCGTTCGCAGAGGGTGCAGTATTACATCGGAGAAAAGGCATACTACCGTGTAACGTATGATAATATTCGTTTCCGGTGAATGTTGTACGGGGAAACACATGTGATACTTAATACCAAATAATACGTGTACCTACTATAAACGTGCATTTGCATACATCTATTTTTTACCAATTTTTACACAACTTCGACCGACGTAGAAGGTTCCACCATGATACGCAACGCTGTGAAATAGGATAACGAGGCGTACAGATACTGGAAATATCGAAGAAAAGCAAAAAAATAAGTGAACAATAATGATATCGAAGACAGAAAGGCGACAGACATACTACCTTCGCGTAATAGGGTAAGGAAAGCTCTGGTACAAAACCGCTGATACGAATAGTTTCAAGTCTCTGAGACCTCATTATAATACAGAGTACTCTTTTCTGTATTGCAATATCCATTTCGAACCAATTTGTGTTATAGGCTGCGGCGCCTGGTTTTGCACTCTACGATGGAGTAAGAGGTTTCATTATGTGCATCCTAATACCATGATTATCTCATTACCATACGCATTAAGTTGTCCGCGGGCCAAGCGTACATGAAGAGCTCTACGCTAGCACCGAGAACCACAGTCGCGTAAAGAAATTTTAGGGGTAACGGTTGATCCTACAAACAAAGAGTCGCGGTATTACCAATCTCTAATTCACGTCGCGTAAATGAAACACAATCAAGGGGTTGCTTACAGTGATCAAGTTTAAGCTACCAAAGATCACAGCGACCGTAGTTGTTGCTACGGTAGCTAGTATTACATATTTGATTGATCGGCGAATTCCTCTTGTGTACCTAAATATTTCAATCCCTCGAATTCAATTGCACAAAAAATGTACACCGTACTGAATGCAATTTACGTGGAAACAATGTATCAATGATAAATATTTAAGTGTTAGAAATATTGATAATTACCTTAAAAGTTGATTGTGTTCCTCTACGCATCCATTAAATTCGCAGCCGGTCTTCGACTTACGCAAGCGCCAAGTTAAAAGCTCGATTCTTGCTGCTGCATATCGCAAAAGAATGGCTGCTTGAATGTCAATAGACATACCCGAAGATACTTGAAAACCAACCAGAGATTGATGAAGGAAGGTAACAGCCCTGAGTGGCTGGTCTTTGACAGAAAACGGGTATATCGCGTGTGTTGGAAACATTTGGGAAGAATAGAGTGGGCCGCTTATAACAAATGCAGTGGTAAAAAAACACCACACTATGTAAATGCCATAAAAATATTTGTATTTGTCCACGTAACGTTGCAGCACAGCTCTTTCCTCTGACGTAGCGCGCTTGAAGAAGTTTTCCATGTCAGCGTATAAAACCTGAAAGCGTTGTTCCTGGCAACCTACGATGAAAACATTTCGGCCCGAAGAGTAATTATGTACGACTTACTTGAAATTGCTTCTGCTGCAAACGACACATTATCATTTTAATTGCCACCTGGGCGACAGCCGAGGCAAGGCTGACTGTTTTTCCAAGGATGATAGGGTCTTTACGGTACTCGTAAATCGCGCCCAATAGCGGTAAAAGCAACGCGATAGAGCTAATAAACTCGGCGCACCATAGTGTATTGAAGAATAAAAGTTGCGTATCAGTTGCCAAAGGTGAAGGGGGCCAGGAACACACCAAAGCAACACTCAGCTTCGTAAACGAAATCGCCCTCTCAGGCGTTAGACGTTTGCCCATAACGATAGAGTTGAATAAAAGTTTTCATACACCCCGTCGAGCTCTGTTCAGGAAACTAGAGCGCCGTGAATAAGCGCGAAGCATGTTTCCTTTTTACAATTTTATCAATTCTCAACCATGATTTTCTAAGTATACCTCTCATTTGAACGTTCGGACATTCGAGGTTGGTATTGGCATGAAGTTCTATGGCATTTTCCCGTCTACGCCATAGCACGGGATGTTAAATTAATAAATAACGCGCAACCCGTGTGCTATGTAATCAAGGTTCGTTGCTGGATCTAGCTATTTTACTGCTACCTGAGAATACCGCGTGCTCCTCAATTGTATAGAATGTATGCTACCTTAACTGACTGTTTTAAGATGCTTGCCTGAGTTTGCCGAGGGGGAGCTATAGATAAGTACACGGAGAGCGTTCTGCACTGCATTGCCAGCGATGCAAGCTAAAGGATAAACTATAACCGCGTAGGAAGTCGGAAGGAATGGACGGCCTTCGTAGGAACAGACAAGACTGTAATACATAATTGAAGGTACGATATTTTGTGGTTCAAAAGGGCGATACAAAACTCAAATATTTAGAGATATTTTAGACACAGTTCAATTAATTATTTCTTCATCTTCTTTGACACATGTCATTACCAGCATTTCGTAGTCGGCCACTTGTCGGAGTTTGATCGGTGACAACTTTAACTTTGCTGCGGGGAGCTGAAGGGAAGTGCAATCGTGAAGTGAACGGGTAATTCTTGCTCCGTGAATACGGGCATACGCGCTATGCTAAACGCGATTCAAAGGAATATGCATACAGAAATATATTTTGTCGCGATTAATACATCCTTGCATTATTTTGCATGCCCTTTCGTCGGATTGCATCGTTCATTTAAACAATTCCGTCTTTCACGGCATCCAGTGTTTATTTCTTAACCAGGCTTGTCTCAAATTAAAGCTGAGACCTTTGAAGCTCTGCTCTAAAGTTATTAACAATTAAAGAATGATAATTGCAATGGCCCGGAGTGCATTTTGAAACGATATGTTGCAACGGCGCAGCGCACTGTCAACTGTAGCTGGTCGTTATCTCTAGACGGCTGCATCGCGCAGACTATTTCCACAATATTTGCTGTGAAAATTAGCATCCCATTAGTAAAAAAATAATCACATTCAAAGTGAAAATGGATTCCGTGGAAAACATTAATTTTGCTCTGGCTTTTGTATTCCCTCTTTAGTGCTTTCTTAGCATACTTACTGATAAATGATTGTAGGCAGAAGAACAATTAACACAGACGCTGTCGTACATGCTGTCACTGATAAGAGAAGTACCGTTTTAGGCAACAGAACGTATGGCGTAGAGCTCTCCCTTCTAGTGCTCTCCTGTAAAATCGAAGAAATCGTATGACGAGCCTGTTACACCCGTTGCACGCAGCTTCTGTGACTGGTTGGAAGAGCAAGCACTCCGATCTAGTTTCGAAGTGTTAACGAAACTTGTACGAATTCCCGACGCGCGTTTAGCAAGAAAGCGGTACATAATTCCTTAAGTAGCGGTAACACAACGAAACTTAATAATCTAGTTTTCGACGCGTATTCTCCAGGGAACGGCCTTCCCCCATTTCCGACACCAGAGCGCTGCCCCCTTCCTTCTGTTTCGTCGAACAGGACGAACACTAACGAGGCGAACAGAATTCTAACATTGAATCGGTCGTACAATAATTAAACAAGCGAAACTTTGACCATTCTCTCTCCCATTTGCGACAACCATTCCGTCGCGAATCGTAATTCTTTTTGGACTTTGAAATATATCAATGCCATCGTGGCGAAGCTGGTAAAAAGGTGGGTAATTAATGTGTATGCAATTTAATTACATGATTGCACGTTTTAGTAAATATGTAAATACGTACCATATTCTTCTCTGCCGTGCAAAAAGCAACGAAGGCGAGGACAAACAAAAACACAGCCCGTGGATACATGCTGCACAACACGAAAAGTAACAAACGAGTTTGAAAAGTTTCTACCTGTCCTGCAGCATTATCTTCGTCGGAAGGTTCTCGGTGCTGATAAAGCTACCGATCGACGGATCGGCTTATGTTACACCTGACTTTATCGTCCGTGAAAGCCAACCTGGAATAGTTATCTTATCTGCCGCTGAAGACATACATTTTATGTACACATCGGAGATGCGTGCAGTAGCACAGGTATAGTATCGCGTGTATCATTATCCAGTCAACGAATATGAATGAGAGCGAATCTTCCTCCTCATTTTCTGCTTCGATTAGAGCAAAGTTCTATACCTGTACCCGCTCTCTCTCCCCCTCCCTCCCTCCCTCTCTCTCTCTCTCTCTCTCTTTCGCTCTCTCTCTTTTATTTTATTCGACTCGAGAACGGAGTACACCAGTAACTTATTTTCTGTGCCCTGCAATTACGTTATTAGATTTCCAGGTACGCTCGCCCCCTGGATTGCCGGGCAAATATTTTTCTATTTCTAAACAGAGATTTTGCTGTTTATCTTTTCAGCTAAAGTTGGGTCGAGAACAGCGAATCTTCTAATGCATCATCGTTTATTGGGTTTTATTTAATTCAGTACGTTATCGTCTGGCGTTTCTTCGAAATCATAGCTGGGTATGCTCTGCTATTTACAAAAAAGAAAACTTCTTTCAAAACTATTGCAATGATAATCGTAGAAACATCAAGGATGTAAAACGAAAACAGTACATTCATTTGTTGTAGAAAATATAATGTTTGCTGCAATTCTTTTCAAACGCGACAAAGAGGAACAAGGTAAAATTGACATCCGCGTATTCGAAATGTTTCGCTAGTGCTGGCTTGTGCTACTAGATGACGTAACGAGGACTCTTAGTAGATCGTGCAATCATTTCTACGTTAATTTCTTTGCTTCTGTGCAAAACTTTATAGTAAATCAGGCTCCGAGTTATAGTGCAGAACTTAAAGAACGTACGGATATCAATTTTATGTAGCTCTCAAACATTAATTTCAAATGAATCTGAACTAAAGTTTAATTGCACACAACAATGGGATGGCTGAAAAAACTCTAGGGAAATTGTCTATTTGGAACATTTCCCTTTCATTTCAACCCTCGCGCGTTGACACAATGTCTGTACCCAGTCTGAGAAACTTGAATATACATATACGTATACAATAATGTATACCGAAAAGTTATTTGCATCTTTCGTTGTCGAGTGTCTATAAATCGATTAAAATTTCAAAATGTAGAAAAGTGGGGCACTTTTGAGATTAATTGATTAACCCTCATGATCGCGTCTTTATCTTTAAAGTTTGAGGTTTCTTATCGTATCATTTTTATTGGAGCTGCTTTTGAAACAAGTGAGCCTGAAAATCAACGTTCTTGGTATGATCAAATTATTCAAGAGGATTAAGCAACATTAGTGATCGTTGCACAACTTATGGTTAGACCGAATAACTTATGGTTGGACTCTAAGCTATAATTCACGAGACGAGAAGAAGGGCGGATCGATCGAATTAACAGAGTGTGAATGAGAGAGTAAGGGAAGCGAATAGAAAGGTAGCGATACACCTGTTTCCGGTACTTTTTGCTTTTCACTCTACCACTGAACGGTCAAAGGACATCGACGCAAATTCCATACGCGCGTTCACTCCTGCCACTGTCTCTCGCTCAATGTTCTCTCTTTTTATTTCATCGCCAATTTACATTGCACCCCCATCTGTAGCTCGCTTCGTTGCCGCTCACCGACCAAAGTTAATAGAATAACCAACGAATCGGTCAACTCGATTCTTTTTTCGCAGCTACACCTGTGCGAGCATTCGTGTCTGTGCATACACTATCCGTCTATAGGTTGATCGCACCATGAATTTTCATTTGCATCCATAGGAAGGAACGAATATCGTAAGCGTCCGACAACAGACAAACAATACAGAAAGATATAACTGGCAAATAATGCGTGAAAGGAAGTGATATGCATGCACTTCGTGTTCGTGTTCAAAGCTTCGGTACGAAAGGAAGAAATTTGGAACAACAAAGACAGTGGCAAGGGGTTATGAAATCGGGCTCGTACGAAACGCCGAGGGCGCAATATTTTCGCCTCTCCCGTTTGAAAAATTCCGATTCCACTTACGTAGATCCAAGTTTGTGCCTGGATTCCTCAAAGCAGGGAAACTAGGGATAAAATAACGATAAAATAACCGCGGAGTAAAAGGGATAGGTACTGATAGGTTGGCGAAATAAACATCAGTAAGTATTTCCCTGTGCGTTATACATTCCGCACAAGTTTCTAATCTTAATCTTGTCGAATAAAAATAGCGATTGTCATTTTAATGATACCAATTATAAGCATAACCCTTTGATTCTCCTTCGTCGCATTAAGACCGATATCTATATTTCCTCTTTTTCCTACGCTTCTGTTCCATGCATATTCATCTGGGGACAAACTGGATTTTCTTGGCATCGCGTCGCGGAACTTCCCGCGGTAAAACGGAACAAAACTTTTTCCCGTGATGAAAGAACGCTCATCGCCTTTATTACACTCTGATGCAAGATCCGTGTACGCAATTCCTCTCCAGCTGAATTCGAAACTTCTATACCAGATTTTCTCCTTTGTCTGTCTATACCACTACTCTAATACATCAGCTTCCTAAAGAACTTAAAAAGTGGCAAAAATTACGGTGTATCTTCGACGAAAAGCGAAAAAAACAAAGTACAGAAGAATTCGAAAGACGTAGCTGCGGGAGGTATAGAGGAAGGGTCATGACCGTTCAGCTTAACAGTTCCATTTAATCGCACGTGTCCCGTCGTATTTTCATTACGATGCATTATAGATCATTTCCTTGAACTGCAGGAGATATTGCTTGTCTAGCGAACAGAGAGAACAATCGAGGTTACTCTTTTATAAAATATGATCAAGTTAAACATCGATACTTGGAATTCCGCGACGATGAACCGGAGATGGTAAAAGTTTCATCGATGTCAGACTCATTGATACGCTCGATTTTCTGAGGGAACTATCATGCACCAAGATTAGTTGTTCTCCAATGAATTCGAAACAGTATGTATCTATAGCACATCGTAAATCCATTACATAATGCGTCTTATTAATTAATATGATGCGATTCCGCGAGCAATGTATTTCTCTATATTCCTTTCTAGACGTTTTAACTAGGAAATCAATTATGGTATTTTAATACCGTTCTTTTCTCCAAAGAAAAGCGGAATTTAATCGATTTCAGAGGAATCCGAGAACACGAAGATTGGAGTGCACGCGACACTACAGGACAATGAAATTCCAGTCTCGTTTCATAAGGCCATGCACGTTGCGCATGCAAAGCGTAAAATGTCGCGGGGTACGAAACTAAACTATTAAAGTTGTTCAATCGTGCGCCACAAATGTTGGTCACAATGAAGGACAGTATCCTGTTTCCAGTATTAAATTGACGAGAGATTGATTCTAACGCCACAAAGTTTGTATATACATATGTATGCATACATATAGTATGTAGACCATCATTGGAACTCCAGAACAGTATTGGAATTCATTAATTCATTAATTATAATCAATGTAATTTATATTATCCATTGTCGTTATCCCGTCAGCCGCTCCATTAACACTAGCCCGCGCTTTCATGAATTATTGAACTCACATTGACGAGTGTCAGAGTTGCTATGCTTGTTGCATTATAAATCATTGGACTGATTTTCTCGCTAGCAGAAAATGTAAGACTTATTGCAGCAGTCGGTGGAAATGAAACATAGAACTGTGCTCGCAGAGGAAAGGCAAAAGGAAATGAAAACAGAGAACTGCACAGAGGAAGCGCCACGAAAACGTTGGAGCGGTGTTCTACAACGAGTAGAGGCACGTAAGTACTACTCTAACGGGAATGTAATTAGAACGGAGATGTATTAAACCCCCGTATCTCGGAAAGACATTTCACTGCTCTTCTAAATATGCACGAATTAGGCGCAAACTTTGATCTACAGCTTATATCACGCATGAGCCGAAAATATTTAATCAGACGCATTGTTGTTGCAACTTGATGGCGAGATAATTCAGATCATTCGGCTCGAATATACATAAAACAGCGTAGCATGTAACACGGATGTAGTAAAGTTCATCCTCGAACGAAATTAACGAGTCAGTGGCATTAATGTACCGTCATGTATCATCTATTGGTTTAAACTTAAGCACGATCATTTAACGTTTAACTAATCGTTACCACGTTTACACTTATCGCCACCATGCATCTCAATTCTTCGAGTTATTTGGTTGAAATTCATCAGGCGGAATAATTAATCAATTTGCAGCGGTGGGGTGAAATGCACGAGACGGCGGGCGGTCAATTACTTTTAATCGCGAAGAGTCATCGATGAATTGGTCACCTCGCGTTTTAATGGCGTATTGGTTACCGTCGACGATTAATTAATGATCGGAAAACGGTGGAATCGAAATCGCAGGAATGGCGGAGATCGAAGACGAATAATGATTCGATAAGATTCGCGTAAAATTAATCCAGCGGTACTGGATCGATCGGTATTCAATCGATCGAACCCCTAATGAAATATCATGCACGTGACGCAACTGGGAAATGCTAAATGCTTGGCTGGGTATTAAGCCGAGGCAAGAAATGCAGATTTTCCCTGACCTGGACGGAGCTGAAAACGAAACGACCCGTCGCGACGCCTACTGTTTCAGATTCTCTCTCCTTCTGCGTAACCGCGAACTCGCTAGTCACCTTTGGCTCCCGAGGCAGCGTTTTTTTCCTCCTCTTCTATCGCAATCTCCGTGAGAGAATGAACGACTGGTATCTAGGCACCCCGATCGAACGAGCAAACTTTTCCATTCCATGGCGTTGATCCGTGATCATTGATCCACAGGGAACCTCTCAGACGCAGGATATTAAAAGTAGATTAAGATCTCGAGCTTCCTATCATATATTATTTGAGCCTTTCTGCCGAAGCTCTTGCTGGCTTTATCATTACAGTTGCCGAAGATAGACTCCGGGGTGTTACTCCCGAGAAACTATGTCGCGCCGTAGCTCGTCTTAATCGCAAAAGGATCTGTCAATATTATAGGATAGAAACTTTCTTCCAGAGCTTCGTTCGAAAGAAATTTCGGTTATGGCATACAGCATTTTCCTATGATCGAATTTGGGAAAAGATCGACGACTCGCTGGTCGACTTGAAGCTTGTCCTACTTTCCCTCCTTTCGATGCTCACCACTGATTAAATCGTCGATTACCACAGTTAAATCGATTTGGTAATTGGATAATTCGAAATTCGAAAGCTTATTTTTAGTTAGAGTGCACGCTTTATTTGAAAGGGTCGTCGAAGCGCGAATTATGTTCGAAGTGAATGTTATATTTAACTAACTTGAAGGTGCATCGGGATAACCGTAGTCGTATGCTTGCATCTTTTATGACTTTCCCATTGCTTCCCGGATAAAAGATCCTTACAATTAGTTTCCAATTCCTGAGTTGGGAGCGTGCTTTGTTGCGGGATGCTTTCAGAGGGCTCCTCTGTAGCTCGAGATATCGGCAAATGAAACCGTCGCGTCGCGTCGCCTCGCAGAATCGACAGAAACCCATTGCACGGGAGGTGGGAGGGATGATTGTCGAGAAAAACGAACGAGCTTCTGATGTAAACGTGCAGGCGTTCCTCCGCGGTCGACCGATTCTTATGATCCACGAAGTAATTTTCCAAAGTGGATTCCGTTCAGGATACTTGGGCGGTTGGTTGGCGCGAATGTTACGGACATTCAGAAACAGAAAACAATCTTGGGGAAACAGCCACGCAAGGTACGGGACCCAGGATGTGTGATTTAAAAATTACTGAAATTGGCCGAAATATCAATGGAAGTTTGTTGGTCGGAAAAAACGCGTTTCACTGTGGCTGCAATATATTTATAATTCATGGAATGTTAGGGTAGCGGTGCCCGCGAAGACAATACAAGCATAACGCCGAGAGAGAATTAAATCCGCTGGCGAAGCAGATCGATAAGTCGGAAACCAAGGTAGCTTCAGGGCAAGAGAGCACGAGATGATCGCCAAGGATAAAGTGCAATTGCATTTGCAATCCATACACCGGAACAAGCACCGGGCGCCGGATTTATTTATTTGGGGCACATTCGTTTCTCGTCGTTAACTAAATGTTTCTGGAAATGCAGCATTCGGGCGCAGGTTCGCGTTGACGCACGAAAGCGGACGACGAACTTGAGTCTCGTCTGGATCGATTTCCTGTCTGCTTCGCCATAATTTCTTTCGACTTGACCCCGTCGCATAGGATAGAGTAACGGACAATTAGCGGACACGGTATTTCTCGTAGCCAAATAATATTTCAGGTACAGCTTTATCGCGCACCTTTTTCGTCTCAATTATGATGGTCACGAAACTCAGGTACCAGACATTGCACTTGCAGAATTATGTTTTCCTGAAACTTGCAGCACGAGGCACGTTCCATCTGCTATGTTCCCGTTCAATTCGCAACGATACCATAGGTCCGTGCTATGCGCGCCGCTCCGTGTCGTTGCGTGTATATCGTTTCTGCTTGGCTATTATTATTTTCAATTCGAAAGTTTGCTTTTGCTGTTCGTGAGCACTCTCGTTCATAGGAAAGCATTCGAAACTTTCAAGTCAAACTTGAAAAGGTAAATGGAGAATCCAGGAAATTTCATGAAGGGGAAGCTACAAGGGAGGTCGTACTTTCTCGGACCGTTCATGATGTCGCGCCGGCATGGTATTTGACGAGGAAGACGCGGATATAAACTTTACTACGGTTGTTTCGCCAGGTTGCGATACATTTTGCTCTTTATTTTTTATGCCTTGTGCAAGATACAGCGTACGTGGAAAAAACTTGAAGAGAGAAAATTAGATTTGTAGAGACGAAACGAAAGAGGTAGCGAATGCGCGTATGTCTCGTAATTTGGAATGCAGCGTCAAGCGACAACAATAAAGTGCTTCTTTCCCTTATAGACAAGTCTTCATTTCTCAGCTCGTCGTTCGGGCTTGCAAACTTTAAGGGTCGCTGATTCCAGCAGATTTTTAAGTTCCAAGGAAAGCAGCACAATAATTTGAAATAAGGTTCGAGCTTTACGTTTCGCACAATGAAGAAGCACGACACGGCACGCCATTCCTCGAATCATCTCGCAATTTAAATGAGAATATCGGTCTGCCTTTGAATAAACCTACCTAGCTAAATATTTCAATTTGAATTCTTGCTTTTGTTCGGCTATACGAGGGCGGAAGGCGCTGCTGCCTTCAGCCGAGTTTTAACGAGAATTCGAAGCAGCCGGTGTAAAATATAAATTGCTAAACTGTGTCGTCTGTGTCCGCATTTAAAAGGGTTATATTGTTACGTGGAAGATACAAGCAGCGCTGTTGACCGGTGACACTATTTTCTGAAACCGATTATGTACACGCTTCGTCCGTCGACAGAGAGGCCGAGCCGGTCGTCGTTCTAGCCAAACGATCAATGTAATCAGATTCGCACTTTCAAAACCAGGGGAACCGATTGCAGTGTACAAACGTACTTCGATTACTAATTGCAAGGAGTTCCTAGAAATGTTGTCTGAACAATGTTGAAACAATGGTTGGCGATATTCTACTACGCTATCAGCTAACCAGAATAAATTACTTTTACGATATTGAATTTGAGTAGCTTTTAAGACCTGGACGGGGCGCTTTCATTCCCCTTCCTTTTCTCTGCCTTTCCATCTCATTGGCTCCCTGCCCCGCCTCGTCTGGAAAACACCACTAAAGATTGTTCGATAACTTTGCTTTCCGGAATCCCCTGATAAAGAAAATTCTGTGCACGAAGAAGCGATAAAACAAAAGACAGGAGAACAATGGTAACTAATTTCAATAGGCCATCAAATACGGTGAACGCTATTCATTACCGATTGCAGCTGTCCATTAATCTCCTGTCCTAGAGCGTTTATTGATATCATGGAAAATTATAGACACGAAATTGACTAGTGGACGAAGATTTTTCAATTAAAATTAACGCATTCCTCCTTTTTTTCAATCTTTCGTCGAAATCTATTTCATCACCTTCTCATTTTTGAAGAAGAAATTGAATTCAGTACTGTAATAGATGTTCCTAGTTTCATGTGACACTCTGCTCATAGAGCAATGCTTGTAGTCCATCATTTTCATCAAATTACTTTTCGGTTACAATTACAATAATATATTGGATTAGTTATTAGTCATGCAATCCGGAGTACATTTTCTTGGATGTTCCTTGCATTATCGCAGGCGTGGCAAGTGAGAGGTAATTTGGATAAAATCATTGCAATAGCTTTATGGACTTTTTTTTAATTCATAAAACAGAAACGAAGCGAGCAACAATGTTGCACAACAATAACGGTAGTAACGTTTATAACAAGAAGTCTTTGGTGATCTCTTCGGTAGAAACACTTTGATCAACGATCTTCTCCGTCGTGTTGGTTGCCATTGCTATTTAGTACGTGTGCGAAGAATCCGTCCTTTCCAGCTCGATATTTTACCGTTCTAATGTTACCACCGGGTTCCTTTATCGTGTATTCACCCACCACATCTTTGCCTGAAAATATGAAACACGCAAACTGTTACTAGACGGGAATAATTTTACATTGAATTACCCACAGTAGCAAACGGAACTGATGGAAAATTATTGTTCGCTTGTTCACGAATAGACATATAGTCGAAGAACATTCGTCTGAACATTCTTCTGAAAATGAAAATTGAAATTTGGATAAATCTAATAGCGAACGAGTTGCGAAATTGTCAGGGGATATTTCAACGGATGGTTGAGCAGAATTCTAAGCTGAATACCAGTTTCACAGAATGAAATAAACTGTGCAATAATAGTTTATCCTCGGATCTTCAGGACACCGTCGAGACAAGGAAATTGTCTGGGGCACATTTATAGGTTGAGGTGGAGCTAGTTAACGGAGTCGGTTCTTCAGTACCAACGCTGTATTATAAGTTATAAGTCTCTCCCAACCAGTAATTAGAGGAACCGACGAGTGTTTCTTCTCGCGGACGAACAAGAACGTCAGATGCATTCGGCGATACCAGTGTTTTCCTTTCAATGTTCAACGCGAGTGACTTTGAAATTCCCATCAAGAATGGTTTTCCAAGATCCGTGTAACACATTTACTTCCCCCGCATAATGTTATCATCTCGTTTCACCCATTAGAGATCCGTGACTAACTGAACGATGCGTTCCCGTACGATGGGTGCTTTAAAGGGGATACGCCGAAGAAGCTATTCGAAAAGGCAAGTGAATCAACTATCTAGAAGCGTGCATGCACTATCTTATCCAGAATCCGGATCTTGCGTATCGTAAGTGGCTGAATCTTTGGCGAAGGATTTGGCAGGAAGTTTGAAAAGTGTGCCCGCTCTGCTCCTATAAAACTACCCGCGGGGAACAAGATTCTCGACCTTTCGACATACGAGTGTCATTAAAGTAGAACGCCTTCTGGTCTTAATTAGGCCGATTACGTAGAAACCAAGGAGGAAGGGTGGTCGCGGGTGTTAGGAGAAGCAACTCGCGACAGACTCTCAGGCGAAAAGAGCGCACACGCAATTTCGACTTTCGAGAAGGCTCTACGCGTTCGTCGTGGCTTACGAATCGTTGGACACTAATTAAATACCACGAGTCACGGACTGTAGGATTTTGCACGGACAGTGTGTCGCGTGTGAAGTTTCAACCGAGTCCGAGTACTCGAGCCGCGATTTTGCATTACACTCTCACTTCTATTGTCGCGATTGGTCTGCTTTCGCGCTCGCCACACTTATTTCACTCGCATCGTACGCACGAGTCGGGACGCGACACGACCTCCCACGGGCAGATTATTCTCCTTTCGGATTATGCTTGGCTTACCATCCCTCTGCTCCTTCTGGCCGTGATAATCCCCAGTATGGTGGTCTTCCACGCCGTACGAGAAATCGTAGTGCGGTTGTGCCACGTAATCCTGGTGCTGGTGACCGTGCTTGTCTTTCCACGACACCTCCTGAGCATCGCCTATCACAGGTCCGTGGAAATGTTGAAAAGAGTGCGCCTGACTGCCAGCTTCGATATACTTGTCGAAGAAAATCGCCACCGCTAGAGCAGCTACGAGCAGCTATCGAGAAACATTTAATCCTCCATTATATACGTTACTCAAGTTTTACATGCATTTTATTTAGATTTAGACGGAACGAGAAAGAACATAATATTTCCACCCTCTAAAAAAGTAAACCCGTCGCGGGAAGAATTTTCGATGTACGGAGCGATTAACCCGTGTCACGGATAAACGATAAAATTCTCGATAGAATGGGACAAAACGGTTCTGTTAGCGCACCAGACTCCCGACCGATAATTAAAATGGCACGAGACGATTGATCGGTCGTGCCATTTCAGAATTCCATGTTCACCCATCATGGTTAGAGAAAAATGAGGAATGGTCAATCGCGGGATGCACACTCACTTTAAAAGCCATGACACTAACGATGCGACGCGACGCGTTCTATTCGGTAAACACAGAATGGATCGGTCGATCGATGCCGTTTCCGTGATCGTCCGAAAACTGAATGATCCAGCCTAACGGTATTGTTCCTTTTATAGGTCCACTTAAAAAGTTTCCCTCTGCTTAATTCTTCTTTGGATCCATGCCCGGAACTTTGCCAGTGCAGACGTTGCAAAACACAATTATTCAAGCGGGTCGAGGCCACAAAAAACATCGGACGGTGCTCGGTCGAGCGCACATTAGCCAATCCTGGTACTCGAAGCGAGTTCATTGGGAAAGAGGTCGAAAAAATGGAACGCAGAAAAGGTAAGTTTCTTCGCTAGGTGACACACGCGTATCGATCGTGACAACGCCTCTCGTCACGCACGATAGATCCGGCAGATTGTGTTACCAGTTTCGACTTTCTTTCTGGAACTTGCTCTCCACGGTGATCGCATGCTCCATTTCTTCCGAAACTCCCCCTTATACCTGCGACTGTTTCGAAACCCGATTACTTTAACTCCACATCTCGCTGGAGCTACTTCTGCTTCAGTTCGCCGCGGATACGAGGTCGCCGCGGCCTCATCGAACACCCTTAACGATACCGATACGTTTCTTGATTCGTGACCTAACAGAGGTTTGAGCTAATGAACATTTTCCTCGAGGTAGCATTAGAACGGAAGTGAGGTAATGGCGTTGCAGAAATAACAGAAGAAAGACTATCATGCCCGCGTTAGCCACTCGTAGATATAACGTCTGCTAGTGGTCCTCGCGTTATTAGCAAAAACTTTGGGATTCAATTTGCTCTGTCGTAGAGTGAAACAGCTCTTGCGCAAGCAGACGAGAAGAGGACGAATTCTGGCACGCGATGTGCTGGAGCGGCGGAAGCGCCCGAAGGGGCGCTCGGCTTTTGAGTTATGACACTTTTTGAGTCGAGAAGTCGCATTGTGAATGACGCGTTCGAGCCCGAAGTAATATCCTAGGTCCTAGCTCGATCTCAGGTCTGGAGCGACGATAAATCTGCCTCGAGTAAGATACTCCAGCGAAATAAAAGAAGTTCCAATTGAATTGTGGTTCCTCGATACCGGTGCATCGTAATTTCAAATTTCGAGATCGCAGCTTAATGAAATTGGCACTCGTATCGAAAAGCCGTATTTCGTGTCTCGTGTTGACCGATTATTCTCTCGGCTCCTGAATTCTTCGTTTCGCGTTTTAGCGGCAACCAGATGGCAGCTTTAATTTTCGACGATCCGAGGTCGTCGCTAATTTTCAAAGTGTCAGGACGACAGGCTGATAGCCGGTGTCTAGGTCGCGGCGATGTCGTCGGGTTAATTGGTTTTCATGGCAGCGATGAAGTTACAGATACCCTGCACGGATTATCGTCTACTGTAAACAGTGGTCCCGTCGCGATCTTCGCAGTTATCCGGCTTGCGCGGTTCGGATTTAATTGCTCCGGAGATGCATTTCGTGGAGCGAAACGTCGCATCGGTCTCGGAGAAAGGGCGACTAAAACGTGTTAGAGTGTTTCAGAAAGGACCGTTAAATGTTTCTCCATCCGTGCAGCGTAAATTGGAACTAGAGATTATCCGGTATCATGAGCTGCATAAGGGAAAAAAGAACAGCGAACTACCAAGCAACGGCCAAACAAAGTAAGTATCCTTCGGGTAACATCCTCGAGGTAATTCGAACTATCCAGTGGGTAATCGTTAACCAGCCACTTTCGGCGCTCCACCGCGTCGGCACCGGCCAAGTCGGCTGACGCGGAAAACGCACAGGGATGCTGGATGGCTGTGCTCTGTAACCGCCGGGGACTCCCCCAATTCATATGCAGATGCAAAAGCGGCCGACCTCCGGGCATTGTTCGGCCCCCAGGGAGTTCCAGCATCCCCGGGCTTGACTTGCTATGCGAATTTCCGGAAAACTCCAACTGCAAGCACCTGTGTAATTGATATTCACCCTCGCCGTGGACAAGCTGACCTATCGGTCGCCTTTACTACTTCTCTGCCTCCCCTTCCACTTCACTCCCGAGACGCCTGAAAAAAAGGAAAAAATGTCAGAAAGGCGGCAAAGATTGAAAGGGTAGGTGCCGTGTACGATCGCCTTTGTCGCCTCTCCACGGCTATTGTCGCTCCACTTTTGCACCGTTTAATGGTGCTTCAGCTTCCCTTTGAACGAGTTTTCAGCGGGTCTGTTTGCGAAAAACGTCGTCAGGCGTGCGCTCGAAGTCGCTCCGAGGCTTGACGCTCCGTTGATCGACGACTATCGCGTTGGCACCGCGTCCAACACGACATCTTTAGTCCTTTGAAGAAGTCTATGCATTTAATCTCGCCTATTTGCATTGAATTTTAGCGCTGATTCTGACAAGAGTTTGGAATTACCACCGTATCCGGCCAGTTGCGGATGACTTAATTTTCTTGATACTTGTACTTAGATCTGACTTTGAACATGCCATTCTTATCACGATACTCGATAACCCCCAGTTGACGCTCCAAGTTCTGCTTTAAGCTTAACCACCGATATTCACGCCCGAAACGTAGCTACTTTCAGCTTCTAGGTTCGGAATCTGCTGACACGTGGATAAAGTCGCGAAGCCCGCGAGGCTATCCGCAGCCGTCCAAAATAAAAAGCATTATTTAGCTGACCCGAAATCTCCGCGGACGGCTGGTATATCGTAAGTTTGTTCGCTGCCTCCAGGGATACCCGAATGGTTCGATCTTCGGTTTTAGCCATGTCGACACCGAGATTCTATTGTGATCACGAGGCGTACAAACTTGCGACAAATATATATTGCTTCGCGCGTCTCCTAGGCATTCGCTGAAAAATTCAGACTCGAGTTCTTAATTCTCTCTGGAGATTTCGATTGCGCCACTATAAAATGCCAAGTTCTACAGATTGGCATCTGTTAACATTTCCTAGGGAATCGCTAGCCTTCAATTGCGTGCGAAAATGTTGCACGACGTATCGCATCGTCCATAAATTATTCAATGTCTATAGGATCTTAGCTTCGTTTAGATTCATTTAGCTTTCTTTGCATTAAGCGGCCTTCCTCTTCTCTTTTCATCGCTGCTCTGCGTAAGCCGATCGAAAGTTTGCGGAATGAATCTTAATGGATAATTCGTTTACACGGGCGGGTACTTGCTGGTCCGTTTAACGTTTCTCGAGATTGAAATATCCGGAAACTTTTGCAAGTGTGACGAGTCCCGCCGCGCCGGTCTTGCAGCTATCGAGCACCTTGAAAGTCTTTAGGGATTTGAAGTTGCTGCAAGTCTTTCTGCGATAGTGCTACGTGATCGAGCATTCAATATCTGATTTCAGCCAAGGCTACGTATCGAGTACTTTTTAGGGCGTTCATCGTTTCCACGTTAGACCGAGGCGTTTTCCTGCAACGTCCTGCAACGTCAATCTGAATCAAACAACTCTCCGTGCAATGTCGATGGAAAGCGATCTCGAGAGAGAGAGAGAGAGAGAGAGATATTAAACATTAGCAACGGATAAATATATCGTATATTATGGGGTAGTCGGAATTGTAGCGGACGAACTTCCGGCGACAAGTTGTCTCGATTCATATAGGAGGAATACAACGAAGGATCGCAAGTCTGCACGCGTGCTGTTTCGGACAGGATTTCTCCTGGAACGTGGAAAGAGTTGAAAGAAGCGGCTTTAAAGGAGCAAGAACGAGGGGTACGACGGGACATTTGCATAAGGCGAGCTTGAAACGACCGCGCGGCGTAAGGATGAAGGAAGGAAGGAAGGAAATGCCGATCGATCTTTCACGGCGACGTTATTTTCGCAGCCAGTCCTGAATATTCATAAAACAATGATTTGTGGTTTATTGCCGCTCCGTTGCTTGCATTTTCCCGTCCGATTCATTTTCTCTTTCGCTCAGTTTTTATACGCACCCCTGCGATGTTCGTTCGGGAACGATCGATATTGCTTTTACAGCACACCGCTACCAGGCGAAATTATTATTTGCTCTGTTGCTACAATGTATCATAATTAGTAACAGGTCTGTCCTGGTCGGACTTTTCGCATTGATTTATAATCTACGCTTCGCTCCAAACGCCAAATATACGTTCCGATACTTATATACCATTTGTCGAGCAGACCATTCTAAACGAACGCTTCGTCCCATTCGCGTCTGTCTGATTCTTAGTCTACTCTACTTTATTCACACATAGAAAAGCAGAACGACGCAGCGAACAAAGCTTCAAATATTCATATACAGGATGCTCGTTTTATCCAGACCACTTCTAGCTTGCATATACTTACATATATACGTATGCTTATGGACACACGGGACACGTAGACCTTTCCTTCAAGGTCTTTCCTTTAAGAATTTCAATTACTATTTAAAGCTCCTAATTGCAGATAGCAGCGACAACGGATAGACGGTGATGCGAGACGTCTAGCTAATAACCTTAGCTTTAATTTGACCTCTTGTTCATTAATCCAGCATGCCCTGAAACTGATAATTGTGATAATTGTATTTGTTTGTAACAGTATTGAAGAAATTTAATTATTTCGCTTTACACGGGAGGGATTTTAATAATTGAACGAAACAATCGCCGACGGAGAAAATACGTGTCCTCGTTACGCGACTTCGATCGGTCCCATGCCAAATACCTATGCATGTACAGATATGTATGTAGTAAGGTTATTGCAAGCACAGGTCCTGCAGCGAGCTTCAGCTGATTCGTGTGAATCAAGTCGGTGCCGAAATCGGCAACGTTACGTTTTTCTTGGGACACCATCTCGAGTATGCTCAGAACCGTAGGTAATGGTGAATGCGGGAACCTGGAGATGGTGCTGAAAGACCGGAGGGCCTATGGGAGGACCACTCAAGATTGAGTTTCCGCTGCTGCGACTGGCAAACACCGAGGTCAAGATACCTACTCGGTGCAGATTCGAGCGTGCGCCGTCGAAATGCAAGACTTGCCTCGCATCGCTTGCCGAATTTGCGTCCAACCCAGGAAACTGCTTCTTCAGCCTTCATTCACCGTCGGAAACTCGCTTTGCGTCTTTGAGAAAGGATGTGGCGATAGGGTGGAAATCCTTATCAGGTTATCCGATAGGGAGGAAATCCTTTGACGATAAGCGTAATAGACCCTACAGACATACAGTTTCACTATTCTGGTAGAAATATTTTCTTAGCTCTAGCTATTGGCTTATGTTCATGCTGCTGCGCGTTGGGGGAAAGCAAACCAATACATACATATTTCTGTACACATTGTTAAGCGTTGATGTTCCCGTGCTGCTGTCGAACTGCTCCGGGGAAGAATAAAGCGCCTTTCGAATATCAAAATGAACCGAAAGGATTTGAAATTTCTAGTCAGACGAAGCCCAGACGGCAGTTCTGCGTGTTCAATCTCCCTTGAAAACTAAAGAACGATGGTTCATGGAATCGAGCGTAGTTTAACGTGGCACACATTTGAAGAATTTTAATTGCATTTGCAGACGACGATTAGATGGATAGCTTCCGAGGTTAATCTTGTATTTCTGTCGATCGATCTAGAATTGTTTTAAAAATACCAGGTATGCGCATACTCGACGCCCAAGCATATTTCTTGGCTGTCTACCTTTCGCGTTTTATCGTCACGAAGCACTTTCTGCCTTACTATCGCGAAATAAAAATACATACAATATATGTATACATATACATAAGGACCCTCGAAGGATGATCCTCGGTTGGGGACGCTGCTCCTTTTATCGCTCTCGAAGCATTCTCGCATGCGTCCTATACAGTACAAGTGGCCGCACTTAAGCATTTGTCTCACGTATCTTGCCAGTCGTCGATAGTCATTGGACACCGAAGCCGGACGCGACGATTGTTCGGCGAACAATACCTTTGTTCGCGAACAAAGACGAAAAATGAACGGGTTGTCTCGCGTACGGCGTGGCGCGGCGTGGAGAAACGGTTCAAGTGAAGCACCAGGGAGGAGAAAAAGATAATGCTTTCTTGTCGCTGTGACGCGAGGCTGCGATAGTCGTGGAACTGCGATTGACAGCTAACGAACTGAACAATTGCTTACAAACTTGATCCACTTTGAGACGTATTGCAATTTCTCGAGAATTGAGAACGAAGCAATTACAAATTTCCTCGAGAAAGAATTCTTGCGAAGGAAATTAGTCCGTTCGAGTGGACTTTTTCTTCATAGTCATTATTTACTGCAATCACACAGAATAACGGTCGAATTAAGTAGATATGGAACAATTTGTCGAAAGTTTCGATGAAACGGCAGCAATTGATAGGATAATCGAATGAAACGAGCTGGCGGCCACTTTTGCGTACCGCAATATGAAACAATTAATGAGCGTAGCCGCGTCCGAGATGCCGCTCGTTCCCTGCACACGTAATGCTCTCGACGCGACCGCTGCATTATAATCCATTAACAATTAACGAACTGCTAATGAAATGGAACGGCCGTCGCCGTCGCCGTCGCCGTCGGCCACATCGACCGACAGGAGCCTCCGAAATGGGCCATCGTTATGATTTCCATGGGAGAACGGAAACGTTCGACTACACCGGATGCGGCCGTCCTTCCGCGTAGACTCCTGCTAATGTTATCGTACAAGCCGGAAGTAAGAATAACTTTCGATCGTTCATCGTCCTCGGCCCTCGTTCATTTTTCCACTCATAGACGATCGATAATTGATCCCGGCACATTCAATTTTTAATTCGCAATGAGAAGTCCCGTTTCACTTGTGAACAAACGAAATGAGGAGCGATATGCATCCGCCGATACTTGCTTGGTAAATATGTGCTTAAAGAAATAAACGGAAGTTTCAGAAGTGGAAGAAAGTTTTTCTGGATTACCCAAACGGTTTCTAGAGTTCGTTAGAGTGGCTAAGCAGCGCCCTCGCCAAAAGCAAGCCTATGGTAGAAAAGTTACACGGTCGATCCACAAACTGTATTTAAACTTCGTCGAGTAGGTTTGCCTGGCTGCACGTCGAAGCGAATCTCTTGTTTGCCCCATCCATCCCGGCCATGGCGCGTCACGGGGCGGTTGCCCTAGTCTGAATATTTTTCGCCCAGGAGCCGAACCACGTCAGAATAATAGGTAATTTATATTTTAGATACGTAGCGCGACGACAAACCACTTGTCGTGTCAATTTATTCAGCGACCGAACTCTTATACGAGAGTCGAAGTTACCAAAGCTGCCCGACGTCTGCTTCCTTGATCACTCATTACTACCAAACGCTACCTAGCACTAGCATATTGCTCGATTTATCCGACTGAACGAACATTCGCCCGCAACCCATCCACTAAGATTAACGAGTATAAATGGATGGTAGCGCTAGCACGTGAAACAAATTATGTCAATTGGCCCAGAAACCGTGCGAGGCACAGCGTAATTATAGAATAACAATTACTAATCAGTCGCGCACCAGGAATCATTTAGCATTTAGTAATGCGTTTTATGGCCATGAACAATGATTATGCTGTCGGGATACACGCGTTCACCCGTTAATTCTGCTCTCTCTTTCTCCTTCTCGTTCACTCGGATGCATTTTCTACCGGGAATGTGAAAGATAAACGCCAAAAAATCAAAGCGAGGGAAACGACGTTAATCGCATCAAGGAGATATTGCATTTCCCAATGCAAGGTACATTTATTTTAGCAGGTTTCAAGGCTCGAATACACTCAACCACAAAATATTGTCGATTTTCAATTGCGTACACTTCGTGTAAAAAATGATTGGATTTATTTTGACGCGCAAGGTATCTACTTTGACAGAATTTTCAAGATTGACCATGAATCAATTCGGCATGACCACGCCGATCGTTGAGACGCTCTTTATTCAAATTGTCAACAGGCGAGGTTTTGGTCTAATATCCGACATGGAGTCTGCGTGCCACGCGGACACGTGAATCCGACTTACTTCCGCCTATATATTCCGCCTATTCAGGAATTCATTACGGCCGACTCTACGCTGGCGGAGATTTACCGGATACGGAACCACCTCGGAGGGCGAGCGAATATCAGGTATTTCGATTCGGGCTTCAGCTCGCCGAGTACGACCTGAATGCGCTATCGACTAGCTCTTGGTTAACGAGAAGCAACGTAAAGCTCCCATTCATCGTGCCTGATCCTCGATCAACGCTAGAAAAAAACGCGGCGTGCGCATTTTCCTTCTATCAAAATTCACTTCCGCCTAGCTTATTTATCTTTACCTCGTATCCATCCTCAAATGAGATAGAAATTCGCGACGAAATTTCATTCCTGACTAGCTAGTAACGTGAAGCAGGTTTACACGATCGAATAGAGTGCAACCGTCGACAGTACCTACGAATAAATGAATAACGATCCGCTCTTCAGAGACAGAATCCGTGAGCAAACGACAGGAAGCGGAGGCTGGAAAAAGTATCGGAGACAAATGGACACCATTCCTCCTTGCAGAAGCTCTTGAAACAAGTAGAAATGTCTGCGTTCTCCGTTACGGTGGCTCTAGTGGTACGAGAGAACGCTAAATCATCGGATTCGCTCTGATTCGGTAAACGGGGCGGCGCGATGCTCCTAGATTATCGGATCTATGAGAAATGGCGAAATGGAGAAAATGCTGACGCAACTACAATACGAAAAAGAGCCAATCACAAGCACAACTTATATTGTAGTTCGTAGTTTTTTCAGGTTATTGCTCAGTTAACAATTTCATCGCATCGGATCGCATCGCATCCTCTAAATTTGCATAATTTTCATACAGCATTAGCATGACAGGATTGCATCCTCTCCAAACCTATGCATAGGTACTCAAATCGATGATTGCGACGTACACGCTGTGGAATGTATAATATGTTTACGGCGAATTCGCTTGAATTTCTTGAAACGCTGCTGCTGAGAGTAGTGGAAGGCCGATACCGTTCGATTATAAAACGTTCGTGTGTCGTACTAGATTTGAAATACAGTGCTCGTAATGCGACGCGCGATTTATCGTAACGCGTAGAATAACTAATTATTTCTATATAAAAGGGCAGGCGAAGCATCGCGCCAAGCGTTCTCTAACAAATACCTAAATCCTGTCCAAATAACACGTCGTAAATCTGTCGTTAATTCCTCCGTGAGAATTGGCTGACGGCCAGAATTACAAAAAGTTGCAAGATTCGACGAATAAAGTCATTCTCCGGTCGTTGCCAGCCGTGGCACAGTGGTATCCCGATGCCGCGTTTCATCTCAAAGGAATACTCTTTCTCGGTATTCCGAAGTCGCAGTATACGTTGTAGCACAAGACATCCGCATTCCGCGCGTTCTTCCGCCTATCTCATTCCTGAAAATGCGCATCATTACGGTGTTTTGTCGGCGTAAACACTGGAATTACTTCCGTCCTCCTATTTCGCTGGACGCTCGTTAAATTGCTCGAGAGTTGTCCCCTACAAAAGTATTCGCGCTTGGCTTTAGCTACGCAATGGTCAAATTAAGTAGAGAAGAAAGAGCCATTTTCGTATAGGAGAGTCAATCCTTAATAGTATTTTAGCTCTCGCGTTATTTCGTCAACGTCGACGGACAAACCTAAACTGAAGAAACGAGAAAGGGATGAAACTGTGCGAGTGACTTCGGGGAGAAAGATAAATCTCGCTAATCTAAACCTTGTTAGTTCGTTTAAGGAATCCACAAATGTATAGTCGCGCGTTGCAGGGGCTGGTTCCAATTTTGGGAATAAAATCGTCGGAAAGGTATCGAAAGGTTCGAATAATACAAACAGTTTGCATTCGGCATTGCGACAAAGTACATTTCCGAGCTGAGTATCTGGAACTAAAGTATACGGGGACGTTCGAAAACGGAGAACAAACAATAGAGGTCCACTTACCCTGTTTCTAGCCCAGGGTAAAACTTGCCTAATTAATTATCGTCGAGTTCTGAAACAAATTTCCCCAAAAAGCGTTGAACAAATTAGAGCGACAGAAAGGTCGCACCGGCCACTCCGATAACGCGGCTGCTACTGAAAGGGTAAGACTACTAATGAAAAGACGGGCAAGTAAGAAAATCCTGGGTGGCTGCCGGCAACAAAGGAGGCTAAAGTGGCTCTGCCCGAGACACCCAATTCCTCCTTTCACTCGGGTTTCATGTCCTCGCCAACTTTTGCGTATACCTACGTAGTCGTAGAAGGATTCAGGGACAAAGTTCCACGAAAGTTTCCTTCAGGATAGCCGACCGCTTCCCCAAAGTACGAGGCTAGATGGCCGAAAGTTATTATCCGCTAGTAGCAGAAGACCTCTCGATCCATCCTTTCGGTTTCTCTTCGTCGGCATACTATTTATTTGGTGAAACGTGGAACGAAACGGGCACAAGATCGCAAGTTAGTTTGGCGCGAAATTCGCATGCACTGGTAAATAAATTTATAATAGGGCTGGTAGTTCCCGCGGGCAGATTTCCCATGTGACGGTTCACGTGCCGCGGGCCGAAATACGGTTACGATAATTATTATTGCAGCGGCGCGAATATATTCCGTCTCTCGCGTGTTGAGCATCGCAGACGGCCGCAATGAGAAATTAATAAACTGCACGCACTATCCATGAAAGCAGCATCTACATATTTCAGTTGTTCTGTCGACTAACGTTAAGGCTTGGTGCACGGGTGAATTACAGACGAAGCGACTATACTAAGATTCGGATAGTTTCATATCATTCGATACTGTCACGTTTACGTAGGATATATTCTCGATTAAAAGTGATCCAACTTTGATTCAGTTTCAACATTCAACTAGACTAGCTAGCAGAGAAAGTTATACTTATTGTGCTTGTCCATAATTCACCCTCGTCGAAGTACTGATACATGCAAAGGTAAATTAAGGAACAGCTTGGTGCTGCTTCAATAATAGCAGCGACGGAAGTGACCTAGCAGCAAATGATTGTTATACCTTGCTTTATGAGTGATTTAACAAAACAGTCCAGTGCAGCTAGTAAATTGCCATGCTTTGATTTTTCATATTTTTCTCTCCTTCCCGGGGTATTTCATAACAGCATTCATGGCTATAGGTGTGGATATTCAAAGCAATCGTCAGCGAGTGCATCTCGCCGAGACGAGAGTTAATTAAATTTTACCCGGTAATGTTTGAACGCATCTCGAGTGCGAGAGCAACTCGAAGGATCCTGTTTGATCAGAGGTAAGGCTACTGCAAATCTGGATACACATATAGAGCTCTGTTTAAAAGTAGTTTTATCCTATCGGAATATTTTTGGCCGGAGTAAAAGATCGATCAATAGTATAGAAAGTCTCGTGCAATCTTCCCCAAATATTTTACCGTTGACGCAAATGCTTCGTCGACTCAGGAGATGAAACCTGAAGGTGTTCGGTCTCTAGCAACGCGTGGTTAAACTACAATTTGTTTGTCTGCGCTTGTACCGTTCATAGGAGGGAACGATATCGTTTTTCATTTTATTGTTGAATCTGGCTGGGATCTCCTTCGTAGCTATTTCGTTGATGCATTCGCAGAAATGTGTATCGAAGGTCCAAAGGATCAATGTCCAAAGTTGATCGCCCATTTGGTGACATGTATTTAGAGACCCATATAATCCCACTTATACATGGCGAGCTGGAACGAAACAATCTTGCCCCTGATGCGTTAACAATGATGTTTCAAAAACGGGACAATGCAAAGTAACGAGAAGAAGATGCAAAGACACTGCCCACCGAATATCAAAGAACGTCCTAGCAACGATATTCGAAATGTTGGCAGCTGTTGCTACTATGAGAATTCTGGCGAAACAGAGGGTCGAAGAAAAAGAGGAGCGATGGGAGGAAAAAAAGAACAAAGTATCAATCGATATCGTTCCACCTACTCCGTGTCTAAAGCACATCGATAGGGCTGCCTACGATTCGTTCTTGCAACCTGCTTTTCATCGTCCTCACGCTTTGCTGACATAGCACTCGACAGCTGCTATTAGTGGGTTTGTGCTTCGCTATCGCAATCTATTCCACAGCGGTGAACTCTGTTGTTAGTCTCGTTTAATACGTTCGTACCATTACGAAACTTGTCTCATTGTCGTTCGAATGGACACTCTGTTCTTGTTTTCTATAATATGATCTTTCAAATCTGAATCTTGCCCCAATTCGTTTCATCTGCTGCACGCATATCCGTACGTTATACCGGTACATAGATATGTATGTACATGGTGGTCGTTTCTCTCGCGGTAGGACCAACTTTGCATTCTATAATACTACCGTTCAAGGGGCGACAAACTACAGTGGAAACGTATTTATTGCACTGTTTCGATGCTACAGGGCCAGTGAACATTCGATGTCTGCGGTGCCAACTTCATTATGAGCCGTGTCGTTACAAGGACGATTCGAGTTTGCAGTCGTGGACCATCGACAGACAAAAGTGGTCAGAAATGTCCTGGATAGACGTTTTATTGATTATTGAGTTTGCGCAGTTATCACGTATTATCCTGTGCTGCCTGCTGGCTGGCTGCTACCCTGACGATACTTGCCCGATAGTAATAATCAGCGAAACGAAAAAACACGCCACCAATACTTTGCTGAGAAATTCTTCGTTCCTAGATATTATTCTTGAAATGTGTACAGAGCTATCGAATGATACAGACCGCGTTGCCTTCAGCTTGAAAGAACGATACATGGCGTTTCAATGATATTTATGCTCTAATAATCGCGACGGAACCATTGGAAGCCAATGAATTTCATTTACATGATCGGATTGTGAAAGGTTTCCATGGAAGCATCGTAACACGAATATATACACTTTTCTTTACAGGTTATACCATGTAGCCGACATTTATTAAATGGCACATATGCGGTTTGAAAAATATTTGACGAACCGAATATGTATGCGTGTTGCCTGTAGACACCTCTATTGAAAAACGCACCACTATTGGTTGTATGAACTAGCAGATGCTCCTTCAATGTCATATTTCACTGGGTCAATCAATATGCAAAAATATGTATCCCCCTATCGAAAACAACGCCCACCATTAGAAATCGTACAATGAATACCAAAGACAATCAAACTAATCGAGTTTTCAAGTAATAGTTTCTTAAGCCTAACCTTCGGCTCTAGTTACATAGCTCTGACTGGCTAATTTAAAACCCGTGTTAAGAAAATAACAATTTTGATTAAGTAAACCGACTGCCGATGAGGCAACCGGTCAATAGTTTGCGATTTTCTTCTACTATGCTTCCATTATGTTTCTCTGCTACTTGCTCCGCGTGTATTATTCTTATGTGGAATAATTAGAGAACGCTCTTCGACGATAGCTCCATGAAAAATTTGTGGTTTGTGTACGCTTGACGGCGCTTGAATAAAAAGAGGAGCATAAAATAGACAAGAAGTAAAGGTTCACCACAGAAATTTTAGTCGTAAATGGCTACGATTTAGAATTAATAACGTGGCGCCGCTATGGCTGCAAAACGAGCGACGATAAGGGTAAACATGTTCCTTTTTTCCTTTCAAGAAGCGAAAGGCTGTGCGCGCTATCAGATGTGTGGCGTAGACGTTCATTCTGACTCGCATTCTGCCACACGGCTTGTTCGCCATTCAGAGAGCAGCAATTAAAAACATTCCAACGGAAAGAAAAGCAAGGGAGATGAACAAAATGTTCGTCGGCGCTAAAAAAAAGCTCTTGCCGGTTTTAAAGCACTTCCCGTTCGCGGCAATAGAAGCTTAAGGGACGAGCTCCGAGGCCCGCTTTTAAATTCGAGTTGTGCATTCAGTTGTAATAGAGGAAGAAAAGGCAGGGCTGCACGGTACATTTCGTCATTCGAGTTTGTATTCCTCCGACAGCTTGCTCGGCGGGCAGGAGTGCGGTATGACTCTCATAGGCTCGATAGTATTAATGTTTTCCTATAAAATGTATAAATGATTAATGATTAATGTGTGCAAGATCTGCAAGATAATAATATAGCAGAAGGTAATAGTGGCGGAAGAACATTTCAACGAGCAGAATCTGGTCGATTGTGAAACGAGATCGGAGTGCAGTTTTGTTACAGTTGTTCGAGATCGATTCTTGTGCCTGGTTCATTCTTTGATACGTTAATTCCACTTCATTTCGTCCATCCAAGCTGTTCCATCTGCTTCGTGGCAACTCTGAATTCTCGGTTTTACTGCGAGACAACCGTCAAGGAGAGACCTCGTAGCAATTCAATAAGCGATGGTCTACATTTTCCTCGTATCCATACACTATGTCACTATACGGTATCCAAGGGAGCGTTAATTTTCTGCATTATTTTCATCAGGGGGTTATTTACAAGCAGCAAAGCTTCTTCGAAAATGAATTTTTCCTTTCGGAATACCAATACTTTTCGCTCGTCTTCGGTAGATATTGTGGCGAAATAGGACATTTTTTCATGTATATGTATATTATCCCGACACAAGGCACACGATCCTGTTCACGTTCTCGCATCTTCCATCCTTATATATCTACTAACCCTTCTTGCAGATATTAGTTGCGCGATTGACACGCTTTACCAATAGTCAAGATCGAGTACCTCTGCATCACCCCATCTTTCCTCTATTGCCTAAATATGCTAATTTCGAGCCGCTTGGAATCTATATTAAACGAATGCCATCTGCGTTCTCATTATGGTACCCACGGAAAGAATGCTGCATGAAATTGTATTAACATATAATATTAATTATTACTCTATCGCCTATCAGTGAACATATACGTTCTGCCGTTCTTACGGCAAACATATTTTATTGTGTCCGCGGGACCTGTAGCTATACAATTTCGTGGCGTTAAGTCACACAAAGTGGATACGGAGAGTCCTCTTTCCATATTTTCCGGGAATACGCTAGACACGAGTACGCGGTAGTAATATTAGATAAAAGCTCGCAAAATTGCATTTTCGGTCGGCCTTGTTCTGGACTACCTGCCGCAGTAAATCGGATTTTCGGATTTGCTAGATGCATGCACTCAAAGAGTTCAGTCAAATTATACTCGGACTAGAAAATAGCGGCCATCCCTGTTACTGAATATTTAATGCAGATTTCCCCGCGTGTAAATCCTGCATGACTTAATGAACGGACAGGGAAGTGCGTTCAACGTACGCGATGCGCGGACAACAGTTAGGGTAAAATCACAATTTCAGATTAGATTCTTCGAAATTCCTTCCACATTGGCTAATCGGAATAACAAACCATTGCGACGCGAAGAATGTCGAAGGCACACTAATGGCCGTGCTCAAGAGGCGAGAGTAGAAAGGTCCGTTTATTCTTTATGATTGAATCCGTGAGCTACAAAAGCCTGCAACGCTGTTCAACCACTGGGTGATCAGCGAAACGAGATGAAGGCGGTCAATTCATAATGTAACCAGCTCCTATGAAAATGCTATGCGAGTATTTCCGAGCTTTACAGAGTACGAAAGCGTTTCTATGTCCATTCTACTGGGAAACTGAAAAGCAGATATATGAAGCTGCTGAGCTCTCGAGTTCATTTCCGTTCCACTCATGACCCGGTACCGTCGAGTCGCATCAAAAAACATCATAAAGTCGGTATACCCGTCCCGACTGCAACCCTTCCATCGACTCGTAGGCGGCCTTTCCAGCACTACCGATTACACACTCCTCTACTCTCTTCTGCGAACCCACTCCCTCTCGCGATGTCTTTATCTACTTTATAACTACAACCTCAATCCTTTAACCTGCCCGTTTCGCTGCCGTTGATTAGACCAGTCCGACTGGTTCGACTTACTTCCTTTAACTTCATAATACTAATTGCTACGTGGCAAATTGCTCGGCTTGCAACTAGCTTCGTATTATAAACAGTAAAGGGATGATCGCGCACGTGCGATGGAAAGTGCACGCACGCTTTCTCTCATGATAGCACCCCGTAGCTTCCCATTGCAGTGGTCGAATAAAGCACGGTGTTTCATAAGAATGAACTTTAGACGCCGTTCAGTTTTTCTTCCCGTTCCTCGTTCCGCAAAGTACATATCGTAATTTTTTGACGCACTGGCCACTTCGCGCGTTCCTTTCTAGCTTCTCCTGGCGTTGCTTTTCGTGTGACGTTCCGATTCGCGGAACACGATCTCATTTGGAGGGTTTCGAAGAAATTTCACCGACGGTATTCTGACTGAATGGATAGCGGTGAAATTCCGGTGCCCGGTAGAGTTTCCCTTTCATTAAACTTATTCGAAATCTTCCGTGGTGAACGTGTGTATGCACGTCCTATGAAAGGATTCGAATTCAATTTTGTAGTATGCCTCCATTTAACTAGTCAGCGAATTGCGCCACAAAATGGAAGCTCTTTTTGATACGAAATACCACTTACGTGGAACCCTTACGAAAGCGATAGAGTAACCGCCGATATCTCCAATTCAATTTCGTGTGAAGGAAATGATCTTACGAAGTGTTCTGCTTGAGCAGACGTTGAAATATAATTAAATACTTATATAAAATAAGATATTCAAATATGTATTTTGGTTGTTAAATACTTAATATCACTTCGATAGAAGCTTATTCTTTGCATTGCAAGTGAAATGCGTCTACCTTTGCGTAGATTGAAAACCCTTTCATGAATCTCCAATCATCGTCCTTTGATCTGCATTTCCACGTGTCCATTGAAAAGCATACGGTTCACGGCGAGAACACGAACGAATTTCAAATCCAATAGAATGACCCCGATTCCATTAAAATCACTGATCGGGGACATTGACACTTTGCGACCTGTTTTCGGTTTTCCATTTTCGCTCGTATATCACGATATTAACGACAAACGTGGATCGCCGTGTTCCATGTCGAATTCACAATTTCAACCCAACACCCAGCCGCACGTTTTTCGTTAAACAAAACAGGAGGAGAACCGCAGCGATAATACTCTGTATGCAAAACGTTGAATTAAGCATTCATATACACAAAGAATATTCTCAGGGAACATCTAACAGCGGAAATCAAAAATTCCGTAGCCAACGTCGAACCTAGCTACGTGTATCTGCGATTTTTCCAAAATCAATTTACAGTGCTTGAACTAAGTGGTCGCAAAGTCTTTCATTTAAGCATGCAAATTACTGTAAACTCGAGATAAGCACCACTATCATTTTATCTCTTATTTGTGAAATGGAACGTCATGCGTCACATCGTGACCACCGCTGATTACAAGTGAGAGAAATGAAAGCCGAGTATCTGAAATCTGAAAGCAGCACGTACCAGCTTGCATATTTTTTTCAAACGTGCCATCATTTTTGTCGTGCACACACTAGAAACGTAAGTTAAGGGACCCACTCCGATACTCGCAACTAGCGAACGAATCGTCATTTGAACAATTTTTATTCGTCAATTTCAACCCCGATCAGATGTCACGACGAATCGGGGATTCGCCTTCTCTCGCTCGCGCACATTGAAGCGCAGTTAGTTGCATACAGACAATTAACAATGGTGGATGTTAGACATCTCCCGAGGTCTCCATTAGCATACATCCGTGACACCGGTGCTCACCCCTCTCTTCCCATACCTCTCTGCAGCCCTGAGGGGGTTAAATTAACCCTCTCTGTAGCAGGTACACGTGTCCTTGCTCCACTCAAACGGTGCCCCGCGCCGTAGAGACTTGCCGCAGAAATCACGGCTCGTCGACATCGTTCAGCCGTGCATCCATCCTGTCGAACCAATACAAAATCACTAGGAACAGACTCGCGGTCTTCGAAACGATCGCCACCAAACTGAAGCGACGTTGAACGCGCGTCGTTCGCGTACTTGTTTCATCAAAGGAGGACCTAGAATTTTCAGGCCAGGCTATCCGTTTCAGGAGGAAATTATTCCGGAATCGCAATAATTTATGTGGAGACGACATCTGTCGAATGTCTGGAATACGATCACGGTGGCAAAGGGATTCACTTTTATCGATTTTTCGCAGGGCCAGGTATAGCGGTGCTAGAACGCGTAGGGATCGCTATTATTGCTCGGGTGCTCGGTTGCCTCCAAAGCATGGTGCAGTCTGAAAATCAGCCCGGCCGTTTAATTACTTTATATCAATAAACTGCGGTCCGTTGTACAGTAATATTCCCTACGCTGTCGTTATATAGCGAGGGCATTGGGTTAGGTTGCTCGCAATCAAACTCTATCCGGAGAGTGTCGCGTGACATACTGGTTCACCGCCACATGAAATTGGATCACGTATTCGTTTGCACCGAGAGTATACACATGTACTGCTCACCTTCTCTGGTCCCTGTAACGATAGACGAAAGGGGTTACGACTTTACGATTATTCGCATACACGATACAATAGTTGTACATCGGTGGTGAAAAATGAGGGGCAACAGCGGCGTAGAAGGAGACGAGAAAAGAAGTTCATCTTGTAGACTGTAGACTGTGGAGTGGATAAGAGGAGAAGCGTGGATGGTTAAAGTACACAAGGAAACGAAACGAAACGAAACGAAACGAAACGAAACGAAACGGAGCGGCAAAGGGCGGAAAGGGTGAATAGCATTAGATAGAGGACCAGGAACGGTCGAATGTAAAGGAGAACGAGAACCAGGGCGAGAGCCTCGATGTCACCACCCCTCCTTCACCCTTCACCTATACGCTGGCAACCGGTAATGGAATTGCAAATCCGACGACATTACATACCTCTTGGCAACTTGTGATTTCGCGCTGGGTTCTACGCCAGCACACGCCGAGCCCCTTCTCTCCTCTTCTGTCTCTTCCCACTGATACTCGTCCACTGTCTAGCTTGTCGACAAGGTGACAGCTTCGCGCTACCCTCTAGTCCCGACGCTCTTGCTCGCTCCCTCGAACAAATCACACGGACTCGAATCAACTAATCCATACGTGGTGAATCTCGCGCGAGTGTCACCCGACGAAGTAGAATCACAGAAGACGAGCCTTCGAAACGATCACACCTCCCGTCCCTTTTTGGTTCCGTGGAACCATAGAACTCAGTCGTGGACACTTGGTGGCTAAGCGCGCTGAAAATTTCAGCAATTGGCTCGGGTTACGTGGGTGCTGACTAAACTGTCGCCTAGGTGTCGACAAACTTTCAGCCTTGCACATTTGCCAGTCCTTGGTCGGACTTGTGGCTTACCCTCAGATCGTTTCCTGTTGCGCTACTGCTAATACGACCGCCTATCGCTGAAACTTCCTATTTAACTTGTCACGCTCATCGCAGCGCAAACTTTAACGTCAAAATACATGCTTGTATATATCACCCAGTCACTTTTCGTTTTACTGCACGCTCTGACGAATATTTCTTTCAATTAAACTGCTACCGCCCTTGGTAGGAGGAATATGAACCGTCTGCAATCTCAGAATGGACTGTGACCCAAGGCCAGATCTTTTTTTACACTGGATTCTGTTCCGTCTTCTTGCCACTTTGAAATACTTTGAAAAACCTACCCGTGCATTTAAAAATTTTCCTTGAGTCATTTTGTCTGTAAAACGTCTTTAAAATCCATTTCGGGAATGGCCGCATCGATTTTGCGTGCACTTTCAGCCATCAGTGTCTGCAGATCCTCGATGTTTCGCCTGTCGCAGCACTTTGTTGCACGTGAAGAGTTATTAAAGTTCACTGAACATTCAAATTAGCCGAATATCGATAGAATAAAGAAGAGCTGTAATACCGTAACGTATAGAAATAGACGCGAACGCTGCACTATGGAACAAGGTAAAATCTAAAATGAATTTCGCTTGCTTCCTAAACCAAAATCCAAACCTAACCCAAACCTAAACGAAACCTACACCGATCGTAAGACAATCTTAGGGAATTGAATTAGCTAATCAATTCAATAATTTCAACGAGACGGAATCTTTTTTATGACAATGGCACAATATTTAATTGCCCGGAGGTGAAGTATTGTGAAAAATATTCAATACACTTGCTACTAATATTCAACCTATGTTTAACTAGTAATAGCCAACGAACGAAATTCGCGCGAGGTAACGAATGTGCGGAATGGGATTAAGGACAACGGGATCGTTTGTCGTAGATTGGGGATATTGTATACATACACGAGTTATGTAGCCCCGGGCAAATCATTTCGAGTGTATTTATGACGATCGAAACAAACGAGGGCTGCAACGAATGCTTCGAGTGTTCTACCGCGATTCTGTCCACATCTATCGATGTCTAGGCACTGTTTCGAATACGAATTCCTACGCGGCGAATATCAGTGCTACCAACATCCCCTACGATATTCCGTCTTCCGTTGTCTACTTCTTTCCTAAAGAAAATTCGACGTCGCGATGTATATACATGTATGTATCTCACTCCCTCGTTCACTCACTCGCTCATACACTCGCCCTCGTTTGTTCTGTCTGATTGCGTTGGATGGAGTTTTACCACTCCAAGTGTTCTCTCTGTTTTGCATCCGGTACTTTGATTCTTCTTCTCTGTTGCTCTAGTCCTCTAGGCCGAGACTCGTCACACGAATCCACTCGAAACGAAATTACCCGATGCAGTGGAGGCCAGTGTACGTGTGCAGCTTCCTGGCACGAGAGGGCCAATTGGATGCACGGCTATCGAAACATCAAACAAAAGTTTTCTGTGTGCAAAGCCAATGCCAGCCGACCACCGGACCATCTGCCACGTCGCACTTACCAATTCAGACGAAGAGCACCGATTTCGAGCCCGTGGACCGCTAATCGCCCACCCCCTCGTAATTTAAACCGTGCTCCTATTTTCTGACCGTCTTTCGCATATGCGCGACTCCGGATCGACACCTATGTACATCACGATCAGGGCGATAACCCTGCACACTCCTCTGCCAGCTTTTCCTCGATATTGCCCGTCTACTGCGGGTCAATCAGCATCGATTATCGGCGCAGAAAACTAGAATTACGATTGTCGAGCTTACGAATGATCATATTCTGCCGGGGAAACAAGCACCATCGATCAACGACAGATACTTTTCTTAGCGACGGAGACACGTTAAGGTATATCTATCTTCTATTTTCTATTTAGCAGGTTATTTTCTCTGCCATCGTTGCTCGTGAAATTATCTATTCATTCCATTCGATATTTGGTTTTGGTCGGGTACGTTAAATACATATTCGCAAATCTCGTTCTTCTGGTGCTTCGCATCTCTCTTTCTGATTTTCCATTTTAATACGACACCTTTCGCTATTTTTATCGCCGATTAATCCTGCGACTGTAATTGAGTATGCATCATTAATTAACCTCCCAAAGCAGCGAGTGCTTATTCGTTGAAGCCGATCCGATACAATACTCGACATATCGATTACGCGCTTTACTGTAACACGAACTAATGCAAGCGACAATCTTGAAAATTTAATAATAGCGTTGAAATGCATCGTGGCCGTGCCGGTGCGCTCTTCGTTCTAGCGATTTAATTATCCACGGTTACGTGGCAACATTTACGCAAGCTAATTGTGTTTCGGGGAAATTCACGCAAAAGTATTGTAATAAATGACCCTAGCGAAAATACGCGGCCGGCTGCCGGATCCCCGAAAATTAATTACCGCTGCCAGTCTAGTTAATGTGTGAATAAGTCTATTAGCGTTGTCCGTTGCGTAAAGCGACCATCCACGCTGCTCGTATAACCAACCGTTGTGTAAGCCAGAAATAATATATTTCAAAAAGTCTGCCCCTTCCACGCAGCTTTCTTTTTCATCGAGCAACAGAACATGCGTAGAATTGTCGGTGAAAGTTTCGAGAACCATTCGAAATCTCGCACGGTGGGGATGTTCTGTTATTAATATTATATTCGAAGCCCTCCGACGCTTTAATTGAACGAATATTTTTCTTGGCTTCATTGTTTGCATAGAGATCGCGTCACGATATCGCAATACGGAGTAGCAAATGAAGGTAGCTCGTGATTGATTTATTAAGTATCAACCGTGTATCGGCGGTTGCGAAGTGCCGTCACCGACGGTGAGCGATCTTTCTTTGAATACGTTACTAGCTGCCCCGTAAATTTCCTTCGGGAATTGGTTTTGGAACGCTTCCACGGGTAAAGTACGTCCACAAAAACCCTCGACATCGGCACGTAATTGGCTGTCGAATAGCCTTAACGAGGGCCGAAGATTTATGCGTACTTTTTCAGTCAGACTCGTTCCTGGTCACGATGAAAGCTCGAATCGACAGAATTTCCTCTGAAAATTGTTATGGTAATTAGGCGGTAATATGCATAGATTAAAATCGGATTACACTCGGTCAGGGTGGACGATATACATATCAGGCAGCTATGGATATTCATAAATATCAAGCTAGGTCGATTTACCTGTAATCGATGACTGCGAAACAGTACCACCTACAACGTTTGTGCCAACAAGCTTTCATCAAATGTTTTTCCGTCTTTTGGCTACGCGGCTGTTGGGGACCTTACACAGAGGTAGCAGGGAGAAAGTCAAGGCTAGGGAATCGCGCGTACAGACGCGTTCCCAATTTCTACCATTACAAGTTCAAGTTACCTTCACCCTCGCCCTTTTCTGCCAATTGAACTTTCCGCCACCCTGTTCAAACAAATGATTTCTATTTTTGCCAAATCTGGCGCTTGCCCGGTTTTTCATTTCTCCTCTTGGAAAGAGTTCTCTACAAATGAATATCCTCAACTAGAAGGAATTTTTCTGGATATAATTCGCCTACAGAGAACACCATAACATCCCATTGAAATTATTCGAAACAACAAAGAACCTCGCTCCTCTATTATCATGCAAGGAATTCGAAAGCAGCTTCTCACGGATTCTGCCATTCGGCCTTAACGACTTTGCGTAATACGCCGCGCAGCAATTAAGAGTTTTTTTGTTCGAGCAAAGTGTATTCACCCTGGAGGAGAGCTAGAGATCCAAGGGTGGACCCGAGCCGAGTCGAGTCGAGTCGACTCGACTAGGTCGGTGATGAAGAGGTGAGATCATAGAATAGGAAAAGGGTTCCTGAAGAACGAATTGTGGTATGGACGAAGGGCCGCAAAGGAAGCGATCGCGAACAAAGGGGTTGGCGAGACAAAAGGGTCTCTTCGGTTGCACTCTTGATTTTGCGATCGCCCAAACGAGGAAAATAGCGATTCGATGCAGCACGGTCTTCTGACCGAGGCAAATCTGTGAACGAACGAAGCTGTTGTTCAAAGATGTCATCGTCGAAAAAGAATTCGCGTGCCTTTTTTGGTTCGCCCTGTCAGCGGATAGTAGCAAATGCAATGCCGGAGAAGTATACGTGTATCGATGTCAAGCTGACACGTTTGCCGCAACCGCATACGAATTTCAGTTAATATCAACGCTGCTGTCCTCTCGGCGCGGTGCATCCAGATCCAGAGCAAGATCCGCTCCTCCAGCGCGCTTAATTCCATTAAATGCGACGAAAATGTGGGGCATCGAGTCTACTTTGCAAGGATACACATACATACATGCATGCATGCATGCTTAAGGGCAAGTACTCGTAGTTGCAACGACGTTCTAGAACAGAATTTTCCAAGCACTGTCCTTCGCAGAGAGATGCAAACTTCCATGCGTATTCAATGCTGCGCTATTTAATGTTTCGTTCAATTATTATAAATATCAAATATTAATAATCATAATAATAATGAAAAGCTATACGAATCGAAAGATTTGTAGATTATGCCTTTGCTGATTTACAATGCGTCCACGTTCAATTTCAACGATATTGCCAGACAATCTTCAAAGTTGCCTTGGGAAGACTTCGAACTTTGTTTTCAAGCATCTCCGCCATATACATAAGCTTAGCTGTTGCTCATTAGGACACTGCTTCCCAAGAGGATTGCATTATTCCGATAAGTAAGTTTCGAGTTTAATTAAAAGCAATTTCGCCGGAATGGGAAGTGCCGTGTATAAATCGGATCGTTCGCTGTTAGATAGCCCCCCAACAGCGTCCTACGATTTTCAACCACTGCCGTATAGCCCAGATATTCTGTATACGTGTATTTCACCTGCACTCGGTACGCGTTAAGAATGCCAAATTGCACCCCCAGTCACTCGCGGAATATCGTCGTTGCATTGGACGAAGCTCTATAGCTAAACCTTTCACGCCAAGAGATTGAACGAGTGCAAATTGTGATTCTAGAAGCAACGAGTGCTCTCTGAAGTTTCAACTGAAATGCAACCTAGTAAATCAATCGTGAGTGCAAATGATGCTCAGCATCGAAAATTTTCTTCGAAGCGTGTAATTAAATTGATGATTTGCCGTTCGCTCGTTCATTGGAAATCCTTTGCGTAAACATTTACGCTGCGAGTGAAACGTGGCGATTGAACTGTCCGATGGAATCCAACGGGACACAAAATACCATTGATCGATCGGTAATGCTAATTCGCTGTAGTTGAACGGTGTCGCGAATTGCCCGACACGGACGAAACTTTAAACGAGTCTACCAGCTTTCGTTCACCTTGCCTGGCCGTTCCTCGAGGAAGGCCTGCGCGAAAAAGTGCAGAGCGAATCCTCTGTCTTCCACTTGGTTCTATTAAGGCCGACGCAAACGCTGCCGCCTCCTACCAGAGTTAAGGACGAAATTGGATTTCCTGTCCCCGGACGATTGTGGACGCTCCTGTCGCGCACCCGTACCATTTACCTCTCGAATTTCCCTTTCACAATTTGTCCGTTCCCCTCGGAGCAATCTCTGCCACAGAAAACCGCTCGTTCCTTCTGGTATTTACGAGCGACGCGCCGTTCGGTTCCAACTCCTTTACTGGATAACAGGACAGTATAGACTGACCGCGGCCTCGTCGTTTTTCACTACACACAGGCAAATTATGCCCTTCTCACGTTCGCTAGGATGTCGTCCTCTTTTTCGCTGTGAAAGCTTAACAAGCTTTAAAGGAACTTAATCTTCCATGCCGTACTGACTCGGACTCTCGGAACATGACTCACTCCCGAATCTCCAACGCTCTCGAAGTAACAAAAGGAGCACACTCCCGTATCAACTATCCAGTCGAATTCCAACGGGAAACTTTTCTTCGAAATCCGCGAAACATCTGTCTGTTTCAGGTTGAGCTTCATTCGAGAACCACCGTTTTGCGTCGTTTAATAGCACCGAACCGAGATAAAATGTTGACTGATCCGACGCGACGCCGCGGTGGAAAGTGATTTGCAAACCTAACCCCGTGCGATGAATTAATCGCGTAGGCACACACGCAGAAGCTATAGAGAGTCGATTTCTATCGCGAATAGACCTCTGCGCTTCTTGTAAGTCATTCGCAAACACGATAGAATCAGAGTCCGTTTCGTAAGTACGACTTCGTTCACCACAATTTGAAAGGTTGCTTGCGAGAATAGTGGGGCGATCATTCGTGAGCAACGCGAAGTAGAATAAAATTTTCGAAACTTTCTTCCCTCCTGACCTACTTTCTCTGCCGAAAGTTTCAAGCGGCCGTTCCAGACCATCGCATCGTGTCGCGATGAGCTTCCCGCAACAATATTATTTTCCTTCTCATGATTTCTAGAGGAACGAGTATGGGCTTTTCAAAAAACAATTCCCAGATACGGAAAAATAACACGGAGTACCGAGTAGATGTGCCTGTCGTTGCAACAGCATAAGATAATTTTCCAGAAAATTAGATTGATCTCCATAAAGATCTCTTATCGCTATCGTCCAACAGGGAGTAGGTACAGTCGCCTGCGGAAGGTCTTGTTGAGACTTCCTTCCGATGCTACTGCATTGTAATTGCGGTAAACTAGCTGGATCGTATCGCGAACGCATAATTAAATGCTGTGCCAGCTACTTCATCAAAGTCCACCTGCTGAAACGACTCACGCAACAGAACTCGTGGTCTAATTAAAATTACATATGCACATAAGGCTGTCTTTCTGCGTGCCTGGTTATTATTTTAATTACCGTCAAAATGTGCTCCGTGACATTCAGTTATAATGGAAAATATGCAATGAGCACAGAAATACTTTGGCAACGCGTAGGCTCCAGCCCCGTAAATCTGAAGCCCGTACGATAAAACTCGCTGACTCGGCAGAGATTGTAATTGCTCCGAGTTTCTCGTAAACTGTGCATTTACATGGACCGTGTGCACCCCATGTAAACAGCATACGCGTTGAAATGCTGGCTAATGCTCCACAGGGTGAAGAACCTTTTCTGCTAATGTCGTTGGCACATGCATATACGGCTGCGTCTCGTATTCGTTTATCGTTGAACTTGCTTGCGACGCCACTATCCTGGACCTCGTCGATGCCCTACGTCGAATATCGAAGCGACGAGACGGCGCTATCTTTCGGAAAGGCCGGCCAAGTTGCTATCGTTTTTCAAGATTCCGTGTTTGCGCGAGCCTTCAACGCGGTGTCCAGGAATTGCTTGGACGCGAATCTATTTGTGGACGAAGTCGCAGAATTACGGATGATCCTAAGGGGCGTTAGTCGGCGAGTTTCGAATCGCAGCGAGCTGTCAAAACAATGCCATTTCTCACGCTGCCGAGGCGCCGCGCCGCCCGTTATGCTCGTCCCATTTAAGAGACCATGGCAGCAATGCAATCGCTCTTCCGCGCTCCTCTGCGCTGCGCTTCATCTCACTGAATGCGAGGATTTTATTTCGCGTAGTAGCGAGTTGCCTTGCTCGTCAGCCCCCTTCGCGTTCGCGAACTTTCTATATTCGAATTACTGTATTCTGTTTCCCCTAGTCTGGCCATACTCCTGCGAGATCGTTGTCTGCCCACGCGCGGCACATACTACTTGCCGCCGTCTACCTCTTGGCCGGCCATGCCATGCCGCCTATACTGTCTATACGAGTACACATTGCTCGCATCGTCTGATACGATGCGAACGATACTACTCTCGACGTCTCACTGTTAACGCTTTATACTACTCTCAACGGCAACCTATTCGAATACGAATACGACCATTCGATTTACATTCCTACATCAATGTCTCGTTACTTACTTAAGTAACGGGAATCGTTCTTGAGCTACACTTCGTGTATGCCACAAAGTAATCAATCCGGCGTATTGAGATACGCGATCCAACCGTTTGCTCTACGCTGTGAAGTCGAGCTAATATACCTCGAATTAAATTTCGACGTAATCCGATAGTAGGCGGCGAAATGAATTCGCACCGCCTTAACAGTCGAGCCTCCAAAGTTCATAAAATTTTCGGGCATGGCCTCGATGCTGGTTCGTTGTTTAAAATGCAAATATTGGCAAACACAGAGGGAGAGAGAGAGAGAGAGAGAGAGAGAGAGGGAGCGGAGGCACCAAACTGATTCGCCGTTGGAGGCAAATAATCTTGGAGAATGAGAATAGGGAGAGAGAACGGCGCGGCTGCAGCATCACCAACGGCGAACTTCCACGCGAATAAATTTTCGTGACGTGCACGCAGCCTTAAGCCGGTGTTCGAGCTTAATCTGTAATTTAAGTTCCTCGGTCAGGGGCCTCGAAATGTATCGATTCCATTTGATGTTGGCCGCGTTACTACCTAACGATCGAAACTTGAGAGAAATTTCGCGAACAAACACCGTACCCGGTGGCTTTCTACTCTTTTCCCCGCCATCCTCCGACTGTTTCGTAGACGAAGCCCGCTGCCCGGGTAAATTTCACGCTGCAGCCAATTTCTCACAGCTGATTTGAATCGTTAATTGGAAACGCTTATCGTCCTTGCAACGCGTCGTCTAGCGAGCGATATTCGTGTTCGTGCAAACGGCTGTGGATACATGCACAATTTAATGGCGACTACCTTTCCTCTCGCTATCACCTACAGTTAATTGCTGTTCACATAATTGTCAGCATCTTCGGGAAATAGCTTTGCCGCTTAATTTCGAACTCTAACACGGGAAAGCCAACGAAGCTGCGAGGAGGTAGATTTCTCGGTTTCGTGCTTCGCCCTCTCTTCCTTCTCTTATCTTTTGCTATATCACCCGAGTTAAGCGAAATCAGAATTATTAATAACTGATTCTTTCGTCCAATCACTTTTCCTCCTTTGATTTCTGCTATCGAGCTGCGAGCAAAACACTACTCGGTGGTGCAATGTCGTCAAAGTGATTTCTAAACGAAATTTCGTAAGGGTGCCGACAAAAGCTTGACTCTCTCATCTTCCATAGATCCTCGACTCAAGTCGGTTTGTTCTTGCAGATCGATATCCCTTCAAACTTTCCACCGGCCTTTGGTAGCTGTTGCAACGCTTCTACATAGAAAACAGATACCTGTTTAACACGATGACACGTTCACGCGCTTGCGAACTCTCGTTAGAACGCGACCCTTCGAAATTCAGTGAAAAGGTTATTAGATTCCAATGGTCTCTCGCTTCCCAGTCTCGTTACTGCCGGGCTTAACGGAGTTTAAGCAAGCCGCCGAAACAAAGTTTTGGCACGAAGCTGAAGAGAGACTCTCGTCTGGGTATCTCGCCTGCTGTACGTCACCAGAAGCTCTCGAAGCTCACTGGATAATTAGAGTTTCGAAACGAGCCGATCGGTCCCGAAAGGATGATTTATAGCGGCTGCGAAACACGGCGAGACGATGGTGGTTCGGCGGTAACCGATTCGTCATCGCTAATTACGATCCCACTGGATCTCCGCAGACTAGCTTTATCATCGAAAGGGTTAAGACCCCAGACTCGCACGTTAAGCCCGCCCATGCGCTTTTCGAATCAAATTCATTGATGCGTGCGTTATCCGGATTCCTCGATGAGCTCGGCTCCCTCTTTATAAATTTGCTAATTTTCAAGAAGCCATCACGATTTTCCGTGATCGTATTGCGCCTTGAGAATAGCGAACTGTGTCCGGTATGATGAAAAGGTTAATGGAAAAAGGGTACCTGTGACGTGTCCCGGTTCCTCTCGCGTTCTTTTTATTTTTCTACCGCATCCCTAACCATCTAGCCGGGGCTATAAAACGATAGCCGCTTCACCCCCTTCCTTACCATCCCTCTTCGTCGCCCCGCCGCTCCCGATCTCACTCGTTCCCCTCGTTTCTCTCGTTGCGGACTCTATCTTTCTCTTTTAACCTGCATCCAGCGCAAACGTGCCGTTTTGCAGCGGCGTCAGTTCGCCCCGTCCATTTTTTGCTTTGCCTCCACCCCGCACACCCTCGACCTGTTTCTCGATACTCTTTGGTGCTGTTCTTTACCCTTCACCGCCTCGCATGGGTGCCGTAAAGCTTGACGCGCAAAAATACCGAGATATATACGACGGTCGTTTATTAGTCGCTATACCGTCAGTGAACTGAGAATTTTCCTTAACCCGAACAGTGAACCGCACACTTTCGACGTTCCCTCGCATTTGGCCCATTTGTTTCGATTTATATCGATTTACGTCGATTTATTTCGAGACTTAATTGCCCCCCAGTCAGCCGATTTTTTTCTTCCTTCTTGTCTGCGATTGGGTTTTTTCATCGGTCGTCGCGGTCGGAAACCATGGCGATAAGTAGCACGGTTGTGCCAAGCGCGTAATCGGGTTAATTCTAAACGTTACGTACCTGTCTTCGTTGAAATGTTTAAGCCCTTAATTGGCCAGCTGCGAGTCGGCCACGTAACTGACGCTGCCCGAGCTAATGAAAGTCCCAAGTTTTTCTAGCCGTTACACCGTTGCAAAAGTTCCGATTAACAAGGTGAAGTTTCGATGAAATACACCGCGGGCCGTCGGATTTCCAGATGCAATCAAAGTCAAAGCGAAACGAGCTGCAGCGCTGAAATGTTTCGTCATGAGAAATTAGGTGATTGCAGAGACACGGTAATTTCAGAGGAGGGGAAGTGCAGAGAGAAGGACGTATTAGCTCGTTTCGATGTTTGGCGAATCGTTCTGATTACAGAGCCGCTAACGGAGAACGCGCAGAATGCATCGACGCGACAGTAATACGGGATGAAAGGGTGTCACCGGTGCCAACAAGGTCCTTTGATGCTCGTTAGTTACTTATCACCAAGAAAGGGGAAATGACCGCGATAAAGGATCATGGACGGTCCGGAATAAGGCGAATAAAAGCTGCTGCCCGTCTTTCGCGGAACGATCTCAAGGATAGAAACTGTGACAAAGGGGTGGACGCCGTGTTCTCGCAGAAACTGGATCGAGAGTTGGTGAAAGCATAGGAATATAGCCATAAAAGGCGCGAGGCATTTCTCACACCTTCCTTTCAACGCTTTTATTTATTAAACATCATAGTGTTATGGTATTTACAATAATATACCTATCTAGTCTAACGATATCACTGCGATTACAGAGTTTTCCCTCCTGTTCTTTTCTCTCTCCTCCCTCTCGTTAATGCGTTCCCTTGTGACGTACATTTTCGCTTAGCATCGTTAATTACATTAGAGTCACACGCTGTCGGGTGTGCCCACGACACGCCGCGCCGTCCCTCTTATTTTCTTTTTTCGTTTATTTAACTGTAGTCCGCTGCGTCGCTGATCGTGGCAGCGCGCGTGCATCATGAGTTCGGTCGAACCTGATCGAGAGTTGACTGGGAAATGGTGGATGGCATCCGCTTTCGCGGCGGCCCGATCGGTGTTTGCAGTCTTCCGCTCTCTTTTCCTGCTATTCGCGCCAACAGCGATATCACTTTTGCTTTCGGGAGGCGAATATACCGCGGACACCGGAACAAAGTGGCCGGCGCGAGGTGAAAGCAATTTATATACGGTCGGAGGAGCAAAATCGAAGCCGATCAACGAAGTACGAATTCTATTCGCGACTACATAGTATGTCCAGCCCGATCGAACGAAATTCGGTGTCTTTCGGCTCCTGCCTTCGCCCCGAAGATACGCCGCGTTTGCCTCCGGTTCAAGTATCGATCATTCTGTAACCGGCAACCATGTTTTATCATTTCTGTCATACCTCCTGCACTAAAGCTGTATTTTACGATTCGATTTTCCAAAAGTTACTATTAATCAGTGGCGAACGAACGCGCAGAGAGTGAACGCTATTTGAAACGCTTAGCGGACCGTGCCCTATACGCTACACATTATGCGCAACCTATTCAGCTGAACTGAAGAAAAGTCGAAACGTTGGCTCACCCTAACGTTCACGCAATTATTTTCGCAAGTTTCCGCGAATCAGGCTTTCGTTTCGTTTCGTTTCGGCGACCGCACGTGTATCGAGCCGTACTTCCATTTCACCCTCGAAAAACTTCCGGAATGTTAGTTTGGCTGGCCGAACATACCGAAGCTAGGCGTCTTTCTTACACCCTCTGTTCCGTCCCCGTCGACTCTTTCGGCTGCTCGGTTGCACGTAGCCCACGTTGCAGAATAAATCCACCACCGTGGTAGGAACATAAAAGTAAAGAGATTCGATTTGCGTTGGGCGCGAAAGTGATCCGCGCCATACTTTTCTGCGCTGTCTGCGAGGATATTGCATCGAAAGACACACGGGCACGCAAAATTGTCATCGGTACGTGTCGCGAGCAAGGTAGATCCAGCCCGATGATTCGGCTACATGACGGGGATGCGCGTATCTTTTTCGTCGTAGCTCTTTTACGGTATCGTGTACGTACGCGTACAGATGGCGGGATGACGTTGAAAGGAAGGAGAAATATATAAAAGAGTAAAAAGGTTCTGGGGCTCACAAGAGAAATCGTTTAGATGTTCGCGGTGTTCGCCATGAACCGAGAGGAACGTCGAGAATGTCCAGCTTGTTGCAAGTTCTAAATAGGCGGCTCAGGTTCGAGGCGATGATGATTCGACGCACGATAATCAGACGAAGGAGATTCGCTTTGCGGGTCGTTCGCTCAGAACCACTCCAGCCGCAAAATTCGATTTCTACGTGGTGAACGCGATTACTAGACCCACCACACTGGTGTTCAGCTGAGAGAGAGAGAGAGAGAGAGAGAGAGAGAGAGAGAGAGAGAGAGTGTTAGCACACCGCGACAAGCGGGATGTTACGCAGAGCGCGTGCACGCATTTGCGCTCACGTCGCAACGTCGCGTCGGCGTGCAACTATCATCACCCGGTCACAATTTATAATACAGACAGTATGTACAGGTTTCGCGTTTGCTCGTCAACGCTAATACCTTCAACGAACGTGAAATAGTCTTCTCTCGGCTCGCCAGCTGTGCTGACTTCGAACCCGAAGTCTAATCGAGATACCAGTTTGGATGACAAGCGGAATGAAATAAAATATCAAACTTCCGATCGATTATTACGGCAATAAGCTTGACAAACCAACACAGAGTGGAAATTCGAACGATTATTTCAAATAGCTCGGTGGTAAAATAATAATTTCCCGTGATTGTTTTCAATCGTGAAACGTTTGCGATTCTGGTCGTTAATCAGCTGGAAGGGATTTGCGAACGTTTTTCGTCCGACGCGCGACAATGATGCAGTGTCCAGGCAGAGTGGCCGTAACGCGCTCGACCCGAATATTAACATTCGTATCACGCGTACAGCTGTCACGGGAATTGACAATATTTTCCGCTCCGAATTTTAACGTTTATGCTTGTTTGCCGGGTGCGCTCGATGAACGTCGCGGAATAATTCTCCGAACGAGGCGCCCCGACTTTTTGTCCCGTTTCGCGTACCTCATTTTCGGCTGCACACCGATGCATCGCGATGCGCCAATTCGGAAACACGCAGCTTTTCCCGACGACTAATCAACGCGCTTCCATCCAGAACCCGGTATCTGCTTTTCTTATTTTCCCGCTTGCCTGCTTTCCCGTTTTCCCATTTTCTCTTTTTCTCTATTTCTCGTGCATTTTCTTCAGCGAGGAAACCAGCAGTGCCCGATCTTGGGGAAACTCGAGATCCCGCAGTCCAGCCACGTTTTATTTCCCACTGAATACTACCACGCATTCTGCATTTTCAACGCACGAATAGTCGTGAAGCGTTTCGCTTCCTGCGAATTTGCGTCACTTGCGCCAGCAGTTCTCTATCGACAAGTTTGCCATCGAATTCGGTATTAGCGTCGACGTTTCTTTAACTAAACGCTTCTTAACAGAGATACAACTCCTTTCGGTTCTCGACGCTCGCGTGCTCGTTAAACATCGTTCTTCGGAAAGCAGAACGCGTTCCTTTGAATCGTCGCGTTTGATCGGTTCCCCGTTGCGATTGCGTAGATATAGCTAGCCATTAACGCGAATGTACGCGCGAATGTTTTTCTCGTTCGCGAACTTGATAGCAACGCGACGAGTTTCCCCGTCTAAAATAATCATCGACGATGAAAAACGCGTAGGTGGGACACAGTGGCAGGTACAAACTTACAATCGAGCATGGAAGTACAAAATAGTGTCGGAATAACGAGTCCATGGCGCAAACAGTTGGGTACCTACATCCCGTCGACGATACTCGATACTTCCGGATCGACAATACTCGTTGTCAGTACACGCGGTGAACTCGTAGTTCAGGTAACGATTTGCTTACGGTCCTCTCGATTCTGGCAAACGGAGCCACAATCTTAACGAGGAGGTAACCCGTCAAACTGAGGTACGGCCGAAGCGGCGTCGTTCCATTCAATGTTCGTTTACACAGACGATATGTACAAAATGATCAGAGACACGAAAAGACAGCTCGAGGATAAAATAGGTCCTGCCGTTCCGGTCTGCATCGCTTCCGGTCGTTCGCCTGCAACAAAAAGCCACTTATTGTAGAATAGTTTTGTTCTATTGTAGAATAGTTTCCACCATCGGCCTGCTGCACTCGAATTTCTTATTCAATCGATACATTTTCTTGTTTCACAAGGAGACCTCTGTCGTGGGAATTCCGTTCCGCCGCGCCGCCATTCAATGGAATATAACATATAACTCTATCGAGCATTCAGCTATGCGATCATTTTAATGCCACGTTCAGCCGTAAAGCTGGTCTCGATCACCGATGGACTCGTACCAACATTAGCCACGAGTTTAAAACGTTCGAAAAGTATTATTCTTTTGGGGAATATGGGCGCGGATACGCGGATAAGTATTCTACGATTCCCGGCGAGACCGGTGATTTAGCTCTACAAAGGAAGGCGCGAAGCGGATGTTGACGGACTACTTGAGGATCGTCGGGGATCGTGAGATTACGTAATCGCGCGTGTAAACACTCACCATTTAGGACATGGACTTTGATGGACGCTGTATTGGCGTTGCTGGGTTTGCAGCTGTACTCCCCAGAGTCCGAGGGTTGCGCCGTCTGGATAAGGAGCCAAGAGGTGGTGACGTCGCCACCCTTTTCTGTTATCACCGAGACGCCGCCCCTGGGACTGTCATAGCTCAGAACATTCTCGTTGTAGTACCAAAAGATATAAGCTGGTGGCTCCGAACTGAAGTGTATGGCGCACGTCAAGTTTATCGTGCTCCCTGCACCCACGTACAGATCGGGACCCCCGAGTATCGTCGCTGTCGGCACTGCGATAAAGAACGACTTGTTTTTCTCGCTCGTCTGGCAGCTTACGCGGCAGAAGCTGTTCCCGCGCATCTATCCCTTCGGAAACGATACCCGCAACGGCTAGGGAACGGAGATGCTTCATCGACCCGCGGAACCTCACGAGTCGAAGCTCGTTATCGAGGCTCAAGGCCATTGTAATTGAAATAACGAGACCGGCTTTGACGCTATCGAGTCCTCCAGAATTAGGATCGGAAGTTTCTCTCGAAGCGTCGTTAATGGACGAGTCGATACGTCGCGTAACACGCCCCGGATCATTATTTAATGAGACGTTTCGAGAGCAATCGAGAACCGTTTGCGCGTATTATGTGTCACTGGTGACACGCGGTGACTGTACTCCGCGGCATTCGTTTCGAACCTTGACAACTTTCAGCGACCGAGCGGTACTCAATAAAACGCGGCGACTGCTTCTCCGCTTCTCTTCAACTTCTACTTCGTTCGTATGGGGTAGCGATATTTTCAAGAAAATTTGAAAGCATCCTGAAACTCGGGAACGTTCCAACTATACCGTAGTACGGCATAGTATAATATAATGGATGAGTGAAACTTACCGACGACGTTTAAGCGAAATTGGTGCGACTTGACGGGAATAGTGGAGATCTGACATTCGTACAGTCCCTGGTCTCTCTCTTGAGCCCATTTTATGCAAAGAGTCCATTCCGACCACTCGCTATTTTGCCCTGTGTTCTCTCTGTGATGCGCTTGAAATCGCTGATCGCTCGTGTAGGTATACGCTCCTGCCGTTAAAATGTGTATGTCTCTGTGCCTGACCCAGGATACCTTTGCAAACGGAATTTCAAAGAGGAGTCAATGATGATTATCGCGAGAGTTCGACCAAAGTACTTTCAATGGACGCTACTGATCGTTAAGTTAACCTTCGCTGCTTCGACAGCTTCATCGAAAATGTGGAAAAATGCGAGTAACATGAGTAACGTCGCGGCGCGGCGCGGCGCGGCGTAGCGGTGAAAATTCAACCGGTACATACGTGGTACGTTTACAAATATTCAAAGAATCGACAAACGTCGCGTCGACCCGACATTTCAGTATTCGTCTCGTCAACCGTAAACATTCTGCGACCAGCGTGCGATAGCAAGTTTGTTGCGCCTCCTAGGAACAATATCTTCGGCGAGGAGACATGCATTATGCTTAATACAATCGGGACCGGTTTAAAGATGCGATGCAAATATTTATTCGCAACTTTGCTCTCGAAAAGTTTCCCCGCAAGTGGGAAAGTTCGGTATCAACTTTGCACAGATTTAACCCCGATAGCGGTAAGCCCTCTTGTTACGGCCTGGTCGCTAACTAAAACACTGATGTCGGCGAAAAAAGTTGAGCCGTAAAAGCAGGAAAACACGCGCAGGCATAAACAATAAATTTGATTGGTTCGTCGACCTGTCGCGTGCTCGGCTCGTAACAAAAAGCCGAAGCTATTAGCCGAGGAAACGATAGCGAGTGTTAATAATCGGTGCTAAAAGTTAGGACATATTAGATTTGCGCTGGAAATCTGGAAGAAAGCTCACAATTCCCCGGTCGCGCTCGTTCCTCGACACCAGGGAATCGAAACTACGCGGGCGTTTGCTTCTTGCCGTTAGGGCCCATTCCGGGCATCGTTACACCCTGTGGAAAAGTGCAGAAGCAGCATACAAAGTGGACGAATAATCGCGCACCAATTTGGACGGCGAGTAAATGAAATTTCACCGCTGACAGAGAGCAACGTATTGGAGCAAGGACCGTCGGTATCAGACTTTACACGTTTATACACTTTGAAATGCCGAAATTTAGCGACTTTGTTTCTACTCAGGAACTTTCCGTATCTTTCCATAGGAAACTCCGACGCACCCTTTCTTATCGGTGCAACTCCATTCCTACGTTCGCTACTAATCATCGTCACAGTTGGGGAACTCGATCGAGAAGGTGGACGAATATAACTTGTTTGTTGCAGGGACTTGAAATCGAATTGCAAGTATTCGCCCTTCTCGAATCGTTGAAATAATCTGGAGTTGCGCTCACCAGTCTCGTCGTGTATCCTGAGCTGAGTTAAAACTTGGTTAAAACTGAGTTTCTAGTTACCTTGAAGGTCGATTAACGTCCAATCGAGCCCGAGCAACTCGATTATTTCTTGTAAATCGATTTTCCTAAGCTCTTTGCGAAGACTGGATTTTCTCTCTCGCTCAACTAAGGTGCATGGGTCTTTGGCGTAATTACCTTGCTGCCACAAATTTGTCGAAACCGCATGGAATAACGTTGAATAGCGTGGAATAGCGTGGAATAGCGTGGAATGGCGCGGAATTGCGTGGAATTGCGTGGAATAGCGTGGAATAATGTGGAGAGTACGCGGAAAACATTTTTCAGATACATTAAGCTGTCTCGAGCAATCCTTCGCGTTCATTGACAACCCTGTTCTTGGGAAATCGAGACAACCCTCGAATGGAAATAAATGTTGGAACGGTTGGAAATTGTTCGTGACGGGAGGAAACGCATTCTGTGGTAAATCGATCCATAGCGGCTAGCACAATCGCATCATTAACGGAGGAAGAATCTTACGGTTTTGTCGGCCAGGTTGCGAACCCGGCACGTAAGATAAGCTGTCTTTCCAATGAGTGCTGTGACGTTGGTGTTCTGCGAGTAATCGAACGTGGGTTCAGCTTTTGGTTTCAAGTTCGAAGGATCCACCAACAATTGATTTCGAGGTCTACTCTGACCCGCGTGCCGATCCATATTGTCGATCGACCGGTCCCCTAAGCTCAGGGTATCTGAAACAATACGGAGAAACGTGTCGGTTAAACAAATAATATTACCTTTTTTCTGGTCGCCAATTGAAATTTATTCATGCACTTTTAACGATAATGAAATGCAAGTGCAACACCTGCCCGGCGTCGATTTATTTTCTGTCTACCCCCGCACTAATCTTTCCTGCCTCTCTCCCTCTTTCTATCGTTCACCGAATCGATTTCGCTTCATTCGTTTCTCTCCGCTATGTTCGTTTCCCGTCTGCTTCGGTCTCGTGACTGAAATGCGCTTGCCCAAACTCCCTATAGCCAAACGAAATTTTTTGTTCCGCGAAATTACGAAAGATTGCACATAATGCATCGCACATTGGTATACGTAAAATGAAACGTTTCGTGGAATAATTTCTGGCCTTGCTGCTCGACAATACGGCCCGCGTGTTTGACATATAATTGATTTTGAGTGGACAGTGGCGCACATTCGTTCCTGTTATTTCACGTTTATCGAGAGCGGCGAGTTAAACTGTACCACTATTGTGCAGCTCCTGAAAATTCACTATCAAATTCAAGAGAATTTTAGCCCTAGATGAATTTATGATATCACGCGGAATCTGAATTGCGTGAGGGGAGCTACACGAAAAGCACCTGCAAAACCGATGCTCTTTACGATCCGGAATATGGTGCGTCCTATTGTTGCCCCTTGTTTTATTTAGCCCACTAGAAAGAAAATTCAAGTATAATCCGTCAAATAGTAACGATGTATTCGCGTTAGATATAGAACAATGTGGCTATAGCTCGCTACTCGTAGAAGCATAATACGTATACCGCGAGATGTAGCTTTAGCGAGGGGGAGATTGGATCAGAGCTCATTACACTTCGGCTTTAGAGTGAATTATATGAGCAAATTGTTGGTACTTGGCTAAAAACAGCGAAGGGAAAGAAGCGATCGCGTATAGTAGGAGTACGGATAGATGTGTCTTGCAGTATCATAGAACTGCGGTTCGCGCGCGAATGGAATGGTGGTAGGCTTTAACACCCGGTATGCCCTTGTCCCTCTGACGCGACGTTAGCTAAAGCCAGGGCTGCTAGAAGAGTACAGGGTAACGAGGAAACTGTAATGTTCAACAGGGGTCACGGGGTATTTACTGTAAGCTCAGGTTGACAGAATTAACATTGCAAGGGACACTGTACTCTGGTGCGAACTTCAAACCTACCTTGTTTGCGGGTTAAACATTAACGCGACTAAACATGTCACAGGCGACGTTGGATCTTTGCAGGCGCAATTCCGTGACACATAATACATTAGAAAATTGTCACGAATTTCATCGGTATGAGTATATTGTCGCGCGAGTGTAACAACGATGTCGGGACGCGAGCAATTAACGAAACTAAATGCCGGTTTCGCGGAAATTCGAAAAACAAGAAGAAGGAACAATGTGGGAGGGCGAATGGCACACGAGAACTCGGCGAGTATGCAGCCGCTAGAAAATGGAATCGATACCGGCACGTTCGGACGATGAGTTTTAAAATGAAACAATAGAACGAAAAGTATAGTATTATCTGAATGACAAAAGGGGTGAAAAAAAAGGGATGCGATTTCCCTTAGCGCGGCCGGCATCTGTCTCTATTAAAATGAACGCTTCTCCTTCATCGTTCCATCGTGGATCATGGCGCAGTCCCAGCTCTCTTCGAGTTCCGTGAAATCCCCTCGAAAGAGTTATCCGGCACAATTTCACGGCCCTCGCGATGCCGAAAGTATATTTCTCCGGCGTGGATTGAATTAACCCGGACAATAGAGGAACTCGCGAGGCTAATCAGCCACGAGCGCCAGCCGGGAAAACTGAATACAAGCTGTTCTTTTCAGGACGTAGTTAATTACCTCGCCGGCTCACGTGCGTACGCAGTGTAAATCAGAGAATTAAATGAGGTAGGGTGAGACCGCAAGTGGGCGCATCGCTCGCCCGATGCGAACAGTCGACCTGTAAAGCTCGACCTACCCGATAAATAAGTTCGATAACAGGCTCCCCTTATCTTTTAAATAGGTAATGTAATTTAATCACGCGGGGTGCTCGCGTGACCGCGTCACAGATTTGTCTCCTGGCTTGCCTTAGACGATGCTATGCAATCGGACAGGGTGACTTTTTTTTCCTCGCCGCTGCAGATTACGGTAATAAATAGCTTCGTGAACGCGTACGTGGTTTGCCGGCATAACTTGAACGCCGCGCTACAGGGATGATTTGTGGATGGGAGCAAGACGCGAGCAAAATCACGCGTGTATTGATATACGCGCCCCGATAAGCTTCTCTTGCTTGTTCCAACGTTCGAACGAAACGCAGGCATAACGCGCGCTCGTCCAACCCCGAAATATGGCTTTTACAAGAGTCGCAGGTGTTGCAGATCTACATGCAAGCAACTGACAAACTCATTGCAACGTTCCAGTGTGTGCATTTTTCGATAAAAAAAAATTGCAAAAGCCGTAGCGAGCCTTCAACGTTAAAATAAATTCCACGAAATGAAATCATAAACCTGTGGAAGAACGCGAATTATATTTGCACGATAATAAAACTGGTAGATATTCGTGGGAAACGCGAGTTAAATCCATCCCCCTTTTTCCGTTGAAAGCGTAAACATTAAGCGGAAAATTTAAATAACAATAACGCGATGCTTTTGTAATTTAAGCATCCAAACAATCACCGTGCAATTTCTAGCTGCGTTATTTGTTCCCTCGACAATCCAGAGTTCCGTTGGTCTGACAATTATCGCGGCAGCAAATAAAGTATATGTATACAGTTGCAGCTATACGTCGCGTCGGCGAGCGTCCCGGCGCCCGGTCTTGTAATTTATCGGCGCATAAGCTGCATCGTATCGGCCCTATTAGAGCTGTTAACGATCTTAGATCAGATTTCATTGCTCGCTCCTTCGAAACCAGCTTCGCTTTTTTGCCCTCGTGCTGCGAGATCGAAACGAAGGGAAACGAACGCACGCGAGGGGGGTGTACGCTCCAAGAGCTCCAAGAGAGCAGCAGAAGATAAAAGCGATTAATTAAACCCCGAAGCCTCTCTCTGTCTTTTCTTGCCTTGGGTCCACCCCCAGTCGTGCCACGAGCTACTCCCGGCCACCCTTTTTTCTCAAGCAAATCCAGTGCGCAAAGGTCGATTCTCCCGTCTGCCGTGAAAACGAGCCAACGACACAACGTATCCATTATTGGACAAGTGGGCCACGTCGCGAAATAATGGAACGGCCATGATTTTGTGAGTTTATCGTCGCCCGTCACGTGACACGGAAATGCAGCAGGAGACTGGCGCAGGTTCCCTCGCTTAAGCGGGTCGAGGGTGCTCGCGCTTAGGCTCGTAATTAAAACACGTCGGAACTTAATGCTTCCTACTCTATGAGAGCTTTCAAGTAACAAGCCTCGCGACGTTGGGCACGTGTGAAGCCCTACCTGAAATTCCTGGACCTATGACATTTCGATAGTTGAGGGAGTCGAATGCGCGAAAGAGATTGAAACGGCATTTTTCTACTTTTCTCGAGCGAACTTGCAAGGCGATGAAAATAATTACCAACCGCTTGACGCTTATTGGTCGAAGCGAAGATTCGGTCGAATCTGAAGGGGAATGAGACGCGCCTCGGGCTACGAGACTTAGCACAGACGTACTATTCCCGGGGAAGCAGCATTCTATTACTGCGAAAGCTTATCGCGAGGTTCGTCATACTTTCCAGGTTTCCTAGCTTCGAGATAAACCGATTCCGGGGAACAAAGTTTCTCGGTCTCCTCTCGACCGAGTGAACTTTTCGGATTGACGGAACACCCGAGAGCTACCAAGAAGTTTATTTGAAAATAATACGCTATCCGATCGGCCAGGCCGACAAAAGTTTTCTCGAATCGGGTCGTCGAATATGAAATTAGCACGACAATGGAAAGTGGCCAGCGCGGGCTGGCAAATGCCTCAAAATGCCTTAGCATCGAGAAAATTCCGCCGGCTCCGGGTGCACGTTTTTCGCGAGGAATCCCGATGTACTAACTAACGTCCAACTAACTTGTATTATGTAAGCAACTCCCTTCGAAGCCACCGCGATCATTCGTGTCAATTATTTCTTTCGTTACGGCGAGCAAAGAGTTTCTCGCTCTATTAATGCGCGCCGAAATACGATACGATATTCCAAGGGATTTTTATTAAGGAATTCTTCCTCTCAGCTACGAACGAATGAAAACTAATGCTCCCCATGAACAATTCGTACTGCTAATGAGTGACTTGAACGGAACGAATCTACACTGTTTTATACGTAAATTTTCTTAACGACTACTTGCAGCGAAGGAATCGTAATAAATTTTCTCGCTGCAAAGCGAAAGCCATGATCGCTTTCCTTAAATTCGACCTACGGAAGGGGGACTGTCCAATTTATCATCGAGATAAAGGAATCACAACGGTTCCTCCGTCGACCGAGTTCGATAGCGTGCAGTGAAACCTACAAAACTCGGCGGCGACGAAGCGAAGCAATAAGATAAGATTTCCAAAAGTTGTATGCCTCCATGGGATAGCAGTATGAAAAGAAATATCTAGCAAAGACGCACGCGACCGATAAAACAGCGATGTGGCACAATCAGACAACAAAGCAAAACAAACGTGGCCCTTCTATAAGTATATGTTACCGCTTCCCGCTCCTTTTCTTACTCATTCTCATTGTTTCTCGTTTGTTTGTTTCGCGTGTAATATTCTGCCAAGGTTAGAATCCGCTGATCGAATTTTTATTCTAACTGTGGCATCGGCGGCGCTACCCTATGACCCGGGGACAGGATTGCCTTAGCATTGCTCGGAATCAGTTAATGTAGCGTCCGTAAAAGTTATGGCGTACATAAAATGCATGGGGTCTTACAGCTACGACAGCTATTAGCATAAAGTTTATTGCTAGGTCGTCGCTGTAACATTGCAGCGTGACCTCAACGATAAGCGACCAATATCCCTGTCGATATACCGGACGTTCATCCGTCGTTGACGCGTGGAAACGGGTTATACGTGTAACTATTGTGCCAAGCTAGCCCGTCGACATTGCGTTTCGTTTGAATTGCAATTAAAATCGGCTATGCAAATATGCATACGTATCTGTGCGATATAAAGAAAGCGTATAGGAAATAGAAGCGTTGAGAAAAAGTCACGCGATTCGGTTCTGCTCTCGCAGTTAAAGCGGAACGCCTTCGAAGAAATTCCAATCGAAAAATTGTAGAACAGCTAATGAGACAACTGCGTTGTTGAAGCGTTCTAAACCTAAACGATCGTCGCATAACTGAACGTCTCTAGTTAACTCGAGTGGATTTCAGTAGCGCAAAGGTAGATATCGTTTGATTGCCGAGAAGATCGGTGGCCACTTGGCCAGTTTCAGACGCGCCTCGCCTCGCGCCACGTCGCGTAATTAGTTTACGAGATCGATATTAGCGAGACTCGTGTGTGGCCGGCCAGCGTGTCGCGCTTCACGCCCAAAAGAAACGGCTTTCCCTGTGCGGTACAGTGTATCGTTTCGGAAGCAGGGTCACAGACGGCTGACTTATGAATAATTCATACGATAAATTCGCAATGCACGCACGCATGCACGTCAGTAATTTCATTAACTGTACAATTTTGACGCTCGATAGTCGCCACGTTTTCAAACGACTAACTTTTACTCGGCCGTTATATCTGGCGGCTAGTCCCGCAACGAGTTAACCGAGCGTAGCCTGAAATCCCTTTGGTTCATTTCCATTTCTACCAAGCGAAGTCATCCTTTCTCGAAGCCAGACCCGTTCAGACTGATCGACAATTACCTTCCGTACACATGAAGAGTATAGCAGCAATGGACAGCCTCGCGTGCCACCTCAAAGCCATGTCCGCAACTGTTTGATGCCGCATTCACTTTGCTACTAAACCGAATCGCATCTTCTTCATTGGGTGCCAACGCACCGATCAACCACTGACATATTAACACCACGTCGGAAATCCTTATCGCGATAGCGTTGACATCGCGCAAAGTCGGACACCGATCTCTCGATGTTCAACGATCACGGGGAAATTCAACGGCCCGAGGCTTCCGTTAGGAGCGAGCAATTTCAGCCGTCGCGACGCGACGCCACGATCGGTTTCCTCGACCAATTGTCCAATCGATCTCGCCTGGGCTTTCCGTAAAACGTTTTCGATTTTCGCTGGTGAATGAACAACGAATGGGCACACACGCGCTCGCGAAAACTACGCTCGTAGCTACAATTTCACCGATACACCACTCCTCATTCCGTACTCTGTGCCGCGGTAAGGTCCCGCGCGTCGGCCACGCTCACTTCCCTCGCAAACGTATCACTGAAAACTTTCGACTACTTTGCACCTCCTGGACTCGCTACACTTTTCCATCAGCCATGCAATTATGCTACCGTATTCAGCATACGAAGAATACCAAACGGAGAACAGCTCCGACAACAACTTGGCATGCTACGAGTGGCGAAGAATAATTCTCAGCGACCGGTCATCGCTCTTACTCGCGGCCGTGTTGTCCACGAAGAATTCTTGCGTCGTGCTGTCTACTAGCTGAAGGGACGCCGCGAACTCCGTTTCACGACCGCCAAGATTTTCGTCGTTCCCGCTGTTTTGTCAGCATTTCTGATGTCAATGGAACGAACGTTCATCCCACTGGAAACCACTCCGTGTCCCGGTAAACAGTGTGAAGGAAAAAATGTTGAAGCATTTGAATCGCGGACAGACCCTGCCCAGGGCCTAAACTAACCGAACAATGGCACAGTTCTTGAATGGTGAGTGCGCGTTCGTTTCGCGCACTTGTTCGCCGATACCTCGATGATTCGTTTCGTTCTACATTCGAATAAAACTTGGCTGCACTCGACGAAAATATAATGTTATTCACAGCACGGCAAAGCGAAAGGGTGCGTTCCAGCGACCATTCACGAGCAAATCTCTCCTCGTTTCCAGCAAAGTTTAACTCCCGGTGCGGGATAGTAAAATTTGTTCATGAAAAAACTCCGGGCCTATGTACGCGACATCGTATATAGAACGACACGACACGCACCACGTCTTGGTTCGGTGGCAAATTTACCCTGACTGGGGAGATTCCTGGTCGTGGGAGCATGCGCGCTTCCAATCCACCTCCTGGTGATGGTGGAAACGCGCAGAGGGTCCACGAGCAGGGTCCGCGCACACGTAAAGTCCTCGCGACACAGAGAGAATACCGAGTGCACGTACGACCTCAACGACGCGGCGACGCGAGCACTCCTCACCTACACGACGCCCGATCAGCGTAAGTGTAGTCCTAAGGGTGGCCCGCGTCGGTCACGGCGTACGGCACTGTGTGTCACGGGCTGAAATTGTGACAGGGTGTGCAAGACGATATAGAATCGGGGTACGAAACCTGCGATACTCTTTAAAGTGCTGCGATGGATTTCGACGGGTGTCCACTTTACCCCCCCCCCCCCCCCCCCCCGGCTGATGGCCAACCTGCCGACCACGTCTGCGAGAGATCGCAGGATAGCAACAAGATATGCGAGTTGCCGTGACTTTCCATGATAAGAAGGAAACCGATGCAACGACTTCTTTAGAAGAGCCGGAAGATTCGGAAAATGGAGCAGGCGCGAGAATTCCTTTATTCGGAAAACGATTCCGTTCAAGCGTTTTTAAGGGAGTCGCCCGCATCTTTTCGCCCGCGATTGCTTCCGCTTCTAAAGCGAAATGTCGAACGACGTGCGTCACTCTACAATCACTTACGCACTCAACGTGCTCGCGAAACCCTAAAAGTGTCGAGTTATCTAGGAGCTACTTTTCAAATCTGTCGCAACGATCGTGAAACACGCGAACAATGGCAAACTATTAGATGACTCAGATGCAAGTGGATACGCGAGTTTACGACCGTAGGCGACACACGCGATAATAGTAAATGCTGGTGATTAGACGTACTCGGTACTCGATCATGCATCTTCCGCAAGAATAATTTCACGGGGTTGCGTTGTGTACACGATTACCTCGCGTTGCTCGTTCCATTTGTCTATTCTATGCCTGCCCGAGTCTCGCTCGACATTCCCGTACGATCGATTAACATTAAAATTAAAGTGGGTTTGCAACGTGGCACACGCGCGAAACGTACTCCGTCGAGGCGCTCCATCCGCGCCGTATGTCCTTGCGATTCCTCGACGAAATACCGGCGCGATGCGCCCGTGCAGTTTCCTCTTTGGCGCAGTGTAGAAGCTTCTCTTAAGGACGACTAATCGTCGGAAAAGTGTAAATTGCATCCACAACCGGACTCCATAATTGCATAGCTGCGAGTAGTTTATATTATTTTCACTGAAACACAAGCAACTTCTAATCGTGTGCGCGATGAAGATACATCGTTTCCCTCCCATTCATCATGAAAACGCATAGGGGCCAGTTTATGCAGTAAGCAAAATTTCTCCTACACATTTCTATGAATCACTGCGCCAGCTATCGCGATGAACATTAATATTTGTTTTTTATAACTAGATACATACTTTTTTAGCCAAAGCGGAATATCTTGAACATTTGTTTCAGGTGAAAGCTCATTTAGCTCGCGATCTCCATCAATACTCATTACTCGTTACACTCGACGCAACGACTTGGTGAATGCAGTTGCACATTTTATCCTTCATTACCTGAAACTTTGTGCAGCTTATGTACAACAATGCCCAGCGCCGAGTAATCGTACCGCTGAACGATTGCTTCGTCTAGCCGAGTCTGGACTGAATGGCGAAACCGAGGTTCTTCCTACCAAATACTGATTGACAGTTTAACATCGCCAAATCTAACACCCCGTGGCGTGCAGGCCCCGATTGAGCGTAAACGTACATTCCATGTTAGTTGGGTCTGAATACACATATATCTTCCTGGACGTTCCACTATCAAAGGGCAAACAATCCGACTCGAAGTCGGAGCCTCGCTTTTCGACCCTTCACTGGACGACAATTAAAATTTTTAAACGTTCCGCAGGCATTCACGCTTGTTTACCGGTTAGCATACTTTGCGAATCGTTTGTTCAATATTCTACGTAGCCTTCGTATCTTCGTATCATTACCGAATTCTCTTTGTTTCATTTTATCCTCGAGTATCGGTAGAACGCAATAGTAGCGCGGATCATCAAAATTCTTATAGATGAATACACCATGGATTGCTGTTGCATTCCGTTCGTCGCTTTCACAACCTACGGCCTTAGGGTCACACCTACTGGATTTGCGCGGCATCTGACCTTTCAATATTATAGTGCGCTTTCCTCATTCCTCGAGACACGGTAAAAATATCGAGAAATCAGGAACACTACTTGTTCCGCTTTAAAGAAGCGTTGACAATCAGAACCCCCGCACAACAGCCGTAGCGAATTATAATTTTTTTTCATAGATGTGCTTCGCCAAGAGTTAATTCGCTTAGCTGTTCCGGCTTGGCGTGAACTTTGGGTTAACAACCTTAGCTGTTGTTCAGGCACTTGGCCCTTGAAGTGGCTTGTGCTCGTCGAGCGGCTGGTCGACGCCGCGGACTCCGCCGTACCGTGCGAGCTGTGAAACGTTGTCGCGTCGTCAAGAATTTACGTAGCTCTAGGTCGTTACGTATAGATTTCGATGGGGTTTCCAGTGTCTGGACACACAATCAGATGCGAGACAGCCCAGCGAAGCGAGCGACTGTAACGATCTTTCCGGTGTTTAATTTCTCTCGAGCGACTCTTTCCGGCCGGACGAACGGTTGGACGAACGGTACCTCGAGCGGAGGTACCTCGTACCGCCCTAAAAGTATCGCGAGAATTAATTGAAGCAAGGGAGCGTGGCGTATCGCTGTTTCAAGTTTCACGCGGCAAAGACGGTGGAATAAGAGGGAAATCATATCGTCGCCGGTTCATTCGAGAAATTTCGAGAGTCGAAGAATTACCGTCACACCTGTTGGCTCACGAGCGCAAAATTGAACCAGCTTAAACGCGAGGAAATTGTTCCATGTCTCGAGATCTCGAACAGTTTCCACTGGACTCGCGACGAGCGTGCGAGTAGCTAAAGTTTGCATCAAGTTCACAGAGAATAGCTCGTTTCGCGATAGAGGAGAGCTTATCGTTTCGTTGGAAACGAATTTCGAAATCCATTGTCGGAGGAATCGCCGTCGATGTTTCACGCTCGCACGTATAAACCGTATACATATACATATGTAACGGAGTGCCGTGAAGCAGAATGGAAATGAAAGAGGAGGTTGAAATTAACGCCAGGTGCGGTTCATGCACAGGCGAGAACGAACTCGGTCAATCATCTTCAGCTGTTTCGAAATCGCTAGTCTACGAATGGGGCCACAATTCGACGTACTGCATGGACGTGTTTCAACGTGGCTTCGACTTCGAGCAAGTTTACATGTCCTCCCAAACATGCAGCTGAGAATGGCCGATCAATGATTATCGGATTTTAATCCGATTTTTATCAGCAAGCAAAAGCAGTATATAAGCATTGATCGACGAGACTCATAGCAAAGTTGTTACACGTCGATAGTGGACATTACTCCAGTAATTCCAGATATCGATACACTGCACGATCCTAGTTAATCCATTGGCCGTGGAAGAATTGTCCTTTAGGTACGAGACGTGTATAAAAATCGTCAACACTAACGAGCCACTAATGGGCAAAAAATCAACGCTCATCTCGTTCTTCTACGTACTAGACTCTCGTTTCAGTCTCCTCTGGCAATGTTTGTTGCAGGTCAAGCGGCTCGGTGGAGGGCCACCTTTGTTTTCAATGTTCCGCCAGTTTCTCGAGCATCCTTTGTCCCGAATCGACAAGGGTGTCTTAATAAATGAAACGAAATCAACATGGAGAAACTGACAGTTCCGAGCACATCCGGAATTTTTTCCCTTGGTTATAAAACATTCCATTGCGGAACAATGCGCCTTAAGACGCATCAGCGCTGCAGCGTAGCGAAAGAATCCCTTTAGACAATGCAATGATCGGCACTGAAGCGACGCTAGATTCAGAATTCGTTTTTCCAAGGAACGTTTGTGCAATTTTTCTCGTGAATGGAAACATTTCCTTATCTCTCCTCGTGGCTTCGCTGAAAAATCTCCAGTCAGAGATGTACAACATTTCTTTCTTCCCTTCTTTCTTCCTTCCTTTGATTAAAATCGCACATCCTTTGATTAATTTTCTACAGGCATCTGGATCCCCTAGAACACGACAAGTGTATCCGCCTAGCCGTCACCCACCCCCTCGGCCGCGGTCGCATTTTTCTTCCGGTCTTCGGCCCTCCTCCAGGCTGCTCCTTCAGCCCCTCGACTCGCTCGTGAATTTATCATTTTACGAATTCGCTCGCTCTTTCATTTCTTCTTCCTCTCCTTCTACCCCTCTACCCCTCTGCCCCCCGTTTCCGTTTCCCTTTTTTCCGTATAACTTCTACCTTTGGAAGTTACACCGCAGCATTAATAAACGCGCGGATAGCGCTCGCGTTAAGATTTTCAATGAATAAAGAGTACTTGCAAGTACCAGTGGCAAGACATGTCTACACTGCACGATACACCTGTTATTCAGAAATTTCTCGTTGGATGGAACAACATTTTTTTGGAACGGAAGGGAGAGAACTTTCGATGAACGTGAAACGATTGAAACTATGCATGCAACGAGACGTAATCAATTAAACTCGCGTCAGCGGGATTGCACCGTGCTCGACGTTACGAACGAACCCGTGCCTCTACGATTCAACGAACACGTCAGAAAATTGCGACCCATTCAGCAGTTGCCATCGGAGGAGAGAGGAGAGAGGAGAGAGATTCGCTGGCCGCCCGCGTGCCGGTATTAATAATTAGGGCGGATAAAGGGGCGTAATTGAATCAGTGCCTTAATTAAAAATCGCAATTAGTGTCTTCGTCGGAAGCTTCGCTGCCTACCTTACATAAGCAAAATTGAATTAATATGCCGTCTGGCCCGGCGACGGCACTCAGCGGCCTCGCTTAATGCTAGAACTACGCGCTCTCTGCCGGGGATGAAAAGGGAACGGCATAAAACAAAAGAGGAAGGCGATTTCGCGTCGCGAACGAAAAAGGGAAAACGAATCCAGAGGCTGGTCTCGCTGTGAAAAACCGTGCTCCTCCGGTACTCGCGAATAATGCGATTTGTCGACGCTCGGTTAAAATCACCACGCCGCGGTTGCCACTGGCTGAAGCTCGTTGCTGAAATTCTGCAAGAAAAGTAACGCGGTGGGCGATGGTGCAAGAATACATGTGCTAGAATGGTGGCGAGTACTGCAGAGTATGCTTACCGTTCAATATCGCAATGGAAATATTATATGCATCTTTATCGAAAGGATCGCTTCTGAAATAAATGCCTAGCAATTAACCACGTCCTGAATGTATGTGCGCTGCGAACAATCGAGACACTAGTTGGGATCCACCCATTGACTGGCCGCGGAATTGGAATTCTCACGCTCGGAGGCTGAAATAGAACGATATTCAGCCAAGTTTACTCGAACCAGGACTAATCGCTAATTGTTCTCTCGATGTACGAGACGTAATCAGTCGGTGATACGTTCGCGTGGAGTTCGAAATGCCCGAAAATGCAATTACACCGAGGCAAGCAATTAGTGCTAGATGCTTCAAAGTAGTCTAGGATTATCGATGCCGTTGCCCCATCCGCGTAGTTTACGGATCGACGATGCCCTGTCGCATCACTTCCCTTACTATTTGGCAGGAGATGAAAACACTTGCAAGGCGTTCGACAAAACTGTCGACATGCGATATGCAAAGAATATGCTCATAGTCTTCTTCCCGCGTCCTCGTGGAATATTGTACAACACTCTCTCGCGTTCTACTTGTCGCATAATATTTAATTATAATTCGAGAGATGAGAAACCACGTATGTACATATGTGTAGGAAATTGAATGCAATCTGGCAAATTGGCCGCTGCGCCGTATCGGTTTCACCGGTGATAATGTTCTCCCCTAGCCCGCAAAGTCGCGGAAGAACGGCAGGAAAAGGCGGAGGCAAGCGGAGCAAATTGGTTTCATCGAAGCACCTGTTCGTTCGTTACATTAGCTACGCGGAAGCGGGAAGTCGCGTCACTTGGAAGAAAAGGAGCGAAAGTGACACGCATTCGAGATAAATAAGAGCGTTCTTGTTCTCTCCATTCGCTCCACCACCGGTTAGGAGAAAACGCGTGCACAGAGGAGCGGATGAGAGCAATCCAGCCAGCGTTGCCGGCTGTGAGACCAGCACAAAACCCTTTGACACCTCGGTACTACGTGTCGCAATTACTATACGGAACAAAACAGTTGCTCGCGTCTTTCCCTCTCTTTTTCTCCTGTTCCTTTCTTTCTCTCGCCGCCCTCGGCGCAGACTCTCTAGAGTCCCGAACAAAACAAACTCGAAATTTGGGCGCGCAAGAACCTTTGAAGCGCAACGAAATCCCTCCGCGAGCTTTGTACCTTCAAAGAGAAGCTGCTCCTCGAAAATTTCAATGAACGTGCACGACCGTGCGAGCGCTGTTTCACACACTGGTAACGCGCACCAGTTACCGCTAATTGTACGGTGGTTACGGGAAAACCGCAGCTTATGCGCTCGCGCATCGCTAACGCAAACCCCGTGATGCGCGATCCCACCTTCGATACGAGTCTTGATAGAGCCAAGACCGTGCTAAATACCAGTCCGCGGCGCGACCCCGCGTAGCCCCGGCTCGCCATGAAAAGTCCTCTGAATCGGTCGATGCGCGCGCGAACAGTCCCTTCGATTGCGCGATGCGAGCCATCCTCGTCCCGGAATTTATTGCGCTTCGATTAGACACGAAATAATGGTAGGTTCGACCTACTCGAACGCTTGAGGCGCTTGGAGTGCTCGCACACGAGATGCGATGAGTTTCGCCGGCTGATTTATACACTGTCCAACCTATGGACGATGCCTTCCACCGCTCGACGGAGAAAAACGAACAAACGCAAATTCGTCGCATGATTTGCTCGAAATGTATTAGAAAAATGGTGGCAAATGATCGAAATAAACAAGCGGTGCGATGCAACGCGTTTAAAGTGGCGAGGCGCTAGGTAGGACACGTTAGGAGGGGAAAAATATCGTTTAGGTGGCTCTGTCGAAAACAGTTTTCGGTCGGTGACTGGCGTTGGACGTTCGCCAAACGAAACGCGAGGCAACGACTGCAACCGCCGAACGTGGAAGACGCGCGAACGAAACCGGGCCAGGGGGTGCGAGTAGACGGGATAAAATAAAACGGGGGTGGTTGTGACTCGGAGAAAATAGAAAGTTGCGATAGGAGCGCGTAAACATATAAATCTCGTTGACCGAAAGAGCTGGGCTAGGTTGGCTGCAGTTGGAAGTTAACGATCGTCGTCCCGCTTCCCTTTACTCTTTCCTTGCCCGTTCTTTAACTGCGTTTCGTCCCCAATCACTTTGCTCTATTCGTTTCTTGTCTCTCCGTCTTTGCCTTCGTCGGGACAGCGACGCCAGTCGAGGGGGTCTCTTCCGTAGAAAGGTGAAACAAATACGGGTCGGCCGACTTGTGATGTTCGAACGCGATTCGAGTCGCGTTCACAGCTGAACTCTGCTATAATAGTTTCATCGCTTCGGGATACGTTCATCGATTTCCTTTCGCGCCAAGTATACAATCGTCTATGCAGACATTTGCCAACGGCGTTCATTGAGCACTTAGGGAAGAGATACAAGGGTACAAAAAGTTTTTACTTAATTTTTGCGTATCCAACGAATGCCATATGTCGAGCAGCCCAATCGTTGTTGATTTAATCGACATCGCTGTTTGTTGCGGCGAACGTAGGCCGCGGCGCCCCTCGAATCGAGATTTCCCAATGGGAATGAGCTCCTTCCTATGTGTTTTAGAAGCCTAACGGTAAGAGTGAATAAATTTAATGGCATTTGAACTTACATTCGGTGAAAAATTCTACCCTACTGGGAATCAGCTGTCTCGATCCGGGACAGCCACAATACTACAATAACGCTCGCGAGCCGAGAGCTATTCGAAATATTACCACCTCGTTTGCATCGATATCATTCCCGGAGAGTCGCACAACTGGGTCAGAGAAGAATTGCTTGTTTTTAAGGATATTCGTTGCTCGATAAATGCTTCGGTGCTCGGTAACACAATTTGCCATGAAAGAATACCAGTCTATTCCGCTCTCTGCTTTATGAACGTTTGCCTGGCTAATCCGGATTGATCGGCGACGCTAGACGACCACGTCCGATCTCATCGACGGAAGATGCCAGATATGTTGATAGGGCTGCTCGGATCTAAATGACAAGCACCGGTATTCACCTCCTGGAGTGCTTACTTGCTCCCGATCGTTCAAACCTCCTATATAAAACACGTCCTCATATTTTTTCTCGCGGAAAGCGGGTATGCCACGCGATATGCGAAATATTATATAAATTCCCGTAAATGGTGTTGCCGCAGTCCAAAGGTGATGGTATAACCACCAGGTGATGGTTGAACATGCAAAGCACTCGTAACTCGTCTTGGTAGCTGCATCCGGAATTTCAAAGCCTGTTGTTGTTCTTGCCTGTGTAATCACGATACTGCGGACGAATCATCTATCTTTCGAGAAGATGTCGCCATCCGTCGACACAGTTTTATTTACGACCGAAAGTGATACACGGGCTTAATTTGTCATCCACCGGGTCTCCGCTGTAAATTCGGGAATCCGTACTAATGGTTCCCGTGGGGAAATTCGCAGCACACGAACGCGTTGTTGATTGCGTGATTGTAGAGAATGCAGATCAATTCCAGTAGCTAACTGGACAAGCCCAGCTGCTCCGAATCCCAGTTTAGTCCAAAGCAGTTTAGATTTCGTCTTCTCGATGCGCCATGTTACTTCGCAGCTCCACGCCCTTTTCGACACATTTAGAGCTGACGCATTTCTAACAAGCGCTACTTCGATGGGAATAACTTTTCGTCGAAACGTATCAATTACGCAGCACTAATTCTGCACGGACAATTTGCCGAGCAGGATCTGACGTATCGACTCAGCCATTGAAAATCAAAGGCACAATACGGGACGCGGGTGGTCCTGTCGCAGGAATGTCTAACGACAGGTATCACCGAATGGCCAACCTCTATCGTGATTCCATGATGCGCAAACTGAAGATCCTCGGTCCGTGACAAATTTATCAGCCATCACGGATGAAGCGTACAGTTAACGTCCACGCGATTGCCGCAATTTGCCCAACAGTCTGTTACCTATCGTTAATTGAAAGTTACAGAGTACAAAGGCTTGCATGTTCTTTGATACCAAATACCTTTTACCCAGCCAAATGGTGCTAAAGAGACTCCGGAGAACTTGCTATTCTAAGACTACTCTTTAGTTACGCTCTGCTTTTTCACTCGGTCGCATTATCCCGCTCCTATGTGAAATACCAATTCTCGATATCGGGTTTCACTAATCCGTATATTACAAATGATATTGCGCGTGCTCGTTCCTCTATCATTTAAGGGCAATATTTTAACGAGCAACGTAAACGAGAATTCAACGAAAATCAGAGCAGCAAGGACGAACGCAAAAAGGACCAAAGGTATTTTTCTATCAGCCCTGAAGTTAGGAATACTGGCTGCCGATCCTAAAATCTCGAGCGTCATTTAAGCATATTTGTTACGACGCTGAAGTGCGCGCTAATCGACAGCCATTATCCTCCTCTAATCGGCGTAAAACCATTAAATATCAGGCAAGAACTGCTCCGCGATTACGCAACGTTCTTATTTAATTGAATAGCCGAGTAGCCTGAAGAGCGAAGATACCTTAAATTCGTTAAGTACGAACGTTTAGAGTTTAGCGTAGCGCGGGAATCGTGCGCGCAGTAAGTAGTATAGGCGCGCGCGTGATCGGACGGTCGATCAGTAAGAAGAACGTGCCGTTGCACGCCAGACCGTAGAGTACGAGCTCGTATCTGGCGAAGCATCTACGTCCCTACGTCAAACAAACACGTCGACAGGACAATTTTAAATTATTGCTCAGGGCCTTGCCCTTCAGGACGCAGTCCTGTTTTTAATATGGGTCATCGAAGCAAACGACTTAAAAGCTTATACAGGTAGCGATTAAACACACTTGTCAAGAGTTCTTAAAACGCTGCTGCCACAGAGAGAAGAGCAAGGTGAAATATTGTCGCTGAAAATTCTCGGAGTAAAAGCAACAACCAGATCTATCTTTATTTTCTCTACAACTTCGCGAGGGAACCAACGTTCAGTCGCCGTGAAATCCCATTGTATTTGCACCTATACCACAAACACGTACAATGGTATCTACTCCAAGTTGACAATGAGTGGGTTAGGTAGCGAGTGACGTTGAAACCATCGCAGTTTCAACAAGCGACCGTGACTTATATTCGCAACTGCACCGCCATGTGCGTCAGACAATCTAATGCGAAATGCGAGAGAAAAACTATTATATAAATTGCGTCTTATTATGAGGTTAGATGGAAACAGTTTCATTCACGGTGATCAATGTGGTCGTTGTAAAGGGGAGACTTCAATCTTCTAACCCTGCTGATTTGAGTTCCGAACAGAAATTCTCGAGGCACGAACAGCCGTTTGAATGTTCTAAAATTTCGAAAACCAAGTGCCTTCCCTTTGCCGTCCCCTACACGACGGAAAAAGAAATCTTAGAAGAAAATGACCACAGTGCTGCCAAAGTAGAGATTTTAGGGTACAAAATTAGCTCAGGTAGACTGTTATACAATTTTTCAGTGAAAACTTAGCGATCCTTTAATTTTGTGGAGGAGTGAAAATTTAGTTTGACTACTAAATCAAGAAAATAATTTACAAGCAGACAGACTGAAATTGTAAAGTGCAGTTTACCGTCTAAACAGTCATCTCTGCAATCTGACACTAACTTCGCGGCGGAATTGCCGCAGCTCTCCTTATGAAATTATACCCAGGAGGATGAAGATTTCTTCTTCCAGAATAACGAGGATCAGAATAATCGTCTACGAGGATGGCATGTAACCGAGAAATTTCTTATCCGACATCGTAACGACTTCCCTTCTCTCTTCTCGGTTTTTATTCCAACGAAGAAGATTTCGGTCCTTTGGCTTGTAAAAATACCTGCTCGAATTAAGGGTAAAGAATCAGAATGCCGAAGAAAATTTTCCTGGCTCGTTCATACGTTTGCCATTTTCCGATCTCACGAGAACTGCACTCACGGATAAGAGTAGATCAGCTATCAACGTATCCGTTCGGTCGATCTTTATTCGGAGCATTCGGGCACGTGTCCGAGCCGAAGAGTGTGCCAACAGTTTCAATTTCAGAATAAGTCGGAGGGAAGTATAAGTCACCTGTCAGTGAGGCCGTTTGTAACGAGACAAAGGGGCGTTTATTCGTCGCCACCGGAACTGGGTGTCTCCTTACGAATTACTTTCACGTCGAGAATCGATTTCCAATCGCCCGCGGCCAGAATCTTGGCTGTTGACTCGGCACGAACCAGATAAGATGGGACAGTCGTGAGGAAAGAAGAGTACACGGAGAAAGACAGAAATAGTGGAAAATGGCCGGACCGGCCTCGAGTCCTCTCGACCCGGAGGTGGTAAATATTCGACAACATCGTATCGACCCCTTGCGTTGTTTTCACGGAGAGAATTGAGAACTGGTGCGCTCGTTTTTTCGGCCGGGTGAAATGGAACCGATCGCTACCGTTCTTAATCGGTTGACTCGACGTGCCACGATGAAAGCTCTGACGTCTTGGTTCAGTCGAATAAACGATAGGCACCATCGGCTATTGCCAGCGAGGTTTTCGAAATAGAAGAATAAAAAATGAACAAGCCTACCCGAGGGTAAAGAAAGCCGTCAAAGAAGCTAATCGGGCTGAGAAAAATCCTGCCACTGCATAAGACTTGCAGAGTTGCCTAGGCAATAAACTTGAGCTACGCTAACCTTATTCGTGATCCTCCGTGCGCAAAATCGAAATTCTATAATAGTGCAAGAAAGTTCACAACAATACTAGCGCCGCTGGTCCACGGAGAAAGTTTGCCACCTCGATACTGTACGCGACTATTAAAACCGGCAGGCAACGCTTGCATGAATCAGGATTATGTCGGGGAACCGGTAATAATGGGAAACCGGTATGGATATTAATAGCGACAGGACACACCACTCTGAATCCCGCGATGGTATCGGCGGATCGATGTCGTCGAACGCTAAAGTCAGGTAAATCTAAGATCGGATTACGGATTACGGATTACGGAGACAAGCATCGCAGGACTGTACTGTCGTGGCAATAAGTGGTCGACACATAAGTATTACCAGCGCGCCCGCTACGTTTCACGTTGTCCGAAAGGGAAAGCAGCTGCGGGTGCAAATTGAATCCTGTATCTTACTTAGAGCGGATGATCCATAGATTCTGCTTCGCATTGAAATGACGGGGTCTGCGTGTTTGAAATGCATGGGAAATGGGAATGCAATTTGGAGAACCGCGCGGGAAGGATTAGATTCGAGTTATCTCCGCTGGAGGTTGATAACCGTTATTAATTATGGTCATTGTCGAGGTCTTCGTCGCTGCAGCGTTCGGAGAATTCTCTCTAGTTGGCCGACACCTGCGATACTTCGTAGTCGGATTGTACTGCCCGAGGATTTCGCCAACCGCCCCATTGGCGCTGTCAGTGAAGCATGCTTCTGACCCACGTATCGACCACCAGGGGCTTCCTCGAACCCCGATTCAACCACTAGGAACAGGGTGGATTTCTGCTCAAGACTCCGGTCCTCTGCACACGCTCCACCCTGTGCGAATCCCGACACGGATACCCCTTCGTCTCACTGCTTTACACCGTTCAATTCGCTACGCCGATTATACGAAAACGAGGATCGTCCAACCAATTAAACAAATTTCCACCACCCTTGGCCATTAATATTAATCCACGGCTGGAACACTGGGCAAACTAACGGATTTATTGCACGAAACCGGAGACGCTTTACGATGGGGAGAACATTCTTTGTCGGCTCAGAAACGCGAAAAGAAATTAAGTAAATGTACCTTCGGTATACGTGTCTCGAAAATCCCTGGTTAACCAATGCTCGTCTACCTCCTTTCGGTACAAACGGTGAAACACGAGCAGCTTCTCGGAAAGATACGTCCGCGATTAACCTCTGAATTGAGATTTACCGAGAAAATCCTACTGTTCTTTTCTTTTGTCGCTCGTTTTTACCATCTTCTTCGGCGAGGACCCTCGAGGTGTACAATTGTAACAGCCGACCGCGACTAAATTTACGAGGGCTTTTCTTCCAAGAGAAGTAATGCAGTGCAGTGGTGGGTCGCGTGCGAACATGTCGTGTCGAGACCTCCCTGGAGAAGCGGCTCCACGAGGAGGTCACGAGGTTGGCAGAGAGCACACGAATCTGTTCTCCGTTTTCCAGCGTGGCCACCCGAGGGAGTTCAGTAAACGCGGTAGGATTATCTGCTGCAGCGGCCCATTGCTGACAATGAGCTCGAACGAGAATCGAAGAAAATGGAGGGGGCCACTCAGGGGTACAGTTCCTCTAGACTCCAGACCCTCGACGGTTGGCAAGAAATTAATTCCCGTTTAATGCAGTCCCTGGTTAGCATTGCAAATCTCTTCCGGAACAGAGGCCCCGCGGCTTTTCCCGCTTTCCTCCTCGCGGCCCCACCCTTTCCTTCCTCTATTCTTTTGTATATCTGTCTGTCTGTCTGTCTGTCTGTCTGTCTGTCTGTCTGTCTGCCTGCCTGTCTGCCTGCCTGCCTATCTGTCTGCCCTTCCGTACGTCTGTACCAGCACTTCATCTGCAACCATTTCACCTTCTTTTTACATATTAGGCAAATGTCCTCGAATCTGGGTCTTACACCCTCCCCCCTTCCGCCTTGGGCAGATAGCAGCTACACCTCGAGTTTAAATTTTGCTGTTTGCGCTACAGCTATATTTTCTTGGCGAATCTGGAATAAAACGTTTTCGAATCGTGCAACGTTCGGCCATCGCTTTTATTTCTTGCACAGTTTCGAGTCATGTTATCGCTACACCGTTCATTTCTTCTGGCAATCAGCACTTCGGACAATTATAGAGACTATTCGAAATATCGATCTGGCCGCGTAAACTCGACGCCGCGAATTTTCAACGAGAAACAAGGTCGTTACGAGTATCGTAAGTGGTATTTTCGGAAATAGAACGCTGTAACTTTGTACCCGTATACCATCGATTTTACTAGCGGTCGCGATATAGTTCAGTACGATCGGAAAACCGTAACTATTATCAGACGCGTTGGAATAAATAGAAACGATTAACGTTGCTTCTACTGCAGACTTAGTATTGATTAAAATAAGACCGTCGATGCCTGTCGTTTCTCCTGGGAAAAATTCGATAAATAAAAGTACGTGGTCGAAATTGGAGAGAACCCAATCGCAATCATGATTCACGGAATTTCGAACAATCTCGCAAACGATAGGCGAAGGTAAGCTATTTATGCGTCCCGTCCTCGTCTATTTATGTGGTTTGGCTGAGAAATAATAGCTGCCTTCAGCGTGGCGTGCTAGCTCGTTTGTACGTGCACGGCTGAATTCGAGCGATTCCGTCGTTTGTGCGGAACTGCACGGCAGAATAGATAATAGTCACGATCAGCGAGACGAATCGACCAGGATCACGCTTTCAGACGGATTTGTCTCGGTGAACGGCACGGATCGGATAGGTGCACGACATCCACGCGTTATTGAACTTTAGAACGTTGATGCATCGCCAAAATTACCTTCGTTGAATGAAAAAACTTGCCTGCTAAATCACAATCGCGCTTCGATATTTTTGCTTTTTCAAAAGCACTGGCGCAAAGGGGGCCAGAATTTCCTAGATTTTATAAACGTTTTCATTATCGTCAACCTTATAAGTGGTTCATCCGCCTCGACACAGTTTGCTGTGCGGTTCCAGGGGCGTACAAACGCAGCAGAGATTAAATTCACGGACCGTGGAGCTTCAGAGCCACGGACGCATAACGCGGAAACTCTCAACTCTTATCAATACACAGTCCGAGCGAACAAACTTTGCTTACTCATCGTTTGTTAGGGAGAACAAAGCGCGTAATTTGAATGCCTTAATCGTACACTTGCAGCTTAGTCGCGCGGTTAAGCAAAAAAAATGAAAGGTACCCAGCATTTTTTCGTGCCAGTGTATCTGACGGCGCCGTGATAGCTCTGACGTGTAGTTGGGAACGCAGAAACGCGACCACGGATTCGAGAACTATGTGGCGGCGATAATTGCAAAACGTGCAAGAAAGGAATCTTCCGATCAATTGCCTGTCAGGGAGTGGACCCTGCGTACGAAGACCAGAGATAAGCTTCGGCCATGGTTAGTGCGGGCCACTTAAAGACCGCATCGTAATTAATAGACGCCGGCAATTGTCGCGTTTAGCCAGAATATTTCGAGCTGGCTTCGAACGTAACGTAGATTGCATGGAACGTAGAGTGGCGTAACTTCGTACGGCGCATAGGCGACCGATCGCCCAACGCCAAGTGGCATTTGGTCACTGCATCGAATTGATACACCCCTTCTGGAGAGCAGCACACATTATGTATACGTACATATGAATGTGTGCTCGCTGTGCTAGGCTGCGACAATCAGTCACGTTCAAAGTCCGAGCTAGCAAGTTCTCGTAAATGTCGCCGGAGGTACGCGCAACGAATACGAAATGAAAACAGGTGGACAGCTGTTACTTGCTCTTCATCTTCGTTTGGTTGGTTCGGATTACACTAGCGGGCGACTACAAGCTTGGTTGCTTGTCCTCTAGTTTTGACGGGCAATGAGAATGCACGAAAAGTCTTCATTTGCATATACACCGAACCGTGGCACACTACAGCGGGCGAGGAAGGGAGGAAAAACGGTGAAACGTAGGGACTCGAGAATATTTTTACATCGGAGATTTTGCACGCAGAGTGGAGGCAAGGGGTTACGCGGCTTGCTCGCATATTAACTTGCGGCACGTGCGCACGGGCTTTACGAGGTATTTATAAATCGCGCTTGCCGAGCCGGAGCCACGAATCGATAGAACAAAAGATGCATGCATGTCCGCGCTTGCTTTTGTGCACGGTATCGCGTCGGGGATATTTTTACTCGAGTCGTAATTATAGACATAATTTTCTTCTACCCTACTAATAATCATGATGAATAGAAATCGCGGTAAAGGTCGTAGGCTGCATGCGTTAAATGGGCGTGATGTTTTTGCGGCTGAAATGCTCCGTGGTCCGTGACACGTGAGACGTTGCAATTTTTATTTATGCGCCATCGGGAATGAATTCTAACCGTGAGACAGTTCTGTTAAATGTCAGAGTTCAATTATAGTTGGTATATCGCATCGCTGAAAACATAACTACTTATCGGATACATGTATGTATCTATCATATCATATCATATCATATCATATCATATCATACCATACCTGTACAGTGCTGCGATCGATCTGTACGCTAACGCGACAATTACTCAAAGTTCTTAGAGCGCAATTTATTCAGCAACAGCTGTGGTACCCTTCGCAAAATGAAGTCTCGCTATTTAGTACAGAACAATAAAATCTTTCAAAGCTACGACTCACTGGGCACTAGTTGTGGTTAATTTATTACGATTCTGGTCGACAAGACTATCGGCAAAGGCTGCGAACCTGCCTCAATGGCACCTGCCATACGTTGTATCGCACTCTTCGCTCTACGCATTCTCTATCCTGCACAGAAAGTCATTTGCCCGTGTATTCTAATCTCATAGGAATGTTTACCCGACGCAAAGTTGTCGTGTCCCGAATAAAAAATAAAACCAGCATCGACCGTAATTGCAGTTTAAATCCGTGCTCGTATTTTTAGCCCGCAAGTTGAAAATGGAACACACCTCAAGTTTCAATATTTCCCAACTTTTTCCCCCGAACTATCCATCTAAATAACGTGGCTATTTGTAACAAAAAATAAATGATTGGAACAGCGTATAGGATTACAATATACTCGCAGGGATGCAAATAGGTCGGGCGGAAAAGAAACTTGGTTGCTGATAACGTAAGTACCCACAGAAATTATTCGGCGGGCATCAGCCATTTGGTAACCGAGCAATCAGTATCTCCGAGTCGATCCTCCATCAGATTTGTAATCAGGGATGAGAGCGCTCAGCGCGAGGATAGATCCGTACGACAACGCAGCCTCGGCTGTCTCCCTGCAGGCGTTTCCTCTTCGCTGATGACCCGATTAATTCATTAGCGAGAGACGCTGATTACGTCGTCGCGCGTAATATCTATTGTGTGTCGTCGGGTTATCGAATCTTTGCAATCGAAACTTGCCGCCGCGAATCTTTGCCAAACAGACAAACTGGCTCAACAATTTCAATGAATTTTCGCCCCATGCACGATTCCAAGTATTTTAGAGCGGGATCGCGTTTCCAACCTCGCGTGAAAATACGAATTCACGTTCTTAATTGAAACGATCGCTTGGAGAAGGTCGCCAGCGCAGAAAGCTGAATGGGGAAGATTACATTTGCAGGCGAGGCATTATTCATTCCAAGGACGCGTTTCACTTATATTCTATTCGTGTCGTTATTTTACAGCGCGCTGCCGATGCATATCTCTGCTTACATTTCCTTCTACTTCACATTGCATCGGCGGTCACCGTTTTACCAATTCGTTACCGCTGACCGACACATTAAGGTTTATTGAATCGTAGGCCGGATTCACGTCCACGGTCCGAATGGAGTGTTTGCGACTGTAACATGCAGAGAGAATTTCTGCCCAGCTATAAATAAGATTCGTTCGATTCGTTCATTAAAATAGCGTGCCGCGTTTGTCAGCCCCCGACGTAATAATAATTGTACGCATCGATGATCCCCATCATTGCTAATACGAACGGTATCATTTCCGCTGATCTCCCGTTTTCGATTCGGTGGCCTAAATAGATCGCGTCGTTAGGTTTCAGCTGTGAAATGAGTTGAGACACATACGTTGATCACCTGAAAATTTCATTGCGGGCGCCCGCAGGTAAACTTGTAAAATTGTCGGTACATCGTTGATAGATTCATGTGCAAGGTGTAGGGTTAGGTGGCGGAAAAACGGCGATAAAGGCACCCTACTTCCTTTCAAAGTTACAGTAATCCAGCTACTTGGAAGGCGTTGCCGTGGCCATTATTAAGCTGAATTACGGTCATCTATCAAGCGCAGCACGGGCCACTATAATTTGCACCTAGCCATGATATACTACCGGTAGATATCAGCGCGTCGTTACATCTTTCGTCGAGAAGTGACGCTTTTCCTTCCGTCTTCTCTGTTCGCGTCTGCGGAAAGAAATTTTCCTAGCCGATATTGATTTCACAAATGTTGGCCGCCTTGCGTCAAGCAACAGGGTGGCCACAGAAGCCGGAGTCCTTTCTATAGCGAGCGCAATAGTCGAATACCTATAAGTCTCGAAACGCAATCTTTGCGGCAATAATTCAATTAACGCAGTTTGAAGGATCGTCGACGCCCCTGTCGGCACGAATGCATATGAGCGCGAATGATGGTCCCGCGGCGGAAAGTAGGTACCGATCGATCGGCATAATGGGAATTTAATGGCTCTATGAAATCCTGTAAATACACGATTCCGCTTCTGCGTTCGCAATTCGACGCTCGCCTCGAATTCTCGTTTATTTATCTTGCGTTCGCGATGGCCAAGCTTGACCCTAATTGACCGTGCGTAAAACTCACGGTTTAATCGGTCGCCGCTCTCGGATCAGCCGTCGAGGCAAAGGAGCAGCGAAACTTCACTACCATACGACTGACGCAGAGATGAGCTTTTACCTCTCCCCCAGGCGCTTTCCCAGCGCGGCTTCTTAACCGCCTGCTCGGCTCCCCTAAAAAGAGACTAGGTTAGACGAATAGGTAGCAGCTGTCAAGTTTCCGTGTACAAACGGCTAATTTTCTCTTACCCGTCGTTCGTTCGTTTATCGCGAAAAGTTGACGGAGGTGCACGCGTGTCGGGCGGCCTGTTGCAAAGTGCAAAGTGCAAAGTGCAAAGTTCCGAGGCGAAATACATAGCGGGCAAGTTTCGACGGTGGCGGTGGCAGCAAAAGCAGTTTCATTTGAGAGATGGCGAGTCGTTGTTTAAACGGAGGGAGAAGAGTCGCGTCGCGTCGGAACAATAAGTGTCTCTTTTACCCATGGAGATCGCGCGAAATTCGCGAATCGCGGTGAGGATGCCTCTGTAATTGTTATTTACGACACTTGATTATCCCTGACCACCGCTCCCCTTCGCCTCGAGGCACCGTTACGAGAATAAAAGTCTGATCCCAGTGAGCGACGACGCTAATGGAATACGTGAAACGTAGCTGACGCGATTCGAAACTTTATCCGATAACGCCAAATAGGCAACATTGCCCGCCAATATCGCAAAATTATTGTCGAATAGGCCGTCCCTGTGAAACGCAGGGTTGTCGCACGGCTGCACGGCCCCCTATTCGAAGCAAGCGAAAGGCTTAGGAAGGAAGAATTCGTGATCGACCTAAATGCATAGTAACTCTATTGGTCCGGAGAAGTTTATCCAAGAAAATAAAATATTCAACTTGGAATTTCGGTCGCGCAATTACGTTTCATTCCGACTTTCGGAACTATTCAAAGGTACATCCTGGATGGCCGATCTTGTCGCGGTCTTCTACAGACTTCCGCAGGCTCGTTCTCTGCTAAAGAGGGCTGCCAATTCGGACGAGGGCAAGCTAGTGTGCGCACCCCTTTGCCCCGGCAACGATGAGAGTTAACGGATCTTTTCGACCTGAGCTTTCGATGCTGTGCGCCGCCGCCGCGCCGCCGCGCCGCCGCGCCGCCATCCCTTGCCGTCCCGACGATATTCCGTGGAAACGATCCGTGTAATTTCCAGGTAACTTAGTGGAAAGCGCTGTCGACGAACGACGATCCAGTGATTTATACACGTTTAGCAACCAATGACGCGAAAAGATTACACGGCCGGGTAGGCGGGCGAGCCCTCTCGCGCGACCGATTAACACTCGGACGCTCACGTTTGCGCTTGCCTACGCAGCGCAATTTTCCCTCTTGCCTAATGGTCCATAACCTTTGATTGGGCTCTGTTTGCCTGGCATTTTAAACGACCAAGCCCTCTCTTCTGCCCTCGCCACCACGCGGCACGTAGCTAGATAGGTATACATATGTAATGTTCCCGGGATCGAAGCACCGCATCGCATCGGTTCGACAAAGATTCTGACGCGAGGAAAACAAACAGACCCATCATTTTTGCTCAGCATTTTCCAAACTTTCGTCCACCCACGCGCTATCCTTTGCAACGCGAGTCTCAGCCGTAGCCAACCACTATTTCAACTTTACGGCCTTGCAATACTGCTGCCATCCATTCCGCCTGAAAATACACAGCTATGTGGCACAGCTCCGTTCTTTTCTCAAGCATTTCGCCGGGGAGCGATTAAAGGCAATGATTTATACGCTTCGTTTATTTCGTTAACGCTGCTACAGGAGAAGCAAGTTGAGCTCGTTGTCCGCCGAGGGACAGAAATATAGCCACCACGGTGTGCGGCAAGTCAAAATTCTTACCTCTTATATTTTTCATTTATATCGATCCGCATTGCGAACTCGTTTTATCGTGCAAATATCTCCCAATGAAGCGAAACAAGCTTTTGCACCTTCTTCCTATCCTGCTATTCGCTTCTCTTTGCACGAAAATATTTTTCAAAATAATTGCAGGCCGTCGTGCCCGCAGCGTATCGACGATGCAAGAAACGTCCGGGAAAACAGCGAACGTAGAGGCAGAGAATCCAGTACCTACCCTTGGAACTGTGCACTGAATACAGCTGCGCAAAGTTATATCGCATTGTCCTTATTTGCACCTCGGTGTTCCGAGTTAATAAAATATTTGTAACGGGCTTACTCCTACATCTTTTAGTGGATAATAACTCCTTTGAGCCTTTAGCAGTTCGTACCGCGTGCAAGCTCGTCAAGCGAAGCGTGCACATCCAGGAACCTTTCGTTGCATATGGTAGGTGTTTTGTGAAATGTATCTGACTTTTGAAATAGTCAAAGTATCCGCACACCGCGTCGCACCGCGCCGTAGCGCGACTATCACCGCCTCGCTCCGACCATTGTCCGGCCAATTGTCTAATTACCGTAAGCTTCCAACGGTTCATCACACCATTCTTCAATACTGTATAGACTCAAGTTCCACAAATAGGGATACCGGAGCACAGTCGTTTAATTTATTGCCCGCACATTGAACGGAATATCGCGTCTGCGACGACAAGTGCATAGAACCGATTGCAGCCGACAGTTACGGGCGCAAAGGGTACTCGTCGTTTGCGATTAATCAGCGTGGACATTTCGTAACAGCGTCGTAACACAACATTTGCCGCGTTCCCCGCCACTAGACGTCGGTACAGTGCTGCGACTAACAAAAGCGTTAACCACTCTGCACGTGTACCATATATGCAGCTCGACGTCGTCGAAGCGTTGAAAGAGCGAAAAGAGAGCATCGACGCCGGGATGTCTGATCGTTGAGACGCTTGTATCTGCTCCCGAGCGATGTGGTACTTCGAATTATCCAGCCGTCTAAGATGCATTTCCATCCCGATGAATCGCGATGTACCGGTGCGGCTATCTCTGTATTTTGATTTAGAAAACAAACACACTACCATCGTGCAATCGTGTTGCCGAGTTTGTCACCTTTCGTGCATCGTCGAAAGCTTGCAGCGCGAGGATGCCGAAGGAATTTTAGTTTATCCTAAATGCTAATGGTTCGCTGGACGCTCGCCCCGTAAAAGTAGCTTTCTCGTAACGGAGAAGCGGAGCTCTATGTTGTTTCTTTTCAACTCGAGCGGTGCTTTGAACAAAAACTGTTGCGCGATACAGCCATCCTAGCGTCCGCTTCCACCCTCCTCGTTCTTGCTTAACTACCGCCGCAGGACGTTTCCTTGCCCTAAAAAAATACACGTAAAGTCTGCAATTAGTACCGCACATCTAGGCGCACCTTCCATGTGTTTTCTGCGCACCGAAACAGACTGCGAAAACCTTCGTCGGGGCAGAAAAATGAAAGCCGTTGAATATTTTTGCCCAGACCGAAAGGTGTTGGAGAGTTTTGACATCGGGATTTAGCAGCTCCGGTTGCGAACAAGTACTCGCTTGTATTGAATTCCTCGTATCTTTCACAGAGGACCGTGTCGCGATACACGCATCGGAAAAGTTTCATGCTTTTCAAAATGCATGCAAAGGAAGTAAACGAATGCAAATAGGGTGTTTCAGCGTTACAAATGCTGCGCTGTGTCGCACCGGGACTATCGCGGTATAATTTACATGCGCCTCTCGTGCAGAAAATAAATGAAACATTAGACGGAATGTTCGTTTAAACTTGAAGCCGACAACTAATCCAGGTGGCTGTCGCAGTACGAATTGTGTCTAATTACCATCCCTCGAGGATTGCACCTTTACACACTCAGGCTCCTTCTCCACGCGTTTCACGAATACCGAAGGAATATTTCAACATGCGGAGCTGTTAGTAGGCCGCGCAATATTTTTTTTCCGCGTGCAGTAAAATGTGCCGCTTCTATGGTATTGTGCTACAATAATATGTATTATTTCCACGATCCGTTCCAAACACGGCTTCTGTGCCGCGATAGAAGCGAACCGACCCGGCGTTGTTTATCGCATACAGTGAAACTCTCTTGACGAGTACATATGTACTTCTTTTAGAACACACGAAACTTGCTTTGTTCAAGCGCACATCATAAACTGTAAACTCGCTTGTCAAAACGACTACATACTGTTCTCCTGTTTCACGAGACATATCGTTTAGAACGCGAACCGGGAATCGGGGTCAGCTAGTTAACAAAGAACTGCCATGGCAGAGTATACATATTTACGCGCGAGTTTTGGTCTCATTGACAGCCACATTACCCAGGGGGGATTTCACTGTCTCGTTTTCTTCAGAAATCTAAATCGACGCTCGACAAACAGAAGAAGGGTAGAGTCGATTGAGTCCTGGCGCCAATTCTCGGGACAATTCTCTCGCGAACGTATTTATCCGTTCGACTGTAATTATTGTCTCCTCTATAGCCGTTCTACGTTCTTTCATAGAACGAAGTGTAATCGCTGGGCCGGTTCGTCGTGTTTATCGGATTCGCTCGAAATTGTGTCCAGTATCGATTACTTCGTATGACACTCACCATCGCGACGATTCGATCGAGAGAGATATTTGTAATTTTTGTCGAATAAACTAAAATTCTTCAAGCCGAAGAAACTCTTCAACCTCGTGAAAGTTTAACGTACAACAGCTGAGATCGCGATCCGACTTTTCAAACTCCTGACAATTTTGTCGCACCCGTCTGTAGCGCGACGCGCCGTATGACTTCGTAGTCGGTACTAGAAAGCTTAACTCCGGGCAAACTCGGCAACATTTCGAGTAAACTAAAATAAAGCAAACTTCATGGATTTCTTTGAGGAATTCCTTCGGGCAGACTCGATGAAGCAAATAATTTCTACAACGAGACATTATATCGAAATATCTAATCGACAATTCCCATGCAGAGAAGAAATCGTCGGCTAGTTTAGTTCTTCCTACTAGTTTACGGCGAAAGAACTTGGCGATAGCGTAACGATCGACTTCCTCGTTCCGTAATGGTCTAACGTATCCTACGGCCAAATCCTCGCCCCAGCTACGATATCCTGGACGACTTGTACGCGATAATCGGGCTGACTGTAGGCCGCGTACTTCCGACCATGCAGGAAAACACTCGGATGTAAGGCACACCTGCTAGCGGCTACCTTCCTTGGCGTGTTTCTTGGCAATATTGGGTAAATTTCGCGTGATTTCCTGCTTCCTCCGGCGGCTCACGATATTTCATTCATGATCCGCGTTAGTCAAACGTCTCAACAATTAACCCCCAGCCCTCTCGCATGTGATTCAGATCTACCGAAGGTCCCGAAATTCTTCTTCCGCCTGGCTGTAAATTATTTATATTCGCTGAAGGATTGGGCCACCCGTTGCCGTTTAATTAACAAGCGATACAGTACATCCGAAGAGACTTTACGCCTACCGTGACTGTGCGATATCGACGTAGCTGCGTGCAGCTCGCACAGGTCACAGGGTTCAGAGTTTAACGTCGCGACGCCCGTCGCCGCGTAACACCTAACAACCTAGCGATCGATAATTCATCCACCGTCCCGAGATGCGAGATAACGAAAATCGTAGACACCTCGTCAAAGTTTTCTACACGGCTTCCGAAGCCGTTGACTAGTCTGCCGTGGAGCTATCGATGAGTATACTAGATCGTCTCGTAGATCATACGCGAGGACTCCGTATCGATTTAATGGGTGGTTTCGAGTACGTTATATGCGCGTAGCATTCGTCGTCTTCATGGAATTTATGGTGATACGTATGACTAACGAACATGTGGTTCAATTTGCTTAGCAGACTCTGGTCATAGTGCAGCTTTCGTAATCCATGTAAATTTCCCCTCTTCCTTTGCGAATAGAAATTGTGTAACGTTGAAATTAAGGAACGAGTCGGGCACGGTAAATGCAAGAGAATAGAAGACTGACGCGGCGCACCGAGGGTCAAGAAAGCAGAAAAATAATCTGAAATAATAATGGGAAATAAACGTAGATCATGGTCCAGCTTTTTTTCAAACAACGTGCCAAGAAGCAGCGAGAAATTAGAGGACGCTGGAACGTATCTGAATTTCTTATTTATAAATAAATCTTATTCGCGATGGATAAAATTCTCTTCTCAAAGTTAAAGGGCCCTGACCACAATTTTCAAGGAGAATCAGATCTTTTATTGCCATCCCCGAGATTAGGTAATACGGTAGAGATTTGAGGTTTCATATAAAGTCGTCGTAAAAGGCTATTCGCTCAGGGGAGGACAGCTTACGGCTCGCTAGACGAAAGGGCCGTTACGAGCGGCCGAAAGGAACAGATCGCAAGCATTCCAGTTCGAGTCGTAAATAAATGATGGTACGCGTAATTCGGGGAACCTTTCCTGCGTTGAGATAGCTTTTCAAAAATATTAGGTGACTTCGTAACGAGGTTCCGGACCCTCCCCGTTTAGAAGGCGGTTGGGTGAACGCGAATAGTAAGCAACCTCTCGACATTGGCGTTTCAAACTCGCCCTAAAGGACTGTCATGTCGCATGTGCACAGAATGCTTCGCGATGAGGAGCATGGAATCGAATTGGTCTCTAATAGACACGTAGCCAGATGATTTAGTCGGAACTAATTAAACATTGCTACTGTCCAAACATGAAATTGAATTAGAAATGATGAAATGTTAGAGGCACAATGATACTGATAGCACAGGGGAGGAAAAGGAAAATCCAGGATTGCTCCGTAATTAACGTTCCAGTGAGGAAATGGGTGGGCAAATGTTGCCACGGTTCCAGCGACGCGCGCCTCGCCACTATTTTTCCACCGAGAAAGTCCTGCAATATCTCCCGCGAGAGACATTCCTTTACTCGTTTCGCTGAAATTCGTTTCCGAGTTTGGAACTCGCTAGCGAGCCCCAACGATACGGCCGTGCAATGCTGTTAATCGGTAATTATGAATAATTCGAACAAGAATCTATATCGCATCTAAATCGGCAACGATTGAACGCTGAAAACTTTTGGACGGGAGGCAAGAGAAAATTCTTGCTCTCATTGTTACCCGGCCGAAAATCGACCGAGAGGTTTGTTGGACGTTCAAGATTCAAGAAGGGAAACGAAGATTCGGGAGCACTTGAGAAGGTTGAATTATTGACGATGCTCTGACACTTTCGTCGCGTTCATCTTTAACACACGATACCCGCACATGCACGCATACAGATAGGAGCGAAACGCGCCTGGAATCAAGTGACAATGGACGCGCTAGGAAATAGAGTTGGCACTGATTAGACATTGCGGGCGTTCCGTCGTGCCGCGATGGTTCGTTGGAATCTACTCTGGCATACTCGAAGAGTCCGAACCCACCTTGGAGACCGACCGATATTATACCAGGCTTCGAATCAACTTATCAGAAATGATGGAACTGCCTCGCGTTCGTAATCATTATTCTTTTACCCATATTCTTTTGCTCGGTGTACGCTCCTGTTTTGTACGATGGTATCGAAGTACATAAGTATATACATAAGTAAGTTGCTCGCGCTGTGTCGCCGAAATGAATGCTCTGTTTCGTGCCGTGTGAAACCGTACCAGCTAGAAATGCAAAGCTGCAATCCAATAAAATAACTGTGAGAACCGGACTCGGGGCTGTTACGCCGATAACGAAGAGTCGTGTCCGTGGTAGGACGTCCTTCAGGAATTCCTACGCGAATCGCTGCGCAAAATGCCTAAAACCATGCGAGAATTCTGTGGATTTACCTGATAGATCTCATAGACGACGTAGACTGTTCTGGCTGTTCAAGTTTCAAGGGGCTGAGGGGCTGATTAATAATCTACGATGACAGTGTCGTGTTTTCCATTCAACGAAAGGAACCGATCGGCGAACTTTCAAGAAGAGAGTATCGTGGGTACAAAAATTCAGTCTTCGCTGCGAAAAGAGGAGAGCGTGCAAGTTACGGTGAATAGGCGGCGGCGCGACGCTCGGATTTCCTCGTATATTTGGCGAGCGTATTTTTTCCGCGATGACAGTACGGACCGGCTAACAGAATCCCGAACTTTGGTACCGCGCCAAATTATTAGCAGTCCAGTGTGCTTTACATTGTGCCCGGTCGGGTGGCTCGACACCGCGACGCTGCCAGCGCGTAACCCGGTTTTCCCTTCCCTTGAAAATCGAACGCCCGACAAAGCGTTTACGTAAACTTCCCAAATCGTTCGGATTCACCGCAGCACCTTGAAAAATGTCCGCCCAGGTGGAAGCCCCTGGATCCTATTGCGACATTCACGCACTGCGTTCCGTGACGCATTCATTTCTCTGCTGCTGTCAATTATGTAGAAAGCGGTGAAACAGAATTGCTTGCGCTACATAAAAGCGCATACCGAATGAACGGTAATATGCATTAATTAACCATAAATCAGCGGCCTTTCGGCGCGCGTGATTATTGATTCGCCTCTCGTCCGTTCGTCGAGTATGTTTCATTGCAAATTAATTCTTGTTTATCGATGAGCAACAATTGCCTGCCATATTTCATACGATCTGATATTTCGTAACACCATCGGGTGTATAATAAACGACGCGCAGTCGTTGTCTGGTACATAGTAATAAAGCTCGGGATGCAAGTGTATTCAGTATCGAGCGTGTGTCGTTCGAACCGGAACACTGTTGGAACGCATCGCAAAATTGTTGCCTAATTGTTCGTACGTATCTATAAAGTAATTCAAAGGCAGCATAGTATGTACCGCGAAAGATGTACGCAAGGGAACAACTTTCGCAGGCGGTCGCCTCTTTTACTGGACCAATAGCTGCGTTGCTGTTGTAGTTGTTGTTGTTCTTGTTCCGGTTCATGCTGTTCCCATCGATATTACGTACAACTATCCTCGGTGATTACGATAGCGCTTTCAGGTTGCTTGGTCAGTCGCCTTGTGTCGGAGAACTTTCCTCGTACAGATAACGGGCTCGTAAGTATAAGAGTACCGCATAACGGGCCAGGTGCGGCAGGAATTTCAATCAGGTATCATTTGATGACGATGCCACGGTAGGATGGATAGAGTTTTACGACAATCTGGAATCGTAATATTCTACATAATAAAGTGAAAGAAACGACAAGGCTTTGTCGTGCGCGCTGGATTCTCCGTCTTCGACTCTTACCCCATACCTTGGACCCTATTATAAGAGCACGGGGTTTCTCTGCGAATGACACAAGGGCTTGCACTCCTTTTCCCATCCCTTCAAAGTTTCGCCTTTCCAGTTCAACGAAATTGGCTTCGCTATGCCCACGAGGTTTCAATTCCCGATACGTAGCCACGTAGCTGGCCAATTCGTGTCTGTTCCCTACGTCAACTTTGCCGATCCTCTGTATATTTCCTAATGATTGAGTCTGCCTGCTGGATCGTTCAAACTACCGTCAATCGTATCCGCCTGCGCCAACTCGTTACTCCGTTAGAAACTCCGCGAATATCATTCTCGGTGCAGTCCAATGCAACGCAAAGTCCCCTGTAATCGCGTTAATGCGAGTGGCGCGGCGTAATTCTTTTTCCTAGCAAGCCTCTGTGTATCATTCTTGTCGATCGTACTATTTTACTTTCATTTCCGTTATCCACGAGTATAATATATGTATACGGGCAACTTGGAGATCGCGTGGGTTCATTGAAATTTGCACGGTTTCAAACCCACCGATTAATCCCTGAGGTTCACGCCGCTGAAGGGTGATCGTAACTCAACGATCGTCTATCAAGCTGGACGATCAATCGGATGCTCGCGAGCAGACACGATTCATTTACGAGCAGATAAAATCACGAGAGAACTAGCACGTCGTGCGCGCTATCATCAGCCGAGCAAGTAATTAGGTACTTAACTGCAGGATGAGTCAAGCATCTGGTGGCCGTGCGTTGGCGAGTTTCTAATTTATTTAGTGGGAAACTTTGCCCGCAGCCGTGAACCGGAATACCACCGCCCCGCGACATACAAGTGTGGGGATGAAGTATCGGATTAAGGAAACTCTGAAACGCAGTGGACTTGGACTCCCCAACCGCGAGGTCCTCTTTCTTTCGTTTTCGTTTCTGTTACAAAATAGTTGAATAATCGTCGAACGTTCGATCGTTTGTGGAACCTTTTTGGGACTTTTGTTGCAGACGAAATTAATGAAGGAGAAGCAAACGAGAAATATCGATCCACTGATCGCATTGCCTCAAACTTGTTTTTCCGTGCGGTGCGATGGGGCGGACGCAGTTTCACGCGGAATATAGCAGATAGCAGTTACCGTCCCGACGGTAGGCAGGGCACGAGAATGACAGAGAAAAGAGGAGAAAATTTCTGTCGTAAACGTCAAGAGTGCAAAACGTACGACGCTTCTCAGTTTCGTCTGCCGTCTACGCTCTTCCATCCATGCCCTGCTTTCAGAATCATTCGATATTTTTTACCGGCTGTTTCTCACTCGGCAGATATAAAAATTCAATTGCATCTGGAAAACGGAGTTCACTCTGCTACCTTACCTATCTGGACTAGGCAGAGGTTGGCTGATTTCCAAGCCGGAGAGAGGAATACTCGGTGCACCGTGGATTTGCTTGTTTCGCGTCTACGACTACTTTTTTCGGCCGATTTCGTGAAGGGAGACGACGCGTCGCGACGCGTCGTCCTCTTTGAAACAACGACGATCCTCGATTTTTCCATTTTCATTCTAGCATAAAGGGCTGAAATGTCCGAAAAAGGAGTTGCCTCGCAAGTGGTCTCCTCCCGACAATGCTCGCAGCTCGACGCGTATCCAACAACTACACTGTAGGGTAATTCTCGATAAAAGCAGCGTATGAAATGGTGCCGTGGCGTAATAAGATGCGAAAAGAGCAGCCACGATAAAGAGTAAAGGACACGATATGGATTTAATTAACTACCGAATCAGTTTGTGCCACTGCTTGCGCGTCGAATCGTTCGATCCGTCTTAAATTTCTATCGCTTTAGTTTCTATTGGAATAGCTGGGCTGTGTTGAAAGTAGTTGCCACCGATGGCAAAGGAAAGACATGGCGCGCAATGTTGCTAGGGCAAGCTATTTCGAAAAATGTACTCGGCTTAAAAGAACACGAGGGGAGTGAGCGTGAGCGGTGAGCGGCGAGAATAAGGGTAATCGCGAAATGGTAGGAGAGTCGGAACGAAATGAAACGGAGGCTGTGTTTAAGAGAGAACTGAATCGATAGCTTTGCCCTGCGACCCGCAGGACAAAATCTAGGTCATACCGTGATCCCTTTTTTCCTTTTCTATCTCTTCCCCTCGCCGTTCCTCTCTGGTCACCCTCTCGTCGTTTTTCTCCCACGATGCTCGTTTTCCAATGGAAGGTGTATGCTATGTTATTGCATCGGCACCCGTTCACGCCGCGCTTGTTGCTGGTATATACATTTTTCACGAATAAATTCCACGAATTTTCCAAACTCACCGCTCCTCTACACTATCACGCTCCTATAAGCCTCTGGAATGACTTATTCGACTACGGAATTCAGTGGATATTTCGCCCATTAAATACCCTCTTACGGTGTCCCCTTCCTGCCGATTTATTATCCGGTTCGAACTCTTTACGACCGCTCTTTGTCAAACAGTAGGTACGTCCCGTCTCACCGTCTATGATCCCTGCAACGAAATACATATCAGCTATAGCGAGATCGATAGCGTCGCATCCATTTGTGTTAGACCATACGAATGGCTTTTTCACTCATTGACATTCGGAATCCATCCTTTTTTCCTTTATCCTCTGTTGCGAATCCTGCCAACACGGAGAAAGGTAATCGCGGTTGCCTGCGTTGTCTCTACCAATTCGAGCTGCTTTCCGTTTAATTAATTATGCAGTTACTTGGCAACTAGATAGACCTTGGTATTTTTTATCACAAAGGAAACTACTAACTTACGTTGGGAGGTTTCGTTGGAAAAGTTTGAACAACTTGCAGTAGAAAAAGAACATGGATTCTGGTTGAAAGCGAGTAGCACTATCAAGAAAAGAATTGATGCAAAAGTTCTAGTCGACCGCGTCCCTGTTGCGGGCCCCGACGCATCGTGGCCAGAACGAAATGTGCGTAACTAGTCGCTCACGATTAGAGAGAAATTGACGCCCTATTTCTGCGTTGCTGGGGAACTGAGGCGATCGGTCGCTCGTTTGCCGAGCGGGTAAGACTACAATAATTGCAGCTAATAGCGACAATTGCGATATCGTGGCGAATGGCAAGCGAAGTTTTTGTAACGCATTCGCCAAAATGCGATTGGCCACGGTTCAAGTATATTAGCAGTTAACAAATTGATAGGGTTGCTGAACCCGCGGCCGATAGAGGATGGGCACAGTGAACGAAACGCAAAGTTATAGTGACCCACGGCATTCTAGCGTTTCCTGCCGATTGAAATACGCTACCCCTTCGTCCTCCCTTCGTCCACCCATCGTCCGCCCTTCGACGCTACCCATGCAATGGCAAACCTATTGATTATCCGCTCGTGTTCACGTCGCGCTGCCCATTTGTAGGCTGATTCGTTATAATTCCAGCGGCGAAATAGTCAGCCGAATAGAATCCCTGCCTACCTGTCTGCCGACCGCTCTCCTCGCGCTGATATCCTACTCCCCATTTCTATTTCTATTTCTATTTCCTTTTTCTATTCATCGAGAATGTTGGATGTTGGATCGCAACGAAATCGCATAGACGTGCACCGACTAACGTGACTGATACTCACGACCGTCGAGAGCCATCATTACTCTTAACGAGACCTTCTTATTAATTATTCCCAAGTTGAAATCGTCCCGCAGCACAGGAATTTCTCGATTACTGATGTCGCGGATCGACCGAGGCAGTCGTATTGTCGACTCCGATAGACAGTTACGAATAATATACATATATTCATGCGATTTTTGGAGCCGGTCGCGCTACCCAACACTGTGCGAGTTTAACGCTGCGATGACCCACATTCCCGTCCGATTAAACACACCGTCGCGCGCTGTCAAATTTATTACGAAAACACGGAACGGCCGTGTTTTGCCTTGGCGAATATTTACGCTCGAATATTGACATCGTTATCGCTGAAATCGCCGCAGAATCGCTACTGTCGGCACCCGTAATCTCATTCGCGAATGCAAATTTAAGATAGTGCGCTGGTTGCGTATTGTTTTCGTTAGTTTACTCCGTCCGACGCGACGCCCCGTGGTCGGTGCCGCTTGAAAATACGAGTCATGAATTCCGACACTAATTGGAGCATTGCAAACACGAACGTTCGGCCAGCACGATTATCGATTTACGTGGTCACGAATTTCATTCGAAAGCAATGAAACAATAATGAACTCGGTGACCAAACGATTCTTGAGTTGCATTGCCTTCCTTTCGCTTCTAACCAAAACGAGGGCGAAGAACATTGGAATACTAAACGGTGCCTTCCTTTAAGCTTTAAGCGTACGGAACTGTTTCCGTCCACATTTACCACTTGTCGCGGAGTTTTCGAGTTGGCTCCGATCGTTAGCGATTCCCCGACACAGCATGACTCGAAGACTAGTCCTGGTCTCTTTCCAACCCTTATCTGCTTTCGCAGCCCGTTGCTCGTCGTTCTTTTTCTTCCGATCCGTCTCTTCGTCCCCTGTCTATCGGCATGCATTCGAAGCATTGTTAGCGCCGGGACAAGCCTTTCTTTTATCTCTCCTCCCAGTATTCCCACCCACCCTGTCGCTACCCCCCGCAGTTTCCCTTCATTACCCCTGCCGTCTTTACGCACTCACGAAATGCAGAAGCGTACTGTATTTTCGGCGCTGAAAGCACGGACGAAAGCATTTCGTATGAGAGGTAAACGTAGCATACGAAGCGACGTAATCGTGGACGTCTTGTTCCTGTTGCTCCGCAACCTGGTGATCGTGAACCCGATCCTGGCCTTGACCACTGGAAGGACCACGCCGAGTGGTCGTTTTTGCCGGAAGTGTGCACCACTTCCAAGGAAATCCGTCCTTGTCGGCCCGATAACTGACCACCCGAACGCCGCCACCTGGCTCCTTCGCGTTGTACTGACCGGACACGCTGCTTCCTGCGGAAGGGAACCTCTCGTACGTCCGGAAACCGCGAAACCAATTCCTGAATCTCGTAACGAGACGTAATTGAATGCCAGACGGAATGAGAAATTCCGTCTGAAGTGGTTGTTAGCATAACTCGACGCTCCGCGAATTGAGAAGGTGCAGGTGGGGAAGTGGCTTCGGCTAGAGACCAGACCTCTGGCCGACGCGAGTCCTCTGTTCCCTTCATTTATTTAACCGGCCCCCCTCTGTCTTTCTACTATTCATGATGTATATTCATGATGCGCGCCCATGAGAATTGCTCTCGCTTCTCGCCGGGTCAATAAATATTACGCGCGGTGAAATTCGTTCGATCGACGTTCTCGAAGAAACTCGACTGGTCCTTGAAACTGCAAGTACGAGCTGGACGGTAAGTCTCGTTGCTCCCCTTTCCTTCTCTGAATATCACGCCTGCCCGTGATCGATGACCAACGGCCAAAGCCGAATTGCCGTCGAAATCACCTCCTAACGAAATCATGGACAAAAATGCCTCTCGATTTCATCGATACTGTTATCCAAGTATATTCGCGCGCTGCGGTTTCAAATAATGGAAATTTATTTGCGCTCGCAATCAATCGAGCGGGGGTTGAAAAACGCGAATCTATCAACGAATAAGAATTGTTCGATTGATTACAGGCAATTCGATATCGTTGGGAACGAACTACAATTCGATCTTTTAATTTTTCCTGCACACACGAGGACCGAATCGAATTAAATTGCGATGAAAGCCATCTCTGTATGTACATGCTGCACGAGCACGAAATGGCAGAGAGAAAGCAGAAGAGAAGAATCAAGTTCGGGCTAGTCTGAAATGTTAGTTTTCCGATTGAACCGAGCAATAAATGTTTGTTCATTTTCTAAGCGCTTCGCATCGATCGAGTAATTTATTCGATCAAAAAATATCTCATAATATTTAGCTACTCGTAGTTCATGTGTCGCCTTCGATTCTTCGCACGCGAATCTGCCAGCTACGTTTGCAATAGCACGTGTATACATTGGTTCATTTCGCTGGGACTTGGTCCTCTCTCCATTACCGTTTCGCGACCATTCACGCTTAGCGCTAATGTGGAACCGATTGTCTCGCCTTAAACCGCAGAAATTGTTCCGAATCTGTACTCTATCGCGAGCATACCTAGCATAAGCAGTCTTCACCGACTATTCATTGAGAAAATCATAGGCTAATCTTGGTCCCGGTGGCTTCCTTGCTTTTCCGACAAGCGAAGTCGATCGGCTTCCTTTCTTTACGGAGACACGAAGCTTGGCGTCGTCCAACGACGCGACGCCAGGCTCGAATAATCGGCTTACACTTCGTTCGAGCCAGGATTTATTTGGATTCTTAACCCCTCCGGGGATGGTACTTGGATCGAATCGTGACGGACCTACTTTAAATGCCCTGATCCCCGACAGTTTTTTCTTCTTCCTGTTCGAAAAGCTGGTTGTCTCGTTCGTTTAATAGCAATAGTAATAGTAATAGTAATAGTAGCGCAGTTTAATACCTTTATTGGGCTGTTTGTTCGTGTTCCAAACACCTCCGTGGGAAAGGTTGCCAATCCGATTGTCCATTTCACCTCCGAACAGCGGTCTTGCGTCTTTCTAAAGTACCATTGCGCTAATCTTCCCGACCTCTGCTTCCGAGATATCTAGCAGAATTCACGGCTTGCAGGCGAAATCGCTGTTGCTAATCACTGTCGCGATGGTCGCCGATTTCGATTATTCCAAGTCGAGCTTCTCTCGCAATCACTTTGCCATCCGTTAACGTTGCACCAAAATCTTCAAAGCGAACGGCGATCGAAGAAAGTATCGCCGATCCCTTGATACTTAATCAACTTCTTCGATAATGAACGATTGACACCGTAGGCAGAGCCTACCGGAACTTGACCGGCATCCGAAACAAATCTTCTCCCGTCGGGTTCCGACGAGGCCACCGTAAACCATCGTTTTCACGACCAGAGGGCTGTCTTCTCTTCTAGTCCAGCCGCGCCGCACCGACGTAAATAATCAGCGGCTCAAAAAACGAACGAACAGAATTCATGGGACGGAGAAAATAAAGACTGGGACAGCGTTAACGTACAAAGGCGAGATATGCTCGTTGTTTGTCAACGGCCACTGCTGATCGACTTGCTTTGCGTGCAACGCCGTTGACACGGGCTTCAAAGCGTTATTATTTATCGTGCAACTGGAAGGATACTCCCACGACGAATATGAATACATGTATGTACATGTGTATTCAATTAGAAGAGGACACGCAGGTGAACGTCATCGAGTCTGCGTCAAACGATAGTTTGTTCTGCGCACACAGTACAATCTAAAGTACTTCATCCTCGGAGAAACACCTATCTACCCCTCGAATTAACCCTTCTAACTAACCCTTCACCCGGAACAATTATATTCTCGATGTTCGATGCAAGCACGACAAACCAGTCAAACCATGTCAAACCATGTCAGTGTGGACTAATTGAAACGTACCCGTCTCTTCCGCTCATGGATTAGAGATACGAGAACGGATCGAACTTTCTCTTGAAAGGGAAAAAAAATTCTCTTTAACGACCAGAATGGTCCCCTTTATATCAATTGTTTCGTGGCCGGCGGGATCTTTTATACGGATCTACTGGATGAAAATGCGACGGGGATAAACTATACGTAGGCCAGAATCAGACTAATGGCTCTACGTTTGCTGGGATTTTATGAAAGAGAGGCATAGCCAGATGTGGACGGCGACATTTGAATTTAAACCGTATAATTATTTTCTGCCGAGAAACGAACTAATGTATGCCATACACGTTGCTGCTATACCTCGTATACATACGTATGTATATCTATGCTAAAAGTCCGGGCGTTTTGTTCGAAATTTTGTGGAACCGTAAACGAAGGGTCATTCATAAGCTAGCATAAGCTAGCATAATACGTTGCGAATCGGGGCATATATGTATGTGGTAGACTGTAGTCGAGTGTCGCGGACGCATACCGTCGACGATATTGTTCTTAAAAAAATCTACCACCTTCCTACCTGCTCAATCGAGCTCGGAATCAAACTTCGAGGTAGCAATTTACTTGCACTTGACACGGCTGTGGCTGTCGCGATCTCAAGACCTGTTGATCGAGCGTAATCTAATTTCTCGTCACCGGACAATGCCGTGCACAGGTTTCGTGTCGAGGCAAACACTGGTCAGATCGCGCGTATGCCTAATCCCCGAACACGCAAACAGCTAAACGACAAGTTTAACGTACATTTTCCATTATACATATGCGCATACATTTATCAGTATCAGAATTTATCGGTGCGTATCCGTGTCTCGTAAGGCACCAGTTGCAAATACATGTAAATGCATCGCGATGAACACAGGGGCACGAATTACAGATTAGTTGTGAGCTGTAATATTAGATGGCTCCTCGTGGAATCAGCGCTCTCGCCCAAAGGGCTCCTACGGTGTTTCCCGATCAATTAAACTTCCGATTGGCGACGATGCAGTGAGCCTAACATAATGACCAGAAGCAATCAGTAGCTGCCTGAAGGGACTGCGTACTTTTCGGAACCGCGAGTAGACAGTAAACTCTGCGGAGGGTCAGTACTCTGGTCGGTGGTCATCGGATTCTGATTAAATCTTAAAAGCCATCGCCATCTGCTCTTCGACTCTTCGAATAGATGCCCGACGGAATTATTTCCCTGCTCTGGATTCTTTTTCAACCCAGAGATTTTTCTTCAAATAAATATTGATCTGTAACTCGATTAATCGATTCATAGACCGTCGCATTAAACCCTTAATTAGCGATCGCTGTTGGCCAGTCCCCAGTGCGCGACGAAAAAGTAATCAATTTTCGATCACATCGCAACTGGACTGTACAGGAACTCGACCGTTACCCGATACGAGCACGGATTCGAAGTCTAATTAAACTTTAGATGGGTCCGGCCAATTCCGTGCGATAGAATGGCGAGTGAGAGATGCCGGCTTACCGGCGCGCCGCGGCGGAGGATCATTAATTTATTACGGGAGTATTGACTGCGGCAGTCGAGTCCTCTCCAGCCTCGAGAAAGAATTTTGCGTGAAATTAAACTGACCGGCAATCTGGGTGCAGTTGGTTCGAATATTGTTTTTGGATTATCGTTAAATAAATACCACATGGAATAATGCGAAAAATAATGGTACCTGCCGTAGCGCGGCGTGGCTCGGAACTCGGAACGAAACGGCAATACGTCGATATCGATTCAATTTTAATTATCACGGGATACCTTTGCCACCTTTCTCCGCGAAATCGATTACTCGTGGCCCACGCAACGTTTTAATTAATCAACGCGCTGGTCGATGCCTCGATGCAACTTCATTGCGGCTTCGTTGTTCTTCGACTGTTCTGATCGCGGTGACGAGAAGATAATGTTGTACATTATACGTCATACAAGAATACATATGTATATCGATCCGCTTCTGCCAGCTAAAAAATATCTTTTGCTCTCTTTGCTCTTCATTCTTTCTTCGTGTATGCCATAATCTTGCGGGACTTTTCGACAGTCTATCTATGAAAGCCTCGCATGTTCCGATCAATCACCCCGTCTCGCTGATATTGGACGAACCGCGGCAGGCACTAGCATCAATCTTTGATTATCCATCCTTCGATGCTTCCCTAATCTTGCTTCTCGTCAATTCTATTCATCTGCGTCACGCAGCCATACGTATACATATACATGTATAGGTGTAAGTATAGGTGTGCCAGTTCAAGGGAGAAACAGATGACGTTAAAAACGCGGCCACGATATACGGAAGAAGAAAAGTCATTTGGGCTGGAGTGTGCACATTCGACAAAAGATGGAATCACAGCTATACAAATTAAATCATCATCGTTTCTACGATATACAGCTCGCAGCATTCCATAATCTCTGTTCTGAAACGAGTCGCAATGTTCATTATAGTTGCCCTATTAATTGCAACGAACCAACCCATAACGACGGTAAGGATAATCGTGATTTACCTCACGAGAATCATAATAGTGCTCACCTATGACACTGGGATAATCTCTGGCGTAATTGCAGCTGACTGCATTTGCCCGTGTTCGAAAAGAACATTCACAGAGGGGAGCAGCCCGTATATCTTCCGAGGAAACGACGCCAGAAAAAATGTACGAGCTCGATTGGTATTTGCGCTTAGCAACTTGATCGGACAGCGAGATGCTAATAGTTAGCGATCTAGCGAAACCGAGTTCTAGAACTAGCCAGCTCGTCAACTTGATCTCGTAGGATTACTAATTTGTCACGATGACGTATTGTGATGGTGTAATTAGAAGTTGTCGCCTCATGAATTAGAATGGGGCGGACACGTCGCGGCGTGCGAACAATTCTTGGCTTACCGCGCGATCCGCACACACTTGTACATTCCTGAGAATGTGACACAATTGGGCTATTACGGCTATTCGTTATGGCGTAATTGTATTCAGCTTAATTTCGTGTTACGTTTTCATAGTCGGAAACAATAGTGTCCCCCGACATTACTGCATTGTCATTGCTGGGAAACGCAGCACTCCGGGATCTACCAGAGTCCCAGGGACCAGGGATTGCCTTATTAAGCGGTTTCGCGAACGTTATTCGCTTAACGCTAAATATTTTCCGGGTCATTCTATAGAACCTGATAAAAAATGTTGAGAAAGGAGCGGTCCAGGGCATTTCGGTGGCCTAATTCTGGTAAAGGTTGCAAGCGGAATTCGCATAACTGGCGTCACAGAACATCCGTAGTCCTGCGGTGCTGTTCTCAAAATAAGAGCGTTGTAAATCTTCTTTACGACTCGTTCCACGGAGGTGTTGGGTGAAGTGTCGTTCGTATAGTATGGTACAGTATAGAGTATAGAGGGACAGAGAATTCATAGGAAGGGTCGAGAAAGTGGTTTCCCGTCGTACGGGCGTAGGGTGAACATCCCCAGCCAATAAAACCAGAAATACTGTCCAATTATTCGGCGAAGCAATAGCCAGCGAAATCAATATGTTTCACTTTTCCTTGTATTATCTGCCGCGTAACGTACAGCCGCTACCTCGCTGAAACAAGCGATCCCGGCTGGCCATGCTGTCCATGCATTATGCGGTCGATTATCGTGCATTAAAGGGCAGCCGACCTTCGTCTATTTGCTGGCTTCCCCCGCACGAACGCGGCCGTTGTTCGTTATTGTACCTTCGTAGCGCGTTTCAGGGTGAACGTTGGATACTACATGAGCGTTTGCGCGAACAACCCACATTGTCGCCGGACGCTCAATATCGTTTTTGTCGCGATCGGCAGCTGACCATCAGTGGAATACTAGACCGACGATGCACCGCGTTGCAGCGACTCGTTTCTAGACGACGATAACAAACTTGCCCACAACAATTACCAACGCGGACAAAGGCCAAAAAATATCATACGAGGCTATTAATCGAATATCTTATTGAAGAATTTCGCAACGAAAAACTAGGTCTCCTGTACGGTGTTCCTTCGAACCAGTTCAATTATCGTCTCTGGCCCCAGCGAGGTCAACGAAAATAGAGCTCGCTACCTGTCCATTTATCTGGCCCGCGCGACGTTATTCAAATATTCATGCGAATCGATGCTGCTTCCAACAATAAACTCGCACGATTCGTCCCGGCAGGTAACCTCGCCGAATGCAAAGCTAATCGATTACCGCCGTAACAAAATAGGACTAGATATTAAGATTCTCTGTCTCCATTAAACATTCCGCGGTTCGTTCGTGCATACGAGTACACGTTTAACTCTGTCGCGAGGCATATCGACGGCTTGCAGGATTTCTAGGGAATCGAATATTCCAACCACGGGACTCCTCTCGGCACTTTGGGACCTCTGTCCACCGTAACGCGCAGAGATTAATCGAAAACGAGGGCAGCTACGGTCGATTGGATTCGAAACGGTGCAAAACGCGATAGTTTTACCGAGACGAAACGATTCGTCTCGCGGTGCCCTTCATCCAGAGAAATTCCTTTCTCCAGCTCGAATGACCAGATGAAGAAATTGCTACTCGACCGTGGTCGCTCACGCGCCGCTTTGTTCATGTTTCACGACCAATTTTTGCCGGACTTTGTCTCGGGACTACTCGAAGCAGGGATGACTTTTATCGCGTTGCAATTAAACAAGAAAGGAGACGCGTGAAACGCCACCTTCCGAGATGGTCGGTTGGTGTCGAATTCTACGGGAAAGAAAGGGTCAGCTAAAACGTAAGCGGAACAGGTTGGAAGCATCAAGGATACAGTCGGCACAGTACATGTATTTCGAGGTATAAAAAGCTCTTTGGAACGGGCACGGATCGCGTTTGCAACGAACACGGATAGTCCACGGCGAGGCACGTGGAAGCACAGTGGTCTGGTGTCTAGAGCGTAGCTACTTTCCAAGTACACTTCTAGGTATAAACGTACGAGGCAGGGGAAAAGGCCTTGTCCCGGGTTCTGGCCATGTTCCTGGGACACTGACAGGGGCTCAAAAGCACTCCACACTTGGCGCGCATGTGAATGCTCCTGAAGTGAACACACGCGTCGGAGACACGCTGGCATCCATCGGTTTCGTTGCTGTATTTGTACAGCCGCGCTTGTCATTTCCATTTTGGTGCGAGACTTAACAATAGGATTACCCCTCCCGGCATGCTTTCATCGCGTATCTGTTTTACTTACTCGTCTCGCGCGAAATCCTGTCCCAGTGAATGAAATATGCTCGGCAATAGTTTGCTGCTCCTCGTCTATCGTCTTCGCTCGTTTCCAGTAGGGTAGATAAGGCGCGCAGATTGCAATTTGTTCGTTCAGCGAATCATGGTTAAAAGACTTGCAACGCGTTACAACGCTATACAACGTTACAATCGCCTCGCATTCCTCGCGCTAATGAAACTTGAACTGCTTCACCCTCGATTAATATAGCTGATTTATCTATCGATCAATTTACGCCAAACTTTCGGACTAAATTTACCCTCCTATGACACACCTGTGCAGTCACTTGCATATTAATCCACTCGCGATGCTCGGTCCAACCTAAATATCTTGATCTGCATGAATGGAAGTGGATGTCTCATTGAAATTCAATTTAGGTCAGACGACCTGGAGACCTCCACGTTCAACTATTAGCAGCAAACGTATATCGATCACCCTACGGTTTTCCTAATTATTCTACAGTTTACTTTGATTTACGAATGCATATTAAACGGACCTTTGATTTCGAATCTTTCGTATAGTATAGAGTTCGAGACGTTCACTAAAGAAACTTACAAGAACCGTGGTACATACATATGTATATGCCTGTACTACCGTCAAATACGCTACATATGCTCGGTAAATGTTTCCATTCCTCGGAGACAGACCACGCGTGTAGAATGTTGATGCGGCGGGACCGAGGGAGAGCTGCATCCAGAACGGGCGTAATTTAGTCTATGGACTGACAGCAATATCACGCAGGACGATACCCACGCCCTGATAACGGCGAAGATCCTTGCTGCTGCGAGCTTAACTTTTACCAAGCAATTTTATCGGTCTCTCCATTTTCCGTAAATGTCGTAAATTATTCTCGATACACCTCCACCACCTTCTATTAAAACGCAGCGATCACCGTTTGTTCCATGGAGAAGATTGATCGAAAGGCTGCTTTCCCTTGAAACGTGTAACCGCACAATTACACACACGTATCTCTTGCGGGAGAAATAGACAGCACCCGTACAAGTTTTCCGAGCACTTGATTCGCTTAAATTGCACCCTTTGTCATTTTTATTTACCACTAGTCGAATCTGTTTACTGTGGCGATCGCGTCGGAACCGTTTCATACAAACACACACGTTTCCCAATAAAACGTACTAAATAATGCTTGGAAAAGATAGATTCGGTGAGAATAATTCGAGACACGTTTCCGTAATTTCGAAGAAGCGCTGGCTCGGATATTATGCAAGTACGTGAGCTCTGCGATATACGTATTTCTATAGATTTGAACACGTTGAGCGGGCACGCACAACAAATGATCATCTTCCGGCAAGATAATATGTACTAACAAAACGGCCTCGCGCGGGAACGTTACGTTCTATCTCTTTTCCTCGTAAATCAACACCTTCGTGTCATCGTGTGCTCGGAGGAAGCTAGCTCCTCGCTATTTGTACAGCATTCGAAGGAAACGCTATTGTCTCGTTTATAAGCTAAACAAATATTTGCGACTACGCCTGCGTCCCAAAAATGCGTGCTTATGGAGAAATCGCTGTACTCTGATATGTATCTTGCACTTGGTCCCCCAGAAACTGGGCATTTTGCACCGCTCCGTTGGGCCTCAAGTAATCATTCAGTGTTCTTTGATTGAGCGACGAAGAATATACATACACATAATTGGCGAGCAATTTTTCTGTGGTTTCTGCTGGCGCTATTCTACCTCGTATTGTATACCTTCCACGGAGATGCTATCCAAAAGTTCCACGCACGACCCCTGTCTTCCGAAGAACGAGTATGCGCCCCCTTGCTCCATTTTGAATGAATTTTTTACGGAGAAGCAATAAGAAATGATCGCATTACGCTTGATTAGTCGAGCGCATAATCTTCTTCGACCAGCGATTGTAGAGGTACCAAGTGCAGCCTAGTCATACGAAAATCGATACCGACTAATGCCGGATTCGAGCTTAATCGTGTGGCTCTCCACCGATAAAGTTTTCGCTACGCTTCGTGGGTTCATGCTAAGAGTCGATTTTTCATTCGCCGTTTCCAACTACTTTGTCTCGAGTTGCTATCATTCTCTCTCTTTCGCCTTCCATCTCCCTACTTCGTTGTCGCGCCGTCTAGGAAAAGAAGGAGATGCAGCGCGACGCCATAGCAGTTTATAAGTACACTCATGAATAATGCAGAAAAGCGAATAGAAGTGGGGGCCGTTACCGTCCTACCGTCCTACCACATATGTAATGCTTGTGTATTTTACAAACATCGTTGCCGCTAACGTCATCGCTTCTAACCATCCCTGCCACCCCTTGGTTTCATCGTTATCGCGCTATGCATTCACGCTTACGCGCAACCATGTTTCATGTCCGATTCTGCGTATACAATATTTATTAATGAGTAGGTACGTGTCCGAATGTAGCAGCTGTTTCATGTTCAATTTTGATATACACCTCAGCCGAGAACGATTGCCGTGCGTGATAAGTAGGTCGACAGTGACACTCGTCCTAGAAATATTCTGGCATGCGGCACTCATTCCTCCACCCCTTTTTTATCCCTATCGACTAAAGTCTCGTTGAAAAATTAAGTCTCACAGTTTCACTCTGACCGCACACGCGGTACTCGGTTGATCCTGTTGTACGTTGGCGAATAACCTAAAGAGTTCGTCGCTTGTACTTCCACTGTCGAGCAAACTCGATGGAACGGTGGGTTAAGCGAAACACGTCCGGGATTATTTTCACTTTGTTCAGCTGCCGTGTCGTGCTTTTATCCCTGTTCCCAGACAAATATCATGGGAATCGTCAATCGCGCAACTCTGTTTGAAAATTCAATAGAAAGCCAATGCGTTGAATAATTTAGCTGTTTGAATATTCATAGGAAGCCCGTAATTTTTCGGCGAATTGCGAATATGCTCGGTTCTTATTTCCGTGGCAGAGCTGACCGTGACATGAACGCGTCGGTGACTGTTTTTCTGCCTGGAACGTCCTGCCATCGTGCAGGGATCTAATTTGGAGTATAAATATACTCAACGTTGCATCGTGAGCTCGCATGAAAAAGTTGCGATGCCCGGTATAATAGAACGTCACGCGTTACTGTCGGGGGAAATATTTTTCGATCAAGCAGTAGGTAATATATTTTCTATGGTCAGCCGCGATCACCTGTCAGCTTGAAAAATTTCGCTGCTTTTGAAGAAACCCTCGCGCGGTGGATATATTATTTCCCTGATGCGTTAGTAGAAATAAATGGTAGCAAAACTACAGGTAAACGCGATGCATTGAAAGCCGATTAGCCGATTAGCCGATTAGCCGATTAGCCGATTAGTCGATGGGTAATTGTTGGCGAATCCGTGACCAATTGATTTAAAGTTTAAGACAATTATAAGGGTTTCGGTGGGAGGCAGACAAACCAATTAACTCCGATTAACAAGTGGACCGTTTGTCGAGCGAAGACAGCTCGTCCAACACGCTTCCGTTCAAACATTACTGTCTAAGCAACTATTCTCCCTGAATAATCGGACGGACTGGGAAACTCGAGGAGCAAACGTCGGCGTGGTTGAGACTCTGGTCAACGATCCAGGATCAGATTCGGGCCGATACGTAGGGAATTATTCGAGCTAGCGAGCCGTTGTGAACGGACAAGATCGATCCTATAATCTGTCGGTCCGCAGGACAATCAATGCACGTCGCGTTGCATCTTAGTCGATTGTTCGTACCCGATCGGGGAACAAGAAGGGTCAGGTTCCACTGCACGCTGCCCTGATTCGCGTCCGCCTCTATAAATTCTGTTCCGTTGAAGGGAAGTCCACTGCGCGCCGCCTTCTTTTGTGCTATTGCGATTCCTAGACAACGAGAAGAACGAAATGGGGGGATACTTTCCTCATCGTTACTCTTTCGCGACTCAATTATACGCATATCTGTCGAGTTAATCTCGCGGCCAACTTGCAAGCTTTTCAGCGTTCTCAATGATTCGCGGAAGAACACGAGCAAACAAAATCGTAGCACAAATAACGATGCTCGTTGCATAGATCGTCCTGCATTTTCTCGCATAATTTTTCTCCATTTTATGCTACATCCTCGCCAATCTGCGCGCAGAAATTACATCTGAGGCTTTGCACGACAATTTTTCACACGAGCGAGATTAGTTGCAACGTATATATTTGCATTTATTATCTACAATGCATGCCGGAAAATTCATTCCGGAAAAGTAACGTTCCCTCCGGCTGTATTCACTTACCTTTCCTAAACGTGGTTGTCTCTAATGCTTTACAATTTCTCCCATCACTTTCCAAGATTTTCCAAGTACGTATTTCCTAACGTTCGTGACGTAGACTGCGAAACTTGAAGAAGTCGAGATGGATTTCCAATTGACCGTAAATACATACATGCGCTGCAAATTGCACGCGGAGTGGCTTCGAATCCAGGTCTATCCTACTAGTGCTTGACCCAATTCATTCTATCAAACACCGTAGCAACAGCAACAAAGTTCGCTATCAATCTGGCGTTCCGCTAATCCATAGAAGCTTCGCCGCTCGCTGTCGCGCAAGCAACTGTCACACGTTTATCCGATTCGACTAAAAAGGGTTGCGCTATACATACATGATTTGTCTCGTAATAACGTAGCGCCTAGACTGCGTTCTCGGCGCGGTCGATCGTCAGAAGCGTTTAATTTATATTTCAGAATGATCCGAAAAAATGCAAAAGAACAATTACACTGTAGCCGCAAATGCTTGAAGAATGGGAAGCCCCTGTTTGCACAGCTCGCGGTTAAGTATCGTCTGGCGGGTTGCGCTTTAAAAGTTGTAACTTGTAACGAGATAAAGAGCGAGCGCAAAGCTGCGCGGTAAGTATACCGATTAATAAAAGTTTCTTGCGCGTTTCTGTCGTCTCATCAAAGTTAACCTGAGAAGGATGAAGGAAACTCGAGCTTAACTCGGTACCCAGGCACCTTTCGTGGCCATGAAGAATAGCGTTTTCGAAACGGCAACGAGGACCGCTGAATGGAAAGCTAATTGGTCGGAAGAAAACCGCGGACAAGAGGCATCGCTCGCGTCTTGGCCAACGATCGACTATTTCGAGGGGCATTATTGCGTCTTGCCGGTAAGAAGAAACGTTCTCTAGCACGGGACACGTTTCAGCCCGTAGAAGCAGTGGATGAGAAAGATGGCACGTGGAAACCACCGCGTACATGTATGTATATCCTTCCCCCGGATCTCCTCGAGCTCCGGTCGCGTTATATATTCCAATTCGATAGACACGTTTTTCCAATGTCTGATAGGAAAATGGCTGACTCTATCGGTAGCCGGGTTTCGGATTACGTGCACGCTGGAATAACGACAAGTGGGTGGCGGTTACCGAGGACAGGGGGTGTCGAAAAAGTATTTTCTATGGATATCTTCGACACTCATCCTCGAAATATCGATTCCTATCCGTTCCCGTTCCCGTTCCCGTTCCCGAAACGACCGGCAAAAGTGGCGACAACTGAGAAAAGAAATGTGACCGCAGCTTAAACGATTTACGAACGGATCGGTGTTATCTCTCTCTGGCACAATAAAAACTCGTCGAGCCGCGTTACATTAACGAGCTTTGTCACTGGACTCGCGAACGATTCGTCAAAGATTTTGCCTATCTCGCGAACCATTTCCTTCAGGAAATCTAGCTCCCACGAATCCGCCCTACGTACTTAGCAAATATATCCATAGGAACGAAGCTTTGCTTCGTGATTCAAGATCCGACATTCAGAATTCGAGATTCGAGTCGCGAGAAGCAATTTGCATTATAGCAGTGATACACTAGCCCACAGATTTGCTTATTCCCGCTGCTATTTACACGGGTACCAGTATTATTCCGTATCGGGCAACCTTTCCCTTCGATATATCGTATACACTCGAATCTAGAAGAAGGAGGTTCACGCTCCCTCGTGCGCACACCGTTCGCCTCTACGTCTACGTGATTCCAGCAGACACGATTCATTCGGCGAAATATTAAATTCCATGTATCAGCGACACGATAGCTACAGAATACGAATCCGAAACGCACATGCACACAGTTCGCAGGTCGCGGAATTTAGAAAGAAGCGTCTCGTTTTTGCCCGGCGCACTCGTATTCGTCGCGAAATAAATTCACAGCTGACCGAGCAAACACTCGGAGAATCCATTATTGCTTTCCCCTCGTCGCGGTCGCGCGGTCTGAAATTAACGAGCGATCGCGTTTAATGAATCTCGAATGCACAGTACACGATGTATAGCGAGGGGTATCTTGCGTGAAAAGGGCGACACGAACCGAGTTAAAGGGGAAATTTGTGCGCTCGCTAAAATAGCGCTTCAAATTTCTATAAGATTCGTTTAAACCGCTACGAACCAGTCTACAGTCTACGAGATAAACTGACAAGCTTTACTGCACCGTGCTTTCGTGGCGGATATTATGAAAAAAATGTGTCAGTTGAAATTCAGTTACAAGATTTCAAAGATGTACACGCTTCTGTTTCCGAACAAGTTTTTCAAATCCTTTGAATTCGTCAGGCGTGCAGAATAGTTGTTGGGATTTCGCCCGGAACGCGTGGCCCGATACCGAACGAAGGCTCGCAGGTGTGCTCGAAAATTGTCCAAATCCATCGACAGTACTCGGCCGCCGAAGCGCTTTCTGGCCAGCAACAGGGAGACGATAACTATATTAATAACGCGCACACATCCTACCTTTCGCAGAGGTAATTCGGGAAGCGAATTCGGAAGTTCGAGGTAACCGAGTCTAGCTGAATAAAAGTTCTCGTCGAAATCCGTGCTGAAATTCGCTTTAATGTTGCTTCCAGTGCCGGCGCTCGAATTTCGTTCAACGACTCCTCTGAATCTCTCTGGAAAATCCGGCTGCGTTGCCGCAAGTTTTTCCGCTCGTCGATAATCTACTCTCGTCAGGGTTGCTCGTCAAACGAAACGCGAAACGTTCATGCGTGGACGATTCAACGGGCGTAGTTGCCGCTGCCCCCTTATAAAAAACATGCTGGCTAGTTATAAAAGCCAATTAAAATTGCGTGTCCCATTTTATCGTGCGAACCAATCCTCGGTTTCCGGTTCGATGCGCCTCATATCGCGAACCATCGAAACTACCGGGACGCCAAGCATTTCCTGGACCATGCTGAATTTCGAGAGCTTGCGAGTAATATCGAAAACGTCTTAACGTTTCGATGCGCATGAAATCGACGTATTTGACGGACGAGTAGACAATTTCCTAGTCGACTGCATTCAATTTTATACGTTCAACAAAAGATCTCCAGTCGATTCGATTAACGAACAAACGAGCAAACGAATTATCGAGTCCCCTAATTGCGATTGCGTGGAAAAATAAGGTGCAAAGTCACCTGCCAGTACTTCTCATTATTAAGGAAGAGAATTGCAAAGAAATTCGTGGCCAGCTCCGATCGTGCAGTACGCCTTCTGCACCAAGACAGCTCACTCTTACGAAAGCGTCGACGATGCCAGTTAATTGTGCGTCCGTTTCGCAAATGACGCATGGCTAAAATAGAGTGGCAGTTTCGTTTTATCGGAGCGACTTGTTGCGTAAAGAACGAACGCGAACGTTCTCGCAAAGTTGTCGTTCTTGCTATGCAAATTTAATTCGGAAGTGCCTTAAAGAGCGGCACCGCGCCACTGCAGTGCACTGTGCCGTTCCCTTTAATCGCGCTGCTGTCCTTAATTGCCTACGTACGCAACGCGACGAAACAAAAATACATTGTTTGCGAAACTATGAGCCGGTTCGAGCGTGTTAAACGCTGTAATCCGCCCTTTAATGCCCAATTACCATACATTATCTCGGTATGCGCGCCATACTCGGCTACGTCTCACGTACAAAGGGGATGAAATTATTGTTAATGCCGACCCTAGCACACCGTGCATTCCAAGGGACGACCTGATATTATCGAATACTTTCGCGACAGCGAGCCGTTCCACCTGCTAATTTCCTGAAACGAAATAGGCCAGAGTAGCTCCGCGAATTGTTTGCGGAACATCTTCATGCACAATCTGTCCAGCGTGTAATTTGTATTGGATTATGGCGTCTCGTGTCGGTTAGTCGAGACGAGGTTGATTTATTCGCGTGCACCGGGGTGCCGAGGCACGGCCTGCTACGTCCTTCCGTACATGCGCATACGTGTGTCGTTGAAATGATTCGGTATCGCTATCAACCAGTCCTGGGCAGAACAGCAGCAAACAAATGTGTTCAATGAAGACAAGAATCTCGCGAGCCATTTCATGCGTGGTAATATTTACTAACGGCTACCTAACCACCCGACATACTATCGTTCGGCAAATGCCCGAGCAATTAAACGAAGGTGCACGTTCATGTTAGTGACGCGAAAGTTCATTCAAGCAGTATGCATTTACGGGCTTTCTGCAGCAAATGCGACTTCATACGTTTAATTAAACGGAGCAAAGTTTATAGATTCTTCGGTGCAACTCCGTTCTTCTTTTCATCCATTCGAAACGAGTACGGGATACTTCCTCGAAAGACTGCAATTTACCTTGCAGTCGATTTACGAGATAAAAGTTCTCCGATTCACCGTCCCACGGCTCCAATAATATTATAAAATAATTGCATCCGAAAGACGGCGACACTCGAATAATTTTTACCTACCTTATCGCATCGCATCGCACCGCATCGAATGAACGAGGGCTTCTCCCTTGGATTAGTTGCCCGTCTTTCAACTGTACGCGATAAAAGCAAAAAGGGCTAACAGCTCTGCGGGTTCTTAGCGTACAGTTACTTTCGTTTCCAACGTGTCATCCGTTCCGAGAACAAAATTCTCAGATCTCTTTATCTCGGCGTAGAGGGCCGGTTCCTGAATCATCGCATACGAATCCTCGTAAACCTAAATCGGATCGCAAACACCAAAGTGAAATGGATCGCAACTCTTCATCGGACATTTCCCCGCGAGTCTCGGAAAATCCATCGTATTCACGGGATAAGAAAATCTATCCGAAGATTGTAACACAAATGAACGCGATGTAACATCCAGGCCTTAGAAAACGCCGCGATTTGGCCGGAGTTATTACATTTCGATGCAAGAAGTTCGACGAAAAAATTCGATGAAAAATTAATTCAGCCAATTTGCTAAAATTTATCGCAGAAGGTTCGTATTATTGCAACGTTTGAAAGGCCGACGAGCCAGCCCGTGCACTCAAGCTGTTGTTGAAAGCCAACCATTCGAAGTCTTCTTTGCGCCCGAAACCATGATTCCTGGCTTCAAATCGAGTTTCGTTCGAAGGGAATTGAAAGGCGAAATATCGAAGACGAGGATGACCCAGAACGACGTGGAAAATTGGTAGAAAACTGCGGCCAGGTTCTCCACCAGCAAGGGGAACGAGACTCTTTGTCGCTTTATTGCGTTACAATTTTACCTCTAGCACAGAAAAACCGAACGAAGAAAGAACGAAGGTTCTGCTCTACGATGCTGTAGATTTTGATCGCGCGTTCGTTGGATTAAAGCCGCGTGCACATATCGAAGGCAATTCCACGCTAGCAAATGAACGAATGGTGGGATGATCGCTTTTCTCTGTCAAAACATTCCCCCGATTGGCTTCCAGCGTCGCGAGGCGTCTATTTAACACTTCTTTCTGCCCATTCCCCGGCGCTTTCTCCATTTCCTTCGTTCGCGTGGAAAATCGAGAATAGGAAGCTACAATTAATCGTTCGCCTGTATTAAATCGCGCTGGCGCAGAGTTCCGACTGTTTACTCGATAATTGCCCAATTAACGCCTGAAGAAGTATAGAATTCTCTCCCCTAGGGCGCGCTTTGCAAATGGGAGGCCTTAGGGTAGACCTCCTTGCATCGAGGGAAAATTCTATTCAAAAGATCGGGAGGTGATGAGATTCTGAACAGTACTTCCAATCCTTTATCCTCGAGGTCCGATAGCGTTGATAGCATTTAATTTGTTCGGTCTGTAGTACTTTGCGACCAAACGTTTCCACGGCAGTTCGGATCTTTATATTCGGACAAAACTGTTTCGAACGGGTCAAACTGTTGGACGCGGCATGTATAACGTACATTAGCAGAATTAATGTCACAGTCATTGTGTACTCAGCATTCGAGCGATTTGTGTATATTTCTTTCGCTTAATTAAGTTGGCGGTATTAACTGAATTATTCGTATTTCATGTGCTCGATGTGCTGACACATCGAGTCGACCACGTAGCAGAATGTACCCCAATTATTTTCCGAGCTTGTGAACCGAACGGTTTCCCAGACAAAGTCCCTGAATTCCCGCAAATTTATATGGCGTAGTCAAAAAACTTCAAAGGGAGATTGCGCGATAGAATTTTAGCGCGCTGCTGACGCGTTCAAACGTAGCTTATAAGCTATTTCAACTCCTGCGATATTAACAAAAGAAGAAAAAGAAGAAGAAAAAGAAAAAAAAAGAGAAATGGACTCGCTCTCTATGCATATGAGCGAACTCTTAAACCCGAAGTTGCTCGTAAAACTTGACAAGATAAGATACGTATCGTACCGGTGGTGCTACGATCGGCTTCCAGAGCCCCTCTCGCGCAGGAGTCTCGGATAAATTGCGCGGGTAAGTGAAAAGGCACAGTAAAATCTGTCGAAAGGAGAGCCCTTCAAATAGCAGGTTCGATAAGAAGCATTCTTATCCGTAGCTTTTAGCCTTCGTCACTGCGGAATTCTAATATTTATTACTAAGCACTCCCATAACGATATGCCACTATCAAGGAGCCGCGCGTTCCACCGAGGGTAATTTAATTAGAAATTGTTTTCTTTTGCAATCTCTAACCTCTCCCATCGATTTCAACATTATCATGCTTCTCTACCAAAACATCGATTTCTTCTCCTTTTCCCCCATCCTGTTTTTCCTTTCTCCGGAACTCCCCGTCGTCTTTCCTTTGCCAATTCTATCATCATTTTGAACGATGAATTCACTGCTTGAAGAGTTTCTTTCCTTTAATAAGCAACCCCTTCTCTTTCTATCTCTCTCCACCCCCCCTCTCACGCTATCTCTCTTTTGTACCAAATTTTTGAAGAGCTACTAATTCCGGACTGTAATTACACTTAATGGCTCTCCCCAGATTCCAGCTGGAAACTCCAAGACTTCCGCTACAACGCTTCTAATAATTGCTTCAACATTTTCGAAACCCGAGAGACAGATTCGCCAAAGTGAGGTGCTTCAAACTGGTGCAGCCCAATTCTTTAATATCTATAATTTTGTTTAACGCCAGGAAAGGAGAATGTGAAATTTACTTTGAACAGTACTTTGACACAAAACACCTGCCCTACAATGGAGGGTGCCTAATCAGTGGAAGGGCCAGAAATATTTGCAGAGTCGCTCAAAGAAAAGGTGGAGCGTCATCCGCGACAGAGAAGCTAAAACTATCCCTGAGAAGGAAAGCAAACGGCAGGCATAAAGCGAAAGTGGAAAACTACGGAAAGGCGATTTCTTCGCGCCAGAAGGTCTCCGCAGAATAAAGATTTCGAGGGTCATTCAGCGACGGCCAAGTGGCACGTATATTAACGGAGTGTTGACAGGTGTGTCTACCGAGAAAAAGGCCAAGGTAGGGTAAAAGTGTTGGCGACGAAGAACTAAAGCGAAAGAGCACAAAGGGGAGACCTGGATAGCGCGACAAAGTCGTCGAGAAGCCTAATTTCCGCGTGCTTATTCGCGTCAACGAAACGATACACTTGTTCAAGAAAAATATTACGATATCTCGATAAAAACGTTGCTAGTTTTCGTCACGGCCCTTTAGAGAGTACGCGTGTGTGCGCCGAGGGGTATGCGTAATCCCTAGCAGGTGGGTTGATCAGCACGGCTAGCTCGTTCACTGCAGGACTTTGCCGCTTTGGACTAGGTTTTTCATTAGAACGCGTGATTGATGAGGATCCATCGCATTGCGATATTATTTTGAATTGACGCGTACCTAGCCCAGAAGCTCGGTGCAAGCTCCATTATCTGCCAGTCCCTTTGCTCTTCTACATTCTCTGCCCTACTCTTCGCCCTGGTTCGTTCTCGTCGCATCTTTCGTACTCAAACCCTTTTGTTCCTGTGGGCTGTCGATGCTAATGGAAAGCACTTTTAACCGATGCTAATGGAAGTACGGCTGGATCGCCGTGAAAAATTATCTCGTTACAAGCAGCGCACAATTTTCAAAGCTGAAGGAAAATCGGTGAGACGAGCTTCGAGATTAATGTAAACAGTATCTCCTTGAAGGATCGACCCCGAGTATTATAGTTTCAGGGCGATTCGGAAAAACTCGGCTAAGCAACATAAAAAGCACGGTTGCACGACAGCCTTTACCCCACATCGCTCTTTGTCTTGTGCACCATCATCTTCGCTTTGAGAATTTGTCTAGTCTTATCTCAGCGTCGCGCTGCAACCATTTGCCACGCGGAGAGCGAGCCCAGCTCGCTCGCTACTTCCATAAATTCCCATCGTGCCCAAAGACAAACAGAGTGGAATTGATCCATTGTTTGGTATCGCTGCGCAACCTGTAGCAGCGCAGCCGTACATAAAACGAACAAATATCTTTAGCCCGGTAAAGATTTCATCGTTGAATGGAAGCGGGAGAATATCTCTCGATGTTCGCGTAACCACGGCGCACCAACGTAGGAAAACTTTGCATCTAAAGGTGAGGTGCGGCTGCGCTTTATCTTTTGAAATATTCTGAACCGTTCATCACGATTCCCGACGACACGCGACGTGAGCTGCATTTCCCTCCGGATTTCCCTCCGGATTTTCGACCGGCACTAATTGTAACAAAAAAATTCGCATCCGAACCAGGAGCCTCGAGTGTCTCTTTAACCTACCGCTCTGCACTGTACAACGAACGTGCCTTTGGCTTTAATCAAAGAACAGAGAAGAATATTCGAATTTCTCCCGATTCCAGTGTATCTATCGCTCCACCTGCTACCCGACCAGTCGGGTTCCAACGCAAACGGAAAGGTTATTAAATTCTACCCCAAGCAGTTTAATTGCGAGCTTTCGCGCGGTACTGCTCGTCCAAATTTCTAATCAGCGGCATTAGAGAAGCAACGATCTTGAAACGCGGAGCAATCTTTACCAAAGTGGATTCACCGTGGGCAACCGAGTGTATGATTCATGTTGTAGCAACCAAAGGGTCCACTTTCATTTCCTGGCCTGCACACGCCTTTCCGATCCCCCTACGACCCTGCTGGTATCTTCTATGCGAGCTGGTACGCTTCTCCGTTTGATCAAACGTTCCATTTCTCTAATATGCTGTACAAACTTGGTCATCTCGACAGAGAAATGGTCAGTATTTTTCTTATTCGCCACATCTGTCAATGGGCTTGACATATATCTGACACTATCGAGCGATTAGGGTGAGAGAGGGAGCAAGAGAACGGGGTTTCGCGTGGAACGGAGCTCGGTAACGTTCGGTTCGCCACCGTGAAACAACTACGGATTGTAAATCCGTAGTGAGTTATCGCCGCGTTTCGATCAAAACTGTGAAACTGCAGTTTCGAGTGGAACACGTTAAATTTTTCATTCGGAAGCTCTTCCGGTTACAGCGGTTCGCTGTTCCGTGAAAAAAAAAGTTCGATTCTGTGGATGTCATTTTCCCACGCGTTTGCTGTGCATATGCATCGAGGGCATTCCATTTCCTTTCTCATCTACTAATCGTATTATCTGGCACCCGAGGCTTCAGCGACCAACTTCCTCGGCATTTATTGGAGTTTGTTGCTATCGAACGGGCATTAGTTTAAAACGGCATCTTTCGAAATGTTGGACGGGATCGGCGGTAATAATTCCTGCGATATTGAACAGCGACAAAGGTGCGTCCGTCGCAGATACGATCGACGACGATGGGAATGCAGTGGGATCGTGGGCTTTGCGATAAGCGCAGCGTCGATATTTCACGTCGACAGACAGGGCGTTTGAGAAAAGGTCGAAGCTCTTAACACATTCGCTTGGAGGTCGAAACGTCCGGCAACTTTTTAAGGATCAATTCGCACGTCACAGCATTCCGTCTGTTTTCTGCTATACGCGAATACACGGTATACGTATGTTCGATACGGCCGTGATTGTATGCCGGTCGATACAGAATCATTGACGCTAACGAAAAGTTTGGCAAGTTTCAGGGTGTGACAGGGCCGAGGGTTGGTGTCTCGCGTGCCACCATCGCCATTCGCCCCTTTCTAAGCGTTCATACATGAAACTTTTACGAGGCGCGAGTATAATTTTCTTCTTCGTCGTCTTACTCGCGATTACACGCCTCGACGAACGCAGGGAAAGTCGACACCCCATTAGAAAGATACAGCAGCACGAGTTTCTACTCTGCTAAAATCTGGCTCCTTCTGCAGAAGAACCGAGGCACCATTTCCTCATTCTCATTCTCCTCGTCTAACCAGTTTCGTTTCTTTTCAGCTTGCTACCCTTTTACTCGCAGAAAGGTGACGAACTGCCTTTCTTATTAGAAACAGCACTCTTACCCGGAAGAACAAGTTCCGCGAGAGAAGGGAAGTTAGTGGTCTCGAAGCGAAACTCATTCTCAGAATCAACTGAAACTCCTGCCCTCGAACCGGAGATCATTTTTCATGTCTCGTGGCAATGTCACGAGTAAATGCACCCGATGAACCTTACTCCGTTTCGTGCATCCTTACGATTTACATTGCTGATGGCGTTACCCCTAACTCCAGTACTTAGCACGCTGCTAATGTATAATTGAAGAGGTAGCGAAGCATGCAGGAATTACTTGTAGACACTGCTCTAGCGTAAATTCATTGCGTCACTCGTGCCGCACCAGATGGACTAGCCGCCGAGATTTCTGAGAGACAGAGCTATCTCCTGCCGCGGCATGCAGAATCGCCCGTCCTCTCCGTCTCGCCGTGCTGTGAAAAAGGCGGAAACAGTACGAATCTTCGATGAATCGCGAACAATCGAGCGCGGATGGACGGCCATGAAGCCTGGAACCGTGCAACGAGATGTTTCTATATTTCATCTCGTTGACCAAAGTTACGACAGCCGTCGGTCTTTGGTCCAATTGCACCGGCGCGACGCAACCGAGGGCCAGCAATTGAAGCCGAGAAAACCCATAATCGGATTATGGTTTGAGAGAGCAGTAATCGGAAGTCTCGAACAATTACATTTCTCCCGTATATAACTCGTGTGTCTCTGGCAATACCCCAGAATCAACCAGTCGCGCCTTTGGCCTAGCACGAACGGTATTCCGCGTAAGAACGTCGAGTACGTAGCTGATGCCTCATCGAAGAAAGTCACGATTCGCCACTGTTCCCTTCGTTTCCGTTCGTCGTGTCCGGTTGCCGCAGTGTTTATCGTCCTCTCAATCGGGCTGGCTCGTTGGCCTCTCCTCTAGGCTGTAGGAGCGAATATTCTCGAACGATGGAGCTCCGATTCAATGTTTTTCAGCTAATTTGGACGCATCGTTGTAAAACACGATAGAGGCGAATGGATGAAAAATGCTCTTCAGAGTCTCGAAAGCGAGGAACGGCGATCCTTCCGTTAACAGCCGTTCGCCATTTGCAACGAGAGCCGGAAGGAAGGCAACCCTTTGCAGCGGACAACATTGCGCGTACGATAAATCGTTTCTATTCTATTAGAGGGATCGCACTTTCCGCAGCTAGTTTCCGAGCATCGAGGACCGTCAAATAGATAGTGCATATTGTTATTCCAGCGAGTTGCGTATGGGGAACGCAGATCCGTTGCGGTTGATCCGTTTGTGTCTGAAAGTCCTCTTTTTGCCGGGCAGCAAACGAGTGGCGTCATACAGGAACCTTTGGCCGAGGGTGATACACAGGCCATGCACAGATTTGCATGATATGGTAATTTTTCCCGATACATGCCGATCAACGTGCATCCGTGCACTCGCGTATTGCTGGCCGCACAACCGTCTGCCGCGTGTATACAACCGGTAGCAACGGTAACGGCCAGCCATTATAGCATTGTCGCGCAGTTGAATCGCGCGGCGTAACTCCTTTTATAGAATACTCGCTATCAATCCTCGTTGAACAGTTCGACGATAAATTTCGCCCCTTTCTAAGGTTCCTGGCAGCTTTGGCAAACTGAACGAATTAAATATTGTGCGCGTGCAAACGGTGCACGCCCGAAATGCCAGCAAAGAGAGAAATGAAACAATCGTTCGCAAGGGACGGAAAGAATACTCGCGATGTTCGCTGTATCAGAAGATACAGCGCACGCTTTTATGCACCCTTGCAATAGCTTGTTCGCGGCTTTCCTGTTCGCTTCACGAGAAAGCTGGATCTTACGTACGGAGCAACGAACACGCCTCGTTGCGAGAGCGAACACACGCTTCGGAGAAAAAAAACCTCGTTAATCCGACGGCAACGAGGTCGCGTAGATAAATGCTGATGTCGAGAAGAAACAGCAACCGCTCCAAATATATTGAGAGTGATCCGGGACTTGAAAAAGTCCCGTTGAAAAAGTTTTTGCGCCCCGTATAATACGGCAGAACACGTTTCATCCGGTCGGGAAGCGTTCTACCTTCTACAATTGGAAGCCTCGTCGCACTCGGGAAGCCAGTGTTTGCGGTAGATCAACGTCTACGAGAAAGAAGATAATTTGACGTGGATGCAAATCGCATTTAAATTTCGCACGAGCTTTGAACGTTCCCGGAACGACAGTGACAGTCTCCCTCGTGAGAAAGTCGACTATCGATCAGGAACAGCATCAGGAACTACCTCTTAAGCTTTAGAATCTACACGGTGATACACACCGTGTATGCTTCCGGTCCGATACTTTTGTATCCCACGAAACAGAGTCCCCGATAAGATTGTCTGTTCCTGATTTCTCGATAGTTTTCGTTTCTCGAGGAACGAGAACGTGAAGGTCGGAAGCCGGAAAAGTCCATGAGCCAGACCTACTGATTTGTACCGTTTCTGACCAACCTTTAGCCGGACGTACGATCAACAATTGTCGCGAAGGAACACTAAGCAGGTTGATTACGATAAGGAATTCCAGAGCGTAAATCTGTGAAAATCCCGGCACGATTCCTGGCACGGCCGGCCTAGGCTGGTCTACAGAAGTCGATTTGGATTTTCCAACCGTGCCGTGGCGCGGGTATGTTTATCTAACGGGTGTGCCCACTGAATCCAACCGCGAACAAGCAGGAGGCGGTGTCTTATCTTCTATCTGGGATTCCTTGGGTTCGAGGATTACAGGTTGGCCAACGGCCAAAATGGTAATGCGAAGACTCGCTACCGCGGCCATACTTCACCAATCACATTTCCCAGTATTCACTTTCCGCTTCTTCGCTCGCCTTCTCTCGCTCCTGCGCTGGCATCTAAAAGGAATGCGAGAGAAAGCGTTGCGAACAGGTGGACAGAGATAAAGCGAGGCAGCAACGGAGAAAGATGAGAAAACACGACGGCATGGATTCATAAGTCGAGGAAGCTTGTCCACTTGGCCGTTAGAACGATGAAATCAGCACGGTGTTAATTATACCGTGGAATGGCATGTGTGCCAGAGGATCGCAGCATCGCCGATATACATACATACATACAGAACTCGGGGGCACATTAGCTTGATCGATTCCGCGGTTGTTCCTCGTTTTAACCGCTGCATTGCTTTCGTATAATCATAATTATCCTCCACCGCGTGCAATTTCCGAGTGTCCTACTTTACGCGTTCTCGGCCATGGACGCGTGCACAATATGCCCCCACAAAGAACAAATCCACCGCGAACCGAAATTACTATTTCCTCGTGCCGATTAAGGCGACGAAGGTGCACATTTTTATTGCGAATGGGAATTTTCTGAAACGAAGGTTAACGTTAACGTTAACGTCAAGCGTTCAAGTTAACGATAGTAAAAAGAAAGAGGAGAATGGAAAATCCTACGATTGTAAAATTAATGCGTCGATAAGCCGCGCTTAAACACGAGCATAAAAAAGTTTCCTTAATCCTTGGAAAACGTTGTTGGAAATCAAAATAAATCGAACATTTTACTAATTCATACCCTGCTATATACGCCCTCGGTAATGCAGCGACATCAGGACTCGATGACTTCCTCGATTGAAAGTCACGATGAGAAAATTCAGCCTGCACGTACTGCCATTTAAAGGTTCAGAACAGAAAGGAAGAAATGGAATTTCGTTATTGCCTGAAATCAGACTCGTTTGAAATTGCGAGATCCACGCGCCGCTACCAGCCACGTATACTATATACATATGTGCATATGTATGGTATATGCGTACACCATAGCCGCCAGTCTGCAATAACAAAATCGTCTGCAAATAGACGCATTGGAAATGCAGCGAATATTCTGCAGATTCCTATATCCGTCTACACGCGAATCATACTGATTAAACTCCAATCCTAGTTTCACTCTTGCTGCTATTGAAAATATTTTTCATTCTTTGAAAATATCGGCAGAACGAAGCGGGATGTCGTGCAAAATCTATTTCTGCATTTCAGTATACATTTAACTAGTACACGTTCTTCTAATTTTACGCGTTGCAAATGTCTCCGAGCTAGTCTCGTTTTTCTAGACAAACGTCGTACCTCGACAAAATAAACCAGCCCTTTCAGTATAATAAAGCGAGGAACCGTGCACAGCCCTCGGGCTCCTTTCGATTTCAACCACGAGGAACCGGGCCGCTTCACGAAATCACTGTTTTTATGTAACGAGTGCCTTTCAAAAATAATATCCATCGAGGAAAGAGAGAGAATTTCATTTCGACGATACATTTCAGTGCCCAGGTGGTAAATAGCGTGACGGGAAGAAGAACAAGGAGATGAAAGTTCCGTTTCGAGAGACCAGGGTAGTTTTGATTTGAAGGATGGCGCGCCGAGCTGTGGGTAGCAGCGCCATTTTAGCGCGCTTCGAAATAAATTCACCTAAGCTCTGTAGGGTTGCACGTGTGCAGGTTCGGCGAACGTTGGCAGATGTATCTTGGCTCGATACCAAAGCTCCAATGTGGTCCACCAACGAGACGAACCGGTTATAGAGGAACTCAAGAATTTACTCGTTGACGGAAGCCTGCCAACCACCTAACCGGTGTCAAGAGGGAGAAAATGGAACTTTTTTTTTCCCTCGCCGCGCTTCTAACTTGTAACCCCTTTTTATAAAGCATGATGGATGTATTTATATGGATATACATATAGCTAGTTTCATCCTTGAGGCCCGATGACACCACAGATTGTTCCAACATATGTACATATGCATACGTAGTATTACAAATCGCTACGGGAAAACAGATTTCCAAACAAGCCTGGCTTGAAACGTTCTTCACTCTTTCATTCTTTTATCTATTCTTCGGCTCCGGTCGGGCCGGTTTCCATTATTTCATTGCTCCATCCGCTGTCTCTTAGTCGAAGAGTTCCGGAAGTTTAACCATGCCGGTATTCGCATCGTCTCGCGAGAATCGGCTATTTTTCTCTCCCGAAGGAACAACAGAAGATAGAATGGACTGTCGCGGCCGGTCTTTCCTCGACTGCTAACATGGTTGCGTCGGGATCTCGGCGTGGCACAGGTCAATCTTTCATCGTGACAAGAAAAACAGATTCGGCGATACTGAATTCATCGATCCGTGTATACCGCGACCTCGATTGCTTCCTCGAAACATTTTTATTCCAATTTTTCAATAAAACATGCCCCCGAGCTTTCTACCAGCCACTTTGTTGCGATATGATCGATCGTTTCGGGGATTCTTGGCATTTAATAAAAATCCTGGAAGCCACCAGAGAAAAATACTCAATACGACGCGGCGTCCAACAAAAAGAGGATGCTCGCGTTCAATCTTCGTCGGTGCTTGAATAGGCACAAGTGTGTTTCGTTCCTGTTAAAAGCGGCAACCGATCGATGAGTGGCGACGATTAGTTACACCCAGGGCGAAAGGTGGTTCGAAAGATTATCGCCAAATAATAGAGGAGTAATGAAGCTGCTGACCGATTCTTCGGGGACATGCAGATTCTGGAAAGGTTCGAGAAAGATTCGAGAAAGATTCGAGAAAGATTCAAGAAAGATTCGAGAAAGATTCGAGAAAAATATCGCAGGGAACTGCAGTTAAAATTAGATACGGTTCACGAAAAGTTGCCCGACGATTGAAAACTTTACGAGACATACTTCTACCAGCGAGACGACGAGTATTGCGAAAGTTAAATGAGAACCAGTTAGGCTGGCAACGGCCGATAAGCTCCGAGTCTTGCCTGACTCTTCCCGAAGCCCGCCCTTAACGACAGGCTATTGTACGCGAACTCGCGAACCTTTCGACGAAAGAACCTCGCGAAAGCTGTTGTAAAAAGCTGCAAGCCGGAGAAGGACGTTGGTCGAATATTTTATACCACGAGCAAATACTAGCGCGAACGTTATTATTCATTACTGTTCACACTGTTCAGACATTCTCCGGGGAATAAGATTACGCACAAGTTGCCTGAAAGTCGGTCGCGTGTAATCTAACTTCTGTGAAATAATAATCGTTAGGTGGAAACGCGAGCTAACGCTTCCATGGTTTCTCGAACGTTTATTGAATCATTTTAACATTGATCAGGGAGGAACGCGGACGGCGAACTTAAACCATCTTGTGCCGAAGGACTTAACGATTCGCGAACTTTCTAATTGTACATCTAGCGGCTCGGCCCCTCTCTGTGCACTGAGAAATCAGAAATCACGTCGAAACGCTCCCTCCTCGCTCCTATGTAAACAGTAAATACCTTATCTTTGCGAAACGAAACATTTTTCGAGCCAGAATATCATTTCCATTGCATACCGAATAGTTTCTAAAGCTAAACAGATATCGACGTTATTGGTCCAGAATCTCAGCGGACGGTGAGTCCGAATCACGGCCGATTGTGATGAGTGTTCGGACGAAAAGAATTCTCGAAATAGTCGAAAGTTTAATTGTACCTGGCGGCTAGTCGACCCACCTTCTTCGCCACTAACCAGAGCGAAATGGAACGACGAAGTAAAGAGGACACGATAGTATCGACGAATCATGATTTCGAATACGGTGAAGCAATTGTTATATTTTGTATCACGCTTGTGTATCGATGGAAAAGTCGAAGTACCGCAGAAGAAGAACGCGTTCGCGTCTTCCGATTATCTCGTTTCACTTGAGGTTTGAAGACATCCCGATAGTCCGGGATGGGTTAGCGCGACAGGAGTAGCTTCGTTACGCAGCACTCTTATTTCCCGTGCTACGCGTCGGCACGAATTGGATTTTTACCAACAAGGAAATAGGCAAAGGAAAGGGGAGGAGGAAGAAGAAAAGCGAGTAGAAAAGAGTTGGCCCGAGGGTTGGGGCGGCGGTAGTTTCGAGGCGACCGCTGCGCTGCTTCGAATCGAATAACGAAGCTAGCACGCGACGACGTGCTGCCTTCTCGCCGGAACAGTAAGGACTCCATTCTCTCGAGATCGAGAAAATCGATCGCACCCTATCACGCCCATCGCGCATTATTGCCACCGTCTGTTTCCGACAACTCGTCTCCACCCCACTCGGTCGATGCCTGATTGTGGCCACGCTTGACAGAGCCGCTCGGATGGGTGTTGCCTCTGTTACTGCTGTTCGCGATGCTGTTTGTGCCTTCCGGACCTCGACCCACCAACAAACAGGCAGCAAAGGAAAAAGAAGAAAAGCCCTCTTTGAACTTTTAACTGGAGAGTCTACTCGATTTCTTTCATCTCGTCTTTATTGTTTAACAAATTCGGCCGAGCTACGCTTCGAACAGAGATCGTTCGTGGGCTCACCAGTACGCGATCCGCCCATTTATTTATTCTGCGTGACTCAACATCTACTTAGCATGCCGTTTCAGAGTACGAGCGACGTAGCGAGCAACTTTGCCGCAAGACTATTTCATTCTTCTGGGCTAATGAGAATCGAAAGTGTTCGGCGAGCGGTAATGTGACTAGCATTATAGGGAAGCTATGTACTTTGTCTGACAACGAGGGACGCACAGCTGTTTTCCAAGCCACTCGATTTTTGTGAATTAGTCAGGGAACTCGAAGCCATCGGTACACGATTAAAGACGCAACCAGGCTCGCGGTTCTGCGGGACCGTGGAAAGTAGAAAGCCGATAAAAATATCTCCGACGGAGATAACTTTATTGCGGCGGTAGTCTGATTGTTACGGCCATCATATTTTCGCAGGCACATGCCCGTATGTACCTGTAGATTCGGTTATTCAGTTTCAACTGGAAATTCCCTCGGTCGTAAAAGCCATCATTTCAGAAATACATTGACAATACCAAGGGGAGGAGTAAAATAACTGGCAAGTTTCATAGTATACGCCACACAATGTATTGAATAGCTCGAACAACAGTAACAGTAATAGTAATAGTAACAACTAAAACAGCAACAGTTCTTTCCCTTCTGTTTCTTCTACGTCCTTTTCTTCCATTCTTTTCATTATTCTTCTCGGTGCTTTAAACGCATCAGTTTTCCTTCCCCCCTTTCTTAGTACCCCTTCGCTAATAGTACCCAAAACGTGACGATCCTCCAGCATCTTCGTGTCCGTGCCCGTGCCCGTGTCCGCCGTAAGTGCCACCCTCGTGATTGTTGCCGTTAGAATTATGGACGTGGGCAATGAATCCTTCGTGGGGATTCGCGTGATACTTGACGGTTCTTACGTTACCGCCTGGTTCTTTAACAGTGTATTCACCGACCACGTCTTTTCCTGATTGGAAGAGAAACCTCACTTCTATAAATGCATTACATCTAATACACATACATATGTAGACGAATAGTACTCGATCTTTGGTACTATTGGGAAGTACATAGCTCTTTCTCTAAACGTTTTTAACTGTCGGATAAATCCGACTTACCATTCAGCAGTGAATTAGGACAATTTTTCTGGAAAGCCAACGCTCCCCACTCGCTTGTATAGCGAGCCATCTACGTCTACATATAGTACATGCCCGCCTTCCGTTTCATATGTGTACCACCTACTTTAATCGACCAATTTCGCACGAATAACTCCAATTTATAGGCAAATATAATTTCTTGCGAATAAGCGAGATTCAGTGTATAATATATTGCGAGCAAAGTACACGATCTTGCTAGAATGTAACAGATGAACCTGTTGAGCAAAATTTATATCCAACCGCAATTTATTTTCTTCCACACGATCGTCCGCGCATGTCGCCGATATGACCGTGCATATATCCTTATTTCATTGAAATACGAATGTTAAGAGGGCAGGAAAATTGGTGCCCCGGCACCGTATCGACAGCCGCAAGATATACCTCCTGCTCCTCGCAGTCTACCTACCGCCCCTGTGCTCCTTTTGACCATGATGGTCGCCCGTATGATCATCATCTACTCCGTACGAGAATTCATATTTTGGATAAGCCACGTAACCAATGTGACCATGCCCGTGTTTACCGTGAACCGAGATTTCTTCCGCAGGCCCTTCGACAGGGCCGTGATAATGTGCAAAACTATGGGCATGCCCTGCCGTTGCGCTTTGCACTACTGCCACGGTTATTATGGACAAAATCAAAGTGAACTGAAAGCAGTCGAATCTTCCTTGTAATTTTAAGTGCACGCGTATGCATCATTTTACGCATTTGCATCGATACATACCTTTACCGACATGCTGCTTGCTCACACGGGACACGCGATCGAGTGATACTTTAGCAAACGTTCTTCCACGGGTGTTTATATACCGGAGCACGATCACTGTTTTCGGCAAGTGGCATTTTACTACGACAATGGTAAAAGAACGATGTGTTACGTTGCTGCCGAAAAACAAGGTTACAGGCTAGCCAATATTCTATGCATAAAATATCACAGAAAATATGTTAAACCTCCTACGTAGACGGATTTCAAAGAATTTCACCAAAAACCCGTAATTGATTCCGCTCTGTTGGTCTCAACGCGGAACAGTTTTTACGCATCTAATGATCACGCAATGTTTCATAACGATGAACCAGTGGAAAATCAACCGAACCAAAATTCATTTCGAATCCCATTTCGTTTAGCTTCTATGGTGAACATCGTACTCGAAAAAAATTAGTCAGCGAAGTAACTTCTGTCATAAATTCTATCCTGTTCCTTAATTAGAAAACAAACCGAGCTAACTACGCGTGGATTCAATTCTTTTTACACGCCCACGACTTAAAACGAACTCCTCGTCATCGCGAGTATTCTATATTTCCTTTTTCTTTTTCTTTTTTTAAGGATGCTTTAAGGATTTTGATGTTTCATGAGAATTGTTCAAGTGGGCCTAGTTTTCTGAGCAGTCCGCTAAGTCTCCGACGTTTACTCGACGCAAAGCGAGGCGAAAGTTTATTCATCGGAGCTTTTACTTATTCATCCGCCGAGATGAAAAGTTTCGGTGAAAACGCTAAACGCGCGGAAGAGTATAAAATAAAACCGCTGTTAATAACTGGAATTAAAAAATTGGGGCGAAGTAACTCGCGTTAGAATCACGCAAAATAAAGTCTTCCAACCAACGTGTTTCAATTTTTAGCAAACCTCGACGGGACGTGTGTAAATGTATTCATAAGGTACGCGCAGTTGTCGTCTACATTGGATAGTTACAAACATATGCATGTATATCATATCTCAATGGGAGATTCAGATTCTTAAATGACAATGGGCGACGCAGAAGCTGCAGAGGATACGATAGTTCCTTTCCCATTCGACATAACCGATCAACGCATAGAAGGAGCCGGCCAAGTCCTATCACTAACAAGACATATTTTTCTCGCTGCGAAAGGGTTGTTTTACGCACACGACTTGTAATTCATCCGTTTACTTCGGTACCGACTGTATCGATCTGCGCTGCGCGTTGCAACGCGCATCCGCACACAGTGCACAGTGCACAGTGCACAGTGCACAGTACACAGTACACAGTACACAGTACACTGCACACGGAACGGATATGCGTCATTCGTACGCGAGTATATAGAGGAATGTTTGCTTGCGATAAATTCTTACCTTCCGTTCGTTTTCACAGGATTCCCGTCTATGAAAATATTCGCGATGCAATCAAATTCTCTTAAATACCCTGCAAAATGCCAATTGTTCTATCTTTTCATTATCGAAGCAAGAATTATTTTTCAGTTGACAATACGATCAAATCTGCCCGCCATTGCTGGCTCTCTCGCACCAACACTTCACGGAAAATAATTTATTTATGCCACACCGCAAATGTCATTTCGCCCAAGTCCAAATGTTTCCACTCGCAATCAGTTAAAAAGCATGCCGGCGCGAAAGATCCCTGGCTACAATACGAACCCTTCTGCAAAATAGAGTGCGACATTCGAAACGTAATGACAATCAAAGCTTACGAATGCCCGAAGAATATAACGTAGACGAAAGAGAAAGCGTCTTGCGCATCGAGCTAGCTGTGCAGATTGCTTATTATTAGTTAAGGTCGAAATAATTTGACGAACGATACGCCTGGTAAGTTTCAATTTGAAGGAGAAATATTTGGCGACGTATCATATTTTGTTCCAGTTACTCGCTCCAACAGGAAGGGAACCAACTCGAGCCCCTTTATTGTCCCAGTTTTCGAAGGAAGCTTCGAGCTTGCAGGAAATTCTGTGTCTGCGCTTCAACAGCGAGCCGCGTCGACTCGACATCATCCGCAACGTAAACTGGAGAGAAATCGTCGAAACGTGTGAGCAATACAATTACTGGCGACGGAAATTGCTGGCGAAATTGCCAGGGTCGGGTCAATAGCGAAAGGAGGGAGCGATCTCTTTACGGTTTACACCATGTTTGATCTTGACAAGAATTTTTCTTGCACCCGTAGTATGGTATGTAGCTGCTTCGTTCACAAATTTTCATAACCCTGGATAGTCGACTCATGTGATACCGATATTTGCGTGAACCATTTATTTCTGTGATTAATATTCAATAGCATGATAGCAATAAACGCGATACATTTTTTTCATGAATAACAGGGAAATAAAAATAACGTCGGTTATTATATGCTAGTAATTTCCATTCTATCTATGTTTGTGAGCAGCGTAAGTGCCACCGGAGTGATCGTTTCCACCGTAGTTATGAACCTCGGCGAAAAAACCACCATGAGGATGCGAATGATACTTGACGCTCCTCACGTTACCACCAGGTTCATGAACGTGGTACTCCCCTTCAACTTCTTTTCCTGGAAGGCGCAAACGTTATTGTTAACAGCGCGGCGCGCATAACGTTAATTCGATGCAGGTTCCCGAATGAACCGAATTCGATTCGTACCGTCGCGATGTTCCTTCTGCCCATGATAGTCTTTTGTGTGCTTGTCGTCTACGCCGTACGCGTATTTGTATTTAGGGTAAGCTCTGTAGTCGTGATGATGATGTCCGTGCTTATCCTTCCAGGAGATCTCTTCGTGATGTCCTTCGACAGGCCCAGAAAATTGGTGAAAGGAATATGCATGGCCGTGCCCTACGGCGTGGCCAGCTCTCTCTACTCCACCAACGTCCTCGTCATCTGAAATCAATTACCGATATCTGTTCAAACATTCCGCGAAATTATTATGTCTTCCAGAGACGATACCTTCTTGATAAAGTTTTGGATAAGCTTTGGCCACGGCAATCGAGACGAGAGCGAAAACGATCCACTTCTGAAAGTAGAAATTTCAGAAAGCAAAAAGCGTATGAAAAAAGTGTGAAAAATTGCAATGAACCGACGCGAACGAAGGAATCGATTTAGCTATGGATTTATGACAAGTTGTTACACCCTACCTGTGCCAACGTCATGTCTTCTCCTTCGTGGTACCACCGATCGACTGTTTTCGATATCGTGAAAATCTGGTTTTATAGGAGAGTTCGGTGTTCAAAAGAAAGAACTCGTTAGAGCATTAATTTGTTTGTCATAGTCTGTCGGTAATTCCGTCAGAGTGAGAGGGAAAATTGATTATGCTGCTCGCTGAACCGAACGTTGTTCATTGTCGTCGTTATAGCTTCAGTTTTCGCCAGAGCCAGACACGGATTGGCATCAGCATTGTACTGTGATGTAAAGGGTTGACAAAAATCGGTTGCAAAATATTTGCCGTGCCAAGTAGTTCAGGCTTCCTGTTTTAAAATATCCTTTCAATGAAGAAACAGAGCCCAAGCAGTTAAAAAGCGACCGGCACTGGCTCGTAAAGCATGGAAATTTCTCTCGTCGACGGCATTTACGTGGACACATCGCAAGTAGGAACTTTCATTTCAGTACGCGCGCGCGTACGTGCAAACGCATTACCGATGCTTTAGTAGTTTTAATCAACTGGAAAATATACGATAATTTTTAAATTATTGGCCTACAATTATTCCCACGTTGACTCTACCCAATTCCATTAAAGAAATCGTTCTATCGCCAATCGCCTATCGCCTATCATATATTCGATCGGCAACGCAAATTGGACTGTCGAGATTAATGAGCAATAAATTGCACGTTTTCGACGATAGAGCGTACGAGTGTCAATATGTCGCCTGAATAGCCGCATCTCAGCGTGGCAATACAGTTTATTGTTGAATTTATTGCATTTCCGCGGACCGTTCACTCGCGCCATACATTTATTCCTGACTGAATTGTAATCTATCGATTCTATCGTACTCGCTTTGCTTCTCCGTTCACGGCATACATAGTCTTATCGTCGCTTTCTCATTACGATAATTGACATGCATATGTACATATTGTTTGAATTGCGCGGAAGGTACGCGAGAGACAACACGTCCTTCAAATTATCCAACACATGTAGGGACTAGCATGCAGACTATCTTTACGTACTATACATAATATGGGCCGAATAATTTGTGAAATTGGATGAAATGCGTGACAGTGGATGCGAAATGGATGATCTCAAAGAGTAAAGGGTACAAAGAATTGAGAGAAAACAGGAACACAGGTGGTTGTTCTTTTAACATTGTATTAATTACAAATACTGTACATATTCTTAAAGACAAGCCTCTGGTATCATCGATATTCCTAAAAACAACGTCGATATTAAAAAGAGGCGAATTTCGGAAGTGATCGGGATTGAAAAGTTCAAACGAATATTCACCTTCATTATTTTAGAATAATTATGAAGCTTGTTTAACCGAGAGGGAAAGGGCAAAAAGGCGAAAACATCGACGCCGAAAAATTCATCGGCGGTACAATACTTCTGTACGAAGGGACTGGACAACAATACCTAATTATCCTGTGATATTCCTGCTTTCATTCGCCTATTTTTAACACTGTCGTCCAAACTCCTGAGCACCAATACTAAATTACTCTAACAACGCGCGCAATAGAAATTTTCTGAACGTTAAATCAATATTGTACATCTCAAGTACCTACTACCGACTGGCACGCAACTTAACACAGTAGTAACCAAATGTCATGCGGAACACTAAACGCTCTTCGTTGTCAGTAACTTATCCAGAGGCTGGTTTATCTGCAGAAGAATCTTGCTTCGGCGGCCATATCGTACAGAGTACGCGGGCAAGGTGTCGTGAGCGCAGGTATTAACGAGTTCCGAATAGCGTTGACAGATACTGGCGCTGTCCACGTTCCCGCGGAGGATACCATTCCTGACTCCACGTCGGACCTGAGAAGATATACATATACGATTCTTTCACCGATTATAAATGCACGATAAATGTTTCGCTTGCCTGCAAAGATGTTCAAGGCCTTACGTTTTGAGCACGGGTGAACTATAAAGGATAAGAGGATTCACGGGTGGCGGTTTCAGAAGAACGACGTCCACTCCGGAGGATTGTAGCTCGCTCTTTAGTGCCTCTGCAGCTCCTTCTACGGCCTTCCTCGATGCGCTGTACGCTACCAGTCCTGTTCCAGCTTTGGTGCCGTAGCTTGTCGTTGAATCGCCCAAAAGAACGATACGACCTTTCAAGTGAATCATTCGTTACTTCTTTCCGACGAATCTTTCTCAACGTAATACATACATATAAATACAGACCTCTTTTTACGCGCAGAAGGGGGATGAACATTCTGGCAGTCCTAAGCGGCGCAACCAAGTTCTGTCGTAACATAGATTCCCACGCTGAACTTGCTTGTCTCTCTATAACGCCGGGCAGAGCCAAACCGCCGGTGTGCACGACTGCCCAGAGACCTGCAATTAATTGCAAGTAAACTTCAAACTTTGCTGTACTTTCAGCGGTCGCTTTTGGGTTGAGGGGTTAGACACGACAAAGACGGAAACGTGGAATTCTTGTACCCCCTTTGGGAGTTGGTTCGGATAAGGAGTTCGATGGAAGGTGTTGATTAAAATCCAGCCAAAAATGGGAGCACTAAGCAACGCTGAAAGCAACTTGTTGAAGGGTATCGAATGTAACAGGATTACACTGGACGTATACCGTGTGAGCGTGTGAATCACTGCAAGCACACGGAACGCGATCAGAATCGATAAAAGTGAAACTATTGCGTCCGACGATCAGTTAGCAGTGGTCACTCCGGAATCGTTTGTTTCAACCAAACAATTTCCAGAGGGACCAAAGTATTCGACATATTCGAGTCTTTGCGGCTACCACGACTGCCAGCACTGCTCCTATCCCATGCTTCCTATTCTATCGATGAGATAAAACTCTATGTATGCACGTACATATCGAATCGTACTTTTCATCCGATCACTGGGAAAGCAATTGCATACCGAGAACGCGTCTGTCTACGAAGCTGCGTGCAAGCCTTTAGATCAGTGCAACATTCCAGCGGAAACGACACGACTTTTCATTCAAACGATTAAGAGGAACGGATCGTGTTTGATCTTCGCTGGTCGCTGTGCATTAATTATATCGACAATTTCTTGCCGTCTTCGCCAGCCGGAAGTTTCGCCCTAACTGCGTCCAAACAAGCGCGTAAACTGTCCTCCCTCGTCGAATCCAGGTCCAGTGGCACGATTTGGCCGCGAACACGTACTTCCGGGTCATGTGGCTTTCTCTGGATAGCGTCCGCTGGCACTTGCTCCCCTTCCCTCTGCTGCTCCATTGCTCTTAAGATTTTCATTGACGGCGAATTTCCCGAGGGATCCAGTAAACCGGCAAACACCTGCTTGAAAATTCACTCGATTATTCATGTACATACTGCGCAGTCTATTTTTATCGTAGAGCAGCACCCAGGATGTAGCGAGGCTGATGGCGATCGCATACCTTGTAACCAACTTCGCAGAGCGCCAGGGCGATTTGAAGACCTACGCAAGTATCGCAGCTAGTGACAAGTATGTAGCGTTTGTTGCGGCTCTCGTACTGGTCCGTTGCATTCCTCGATTGCCGCACTAGGTAAGCCAACAAGGCGGCCACTATCGAACAGAGAGCCAGTACCTGTAGGGCCAGAATGGCCCCAGTTTCCGCGTCCATCCCGCCAAGCTATAGTCAACCTGCGAAGCAGAAGTTGCATCTCAATTACGAGAAAATTCGAGTCGATTCCATTTCCACTTCCGCAGTGCGCCGGAATGGTTTCGCATCGTTGTTACGCGACCACTCGGACCTGAAACAGTTTCGATTTCTCCGATTTCTCCGATTTCTCCGATTCACGTTACCCGAAATCAACACTATGCGTTGTATTAACCGCCGTCGCTGTTATAGCTGCGCAATTATTACGCCGCTTCAAATGAATTACATTACGAGCTGCGCTGTTTGCGATTCACGAACCTCGTGTAATTCTATACATATTCTACCCTTCGTTGTTCTCATGATTCTACGATACTATTGCAATTGGATTGTTCAATGTCCTACCACGTTCGATTCGCTACGCGCAGGCCGATAGTACTTGTATCGGCGCAACGTTTTCGGTGTCGGCACACGCGAACCGTATAAATCCACCGCGAAACGTAATTCTGTGCGCGAATGCCGTTGACAGCCGATCAATCAATAATGATGGCACGAGGCATAGTATATTTTACCGAAACCCGCAACGACGGAATTGCTTGAAAACAGCTGGACGAGTCAAGATTTTTTTACACAAATTGTCGACGGTTCGTGTCACTCTGTTCGACGAATCTGTTACCGACGCGTCCAAGAATTACGGACGCCGCGCCGTCGCGCCGATGCAAAATATCACACGCGTGTACCGTTTATCTCGATTATTGGGGTGCTTAAATGGGGTGTCTCCATTTCAAACGCAATACGATCAACTGCAACGATTCGATGGCTCGCAACATTCACGGCATATCTAAGCGGATCCATCGCAGGGAAACGCATCGTGAATTCTATGCTTCTCGCGCAAAGTGAAGGGTGATGGAAAGGTTTTTGCCTCGCGATGTGACTCGCCTTTCTAAACTGTATCTGGACTCAACGAGGCGTCGCGTTTCCCTGTAGGCTGCCGTTCATCGTCGTCTTTCTGCAAGGCATTTCTGAGCTTACCGAATCGTGAAGATTAATCAACGAGGATCATGGTAATTCGAACAATCGTTAAACTCTATACAAAAGATTAGGACGTGCACAGCGCTATTATGACCATGAACGCGCCTCCAGCAATGATAATTGCGATTTTCTGCCCGATGCCACCAGCAATTCGGGGAGTAATTTGGGAGCGCGATTGAATCAAGCTCGAATCGATTGGAGTATCGATCGACGTTCGACCCGCCTATCCATTCGCCAGAATGGACCCGGTACAAGTGGCCGAATCCTTTCTCCTCTGCAGTCAACGGAAATTTCGAGCTTCCAAATGATCCAAGTGCGATTAGGAACGATTGGAACAGAGTAACAGAAATTACGCTTTCCCCTATCAATTATTTCGTTCGCTTACAGATGTATGTATATCCTCCACTGTCAATACCAAAACATGCAAACGTAAAATTGTTGAACCATCCTTTACGTAAAGTTTAAAAGTCATAGGGAAAACTTGCGCTCCGTGCAAAGGCAAAGATAAGCGTACCTTTTGAAAGCATATGCTGGAGCAATCGCGTACATCTATAGATAAGAAGCAAAGTGAGTAGATAAGCAGCTGCGCCTACATGCATCTTGCATACGCGCAGGCACGCTGGTCGCGGCGATGCGGGCTGGCTGGTTGCGTGTCGAATCATCGCGCTTAACTTTCTCTGGAATGCTGGTACGAAAAGAAAGCAAGGTGGAAGACAGGTGCTACGAAATTATGAGAATGTATGTGTGACCTCGCAAATACCGCAATCTTCTTTTCCCTTTTCTTTCATTTCTTTCCAATCGATCTATCGATACTACTAAATAAAATACTACTGCTGGTTTTCACGTTAATTATCACATTAGCTACATCAAAGTGACTGAAGCAATTGTTACTTTTTCAAGATCCCTATGTATTTGCACTTTGCAAGCAGAACGGAGACACGCCTAACGCTTAACAGACTAGAGGGGTGGGAATCTGCGTATAAGCAGTCGCGACGGTGCTGTGCAATTAAGAGAGAAAGCGTGTCTTAAGATATAAATCCGTGTAAGGAACGATTGGAATGCGGGAGACTGCGAGAGCAAAACAAACATGTATTTTGATTGAGCCGACAAATAAGACTCAAGGTTCAGCAAATGAATCGTGGAATTTCCTTGATCCTCGATGCGAATTTCCCATGATGCCGGGATAATAAACAAAAGTACCATTAATATTGATAAGACTGTTTGGTTTCGTTCGTACGAAACGAAGTAAAAGGGTAGTCGCGTTGACATTTACTTTGCAAACTGGTTCGTTCGGTAAGTCCGTAAGAAACTTTTCCTGTCGAGAAAAACTATGGCTATACATGGAAACAAAGTTGCGACAACTTTAAGCCAAGTCCAACGATTGAGAAGAATTTGCTGCCGAGCGAAGCCCAAAGGGAAACACCAACTATGCCATCTTCTCGGTCAGATAGAAACCACAATTGCGATGCCAGCCTAATAAGCAGCTGTGTCATCTCTATTAATCGCCAGTGGTTCGCCGTCACGAGGCGTAGTCCTTTGATTGGAATGTTGGAAGTTATGCCATAGAGTCATAGAGCATAGAGAGTCTACACACGTGTTTCCACGTGTCAGTTCACATACATATGTATGTACATTGCAGTACGAACGTCGGGTTGGTCAGAGTACTCATCCTTTCTCGTCCTCGGCTTGCATAGACGAGTCACGTTTCGCGGTCGCATTATCGAGTCGCCGGAGTTTATTCGTTCGTGCTAATTTCAACGAGAATGTAGAATTATCGATTAGGCGGTTGGCCTCTCGCCTGAGAGTGCACTCCTTCCGATCTAGAATCTTGCTCAACAATTCCATTCTGCTTGCGCCCGCGCGATGCTATGGAACATTGCAACGTTCCATTGCTCGGCCGATAGAGATGCGTCCAAAATAGTTGGAATGAAAACGCACGAATACCTCCATACCTAGCCGGTCGAGTTTATTACAGGCGAACACAATCGCGTGGCGGGACAAATTACTCTTACAATTTCCTAATAGGTGCCTTGATTCTCGCTATTTCTCCGTACCCGATGTACCTCTCCAAACTCTAAACGACTGACAGTCGATGCTGCCGTCGCGTCGCACTTCAGAAATATGTACAATCTGATTTCTCGTTTCTCGAGAAACGAAAAATATCGGGAAATCAGGAACACTAATCCTAGGCTATTTTCTGCGAACTCGTAAAAATTTCCCCGCCGTTTGCAACACGGAGATCAAGTGTATCCCTGCGCGAGTCACCACGACCACCAGCAGTTGCGCAGATTCATCCAGCAGTCCAAGGAAACGTGCAACGGTACTCCTTCTTGACCGCGAGTGACCGTGTGGGAAAGATAAACACTTCGGTCCGCGAATGCCGCAAATGCCGCAAATGCCGCAAACGCTGCTCCGTGCGATTCCTATTTTCTCTGGCGAATCTTCAGCGAGAGTTCGAATTGCCGACGAAAATGATGAGAAGCGCTGCGTGTTTAGAGTCCACTGGTACATAGGTCGTGGGAGCAATTCGTCTCATTGTCAGCCGATGGAGTTTTAGGAGTACGCGCGCTGCGAACGTCAACACCGAGACACTTGATTCACCAATTCGTAACAGCAGACCACTATACTATACAACTTTTGAATTGCAGTTAATTGAACACTGATTGCGAGAATTTCACTGCCCGTCTAGGAATGCCTCCAATAGGAAAAATTCCAATTCATTCTATCTATGTATTATATTATACTATAATACGTCTCCTTCTCTTCTTTTATGCATTGCACCGCGGACGGATGTGTCTAAGACTGTGTATCTTCGCGCGAACATTTTCCAAGACTACAATTCGGGCTTAAACCACCGAGGATATTTCAAGCTTTTGCGAACGAAAGTAGTTGCATTGTTGCACGAACGACTCCTTTGTTTCGATTAGCTGTTAAGCGAGGATCGTTGCTTCCGCTTCCAAACCTTCGATTATCGCTGCTGTCGAACCGAAACAATGGACAAACTCTGTTGCCAGCAATAAGATTCTTCGGCAATCCATAGTAGCTGTTGGCAGAGTTGCTGGAGCGTCGGATTTTTTCACGACTTTTTATTCGCAATTAAAAACAAACGTAATGGCTCGCAATTGTTCGCCCTCTTCTTTCGGTAGACGAAAAAGGTAGAGAGAAATTTTCAATGAACGATTCAGAAAGAGGATTACACGCGTGGGCGTTTCTTACTATTGCAGCGACAGTATTGTCAACGAAAAGAGAATGGTTGAAAGGTAGAGGCAGCAGGTATACTAGCAGCTTACCAGAATTTTAGATCCCGTAGGTAGGGTAATACTTTGGTATTCGATAATAGTTGCCCCTTGGTCGGAAAATTCGGTATACAGGTACACTCGAAGACGGCACGGAGCGAGAAAACGGCAATTTCACGAGCACTCGAAAGTGCCGGCGAGCGGCAGGCCGCGACGCGTGTTTCTACGGCACAACTGGCTTTCGAGAATTCCCACTTGCCACTTGGATTGGCCACGAGAACGACGAACGGTATAAGATGCTTCGACTTCGACTACGACTTCGACGCTGGCTGCCTCGACAAATGGAAAAGGCACGGTCGAAGCATCTTCGCCGCGCCTACAATTACGTGCTCGTGTCTACCGCGCCTTTACGCGCCCCTCGACTCGACTCTCGATTCTCGACTCTCGACTCTCGACTCTCGACTCTCGACCGGCCACGCTTCGCGTCAATCCATCTTCATTTCTAAACAGTACACCCATGATCACCCCCCCCCCCCCCCAAAGTACAGTTCTCATTGCGGTCGAACAAAATCAGCTCGGCGATCGGGAAATTACAGCGGAGCATTTTTAACTTTGCAACAAACAAAACCATAAGCTCCTGCTTTCTTGGGTGTCGCGCCTGCGTAAAATATCGCGAGAGAACATTCGTTCTAGTTACGCTGGCAATTCTACATGCATACATATGTGCATACATATGCATACGAACATCCACAGTAAGAGGCTTGAACTACCCGAGAAAAGGTCTCACCAGTTCACCAGGGGAGAAAATGAATTTCAATTTACTTAAGGATACGCTGCTCTTTACCTTTCAATTTTATTACGACTTTCATCTGCGCGCAAATATAACGACACGCTCGAAAATATAAAGGAAATATAAAATAATCCAGCTTATCTAGAGGAAAAGGTTTGCTTATTGGTCGTTTAATGAGACGCTCTTTCCGAATTCTGTACGCACATATGTATGCACTCTGAAACCGTACGTCTATTTAAAGCTTGTGAATCGTTCTGAATCGTGTTTTTCATTTCATTCGGTTAATATGTACATACATATGTATGCATATCGTCGCATATTCTGTCAAGCTTTCGACAGAATTCTAGCCCGCAATGACCTACATCCTGTGTAGGTACTTGGTCGATCAATTTTTCTTCGGCCTCGTTCAATTTGCAAATTATCAGGTGCTTGTAAATCATAATACGACAACCGATACAGCGATCGTTGTCCACATAGCGCGACATCGCATCGGGGGCTTGAAATTGTCAAGCTCTAGTAACCCTGATTAGGAGTTGCGCATCTAACGATGATTATCGATGAATGTCGATATCATGTTTCTCTTCATAAATTCACTTGAATATCTTTCAATTGGCAGCCTTAAACGAAGCAACAACTATAGACATCGGATTAATTTCAGTCACGATTAACCCCTTTCTGTGCACTGTGTCATTGCGGGACAATGCTCTACGCAGGCAGAAAATATTCCCTCCCAACGGCCACGGCATATTAATTTAGCGAATAAGCCCACACGTGGAATTCATACCGATGACGCTCGTCGTCTTCTAGAATGACATTGTCACGTATTAATTGCTTAGAAAAGGAGAATATTGTGCGAACGAGGGTGGTAGGGAATGTGAGGAGCACCGCATAAACCTGATTGCGAGTAAAAAGTAAAATAGAAAGAAAGGAGTGTCGTGCGCCATACGATCGACCCGAGCATCGCACAGCGGTTTCCGGAAATGGTGGGGATCACTCTCCGTCAACTATCGAGACAAAAATGCGTCTACTATCGAGGCGGCGCGCCGCGGCGGCCCCACCATGCACCACCGTAGGGAAATTCCCGGAAGTAACTCGAATAGTGATTTCAGTTTTGCGGCTTTATTGTGGCAACCCTGATGTTACTAGACTAGGTATGTTAAGGCGTGGTGGAAGGGTACTCGTGTTACGGGCTACGGGCTACGTGATACGCATGTGCTTCTCGTCCATTTCCTTTTGGAGCTCGGAGGTGGAAGGTCGGTTCGTCTTCGAGTCGAGTAATTCTTTTTCGGCGTCGTTTTCGTGGAAATATTTCGTTCAATTATGTTAGCTTATTTGCAAACGTTTCGAAACGAAACGAAAGCGCCTTTTGTGCTTCGTAATTTGCCAAATCTCGTCAACTAATTTCGAGGAAATGGCTGAATCATTGGGAAATAGTGGGGAACACGTGGGCCACGTGGCAAAGGTTCTTACACAAGAAGAAATTGAAAAGATGCGAGCGCAAAATTCTAGATTGCTTTCGGAGTTTCGAGCTAATCAGTTGGAAAAAGACGCGAAAAAACATTGGGACCTATTTTATAAACGGAACGATACTAGATTTTTTAAAGATAGGCACTGGACCACCAGGGAATTCAACGAACTGTTGGGCTTCGGTTCGGAGCAAGGTCAAAATGTGCTTCTCGAAGTTGGCTGTGGGGTGGGCAATTTCGTCTATCCCTTGATCGAGGATGGATTGAAATTTCAAGAAATAATTGCCTGCGATCTCTCTTCTAGGGCTGTGGAACTAATGAAGGTATGCCATATTGTATTTTCCTTTTCTTCAATTTCGATAGCTGCATGTACAGCAACGGTGATAATCATCATCTTTTAGGGCCACGCATTATACGACTCGAAAAAAATGAAGGTCTTCCAGACGGATATTACGGCAGAAAATTCTCTCTCCGAGATACATTCCCCCGTGACCATTGCCACTCTGATATTCGTTTTATCGGCCATTCATCCAGACAAATTTCCAAGGTAAGCAATACGGTAATGATACTCCTCGTTCATTCTAAATCGCGACCCAACGCGATTTACCAACATTTCTTAACGTTTCAGAGTTGCCGAAAATTTATACAAAATTCTTGCTAATGGAGGACTGGTGCTTTTCAGAGATTACGGTTTGTACGATATGGCACAATTAAGATTCAAAGCAGGCCACAAAATCGCGGAAAATTTTTACATGAGACAAGATGGGACTAGGTACGATCTTTTTGCATCTCTTATATGTATTAGCTGAATTAGTGTAATGAATTTAAGGCAACTTACATTTCAGGACGTATTACTTTTCCGTGGAAGAAGTAAGGAATTTATTCGAAACCGTTGGCTTCAGAGTTTTAACGTGTGATTACATTCAAAGGAGGACAGTTAATTTGAAGGAGCACATAGATGCGCCTAGAATTTTCGTTCAAGGGAAATTTCAAAAAGTCCGATGATACCGGTACGTTTCCCCTTTGTCGAAGAACGGAAAACTAATTCTTTCTTGAAATGTATAAATGATGAGTTCATAGTTCAACTGAACAATAGTGAAGAATATTTTCGCCCCTATCTGATCACTTTTTATCGAATAGAAACAATAACTTCATCGTTCTGTGCAGAAATTTTCTTGCAATGGTGTTTCTGTATTCGTGTTTCAGAATATTTTCGTCGATGCTCGTCGATGAATGAGACCAGCGTGGATGTAAATATTTTCTTCCGTCACGAGGGAATGCATATAGCACGATCGAAAGGTACATCGAGCGCCTAGGTTCCGCCGAAGCCGGAGGAAAGAAATTTGACACCGCATCATCGGCCCCAGCGAGGAATGGGGAAAAAACAATTCTCTTTGATGGTGTCAAATTTCACAAAGGACGTATGGCGCTACACTCGGTCAGTAAATATCTAAGAATGAATGAATGAATGAACGAATGAACGAACGAACGAATGAATGGGCAAACACTTTGCTGCTCGCGGCAATCGTGCTGGTTTCTTCGACTCGATTTAAAATACCTATAAGCAGAATGCATGATGAGTTCATAGTTCAACTGAACACGAGTGAAGAACACTTTCGCCCCTATCTGATCATTCTTTCCCAAAAGAAATCATCATTTCATCGTGCTGTATAGAATTTTTCTTATAATGGTGTTTCTGTTTCCGTGTTTCAGAATATTTTCGTCGATGTTCGTCGATGCTCGTCGGTGGATGAGGACAGCAAAGTACTACTCTTGCGTGCGTGTAAATATTTTCGTCCGTCACTAGGAAATATAGCACGATCGTAAAATCCATCGAGCCCCTAGGATGCGCACGAAATTTGATATCGCATCGGCCCCGGCGAGGAATCGGGAAGAAAGTTCCCTTTAATTGTCTCAAATTTCACAAAGGACGTACACGGCGCTACGCTCGGTGGCGAAATATCTATGAATGAGTGGACGAATGAATGACTGAACGCGCAACGACATTGCTGTTCGTATTTCGATCGTGCCATATTTCTTTCGACTTTATACCAAATATCTATAAGAAGAATACATGATGCGTTCATAGTTCAACTGAACAACAGTGAAGAATATTTTCGCCCCTATCTGATCGTTTTCTTTTCTCTGTTAAATAATTATTTGATGATTCTAAAGTAAATTTTTGTTCAACAATATTTCTGCTGTTTTGTTGTTTCAGAATAATTTCGAGATGAATCTGTCACGGCGGAGTGTTACTGCACACGTTGCAAGTACGTATTAGTTTTCTTTTGGCTTCGAGAAGCCAAACATGCAACAATTACTGCCCGGTCGTCAAACTAATTCTTAAGTTAGAAAAACATTTAATCTTTTGCCCCAGAAGTGAGTGAACGTGCACTCGTGGCGCAATATTCCAATTTTGGAAAGTATTCGACTTAAACTAGCGCAGTAAGAGTTTAATAATTGTCTTGTTCATTAGGTTTTTCCCACTGTTTGCAAGTACTTGGGAAATACATGCATCGGAAAGTTGAGCTACACGTATAGGTCAGTTCCTTTCGTACAGTTTTTATATAAACGTGAATTCTAAACTTCAATGATGCATCCATATAAATATGTCTGATTCTTCGTGATATGAGCATATAAAATTTCGTCACTACCGCTGAGAAGTAACCACTATTATTCAAATTTGATTGAAACGTTTGATTCACGGCAAAAGGCCGGGAGGTGTTTTGTATTTCACGCGCTTTCCTTTACCTTTGTAGTTTCTAAGCGGAGAAGATGGATATGAAGAAAAGGTTCAAGCTCCTCAATCGCAGGCCGCAGGTAAAAATCTTTCGAGATAAATCTTGTTTCTTAACTATGTTACAATGATGATAAATAAATGTAACTCGATGATTCTAATGATTCACGCATTATTAGCTCTATCTGAATGCTAGATATCCCTTTTCATTTGTTAACGGAAAACGGGAGATTTTAAATAATAGTTTGTTCTCTTACAGGTTACCAGACATTGGACCCTTTGCACTGCCACGTGTAGAAATATAGTATTATTGTAACCCATGAAATCGCAACAAATAATCAATAAAATGAAGCAATAAAATTATGTTTTACTCTCATTATTTATGGTTCCTTTTTGTAGAAATGTCACCTTTACAGCGAAGTAATTGCGTACAAGATACTTTGCTGCATTTAATAACGTAAGAAAATATGCAGAGTAGTTTTCCTAGGAAAAGTTCGAAAACGAATCCGCTAAGAGAACTGTAAATTTAATTTCATACAAATGGAGAATTATTATTGTTCCGAACATGGTAAAAATAAACGAACCGATGCACACGATATTCTTGAGTGCAAGAAGAAATGAGTTACAAAGGATCGTATCGTTGGTTTTTAATGAAAATTAGCCAAACATGCATACCTAATACCTGTTCATATTGGAAAAAACAGAACGGCATGCGAATTAATAAGAATAAATTTGTGAAATAAAAAATAAATGATTACTTCTTGAGACCAGCAATCTCTAAAATGATTAAAAAACAATCGCAGCTTTTATTCAGTGACGTGTAATAACGAAGCAGTGAAAGTTATCCGAAGTGTTTTAGTCTCGATACGGAATCCAATGTCAAGGCCAATAATCTTCGAAACCACGCTCCCCTTTTCTGAATTTTTCTTATACTGCTTCTTTTATATGCAATCAATACTATTGCAAGGCCGGCCGCAAAAATGAAGGCGAATTTTTTTTCCGGATCCGGGTTCCTGAAATGTTAGTGTTGCGTTGTTCAGCATCGGTGTAAATCAATAAAAAATCTTCGAATAAAGAACTACCCACTGGAAATGCAAACGAATTCAAAATACCGGTGGAATCGGTATGCAAACTGTCACCGACTGATTTGCCAGACCGAAGCTGTTTCAGCGCTGAACGGGGCTCTAGCCATCGACCGGGATTTTCCCCGAAATTTAAATTCCAAGCATCAAAGGCATGCCCTCCTATCTCGGGAGACGTTTCACCCGAACGTTTCTAACATTGCTATTGATTTTCCAAAGATATTCCGATTACAAATGACAATTAGAAATAGATAGCAAAGAAATAGTATTTCGCGTTCAACGTATACTTTGTTGCAAGCGTTTAACAATTGTGTATTTCTTACAATTAGATGGGAGAAATATCCTAAAAACCTGGCCTGATACACGGTAAAAATTCCATGCGCTCTGTCTTGTTTCTCCTCGTATGATATAGACGGCCTCGTTGAAAAATATTTTTCCTGAAAACGTTGGTAAATACAATTCAGCATTATTTTTTTTTCTCGCGGCATAACTGATCGGCATCCTCGGACTGGACAGTAGGGCAAAAAATTCCATTTTTGTTTCTCTTCTTTTCTTTTCTTTTCATTCATTTTCCTTTCTCTTAATTTCTCTTCTCTTCTCTTCTCTTCTCTTCTCTTCTCTTCTCTTCTCTTCTCTTCTCTTCTCTTCTCTTCTCTTCTCTCCTCTTCTCTTCTCTTTTCTTGTTTTTTCTCGTCTTTTCTTAACAAGTTAGCGTTGTTCATTACGATTGGTAAAGTTCAGGGGACTCGTTATAATTGCCTCTCGGTGCAAAGGAGTAATATTACGTCGCATGTGATAAAACACTTTTGTCCGTATTTGGCTGATTGCCAAGGTCCCTTGCTTCACCCGCGTGTCGTGCATCGCAGGTTGTACGATAAGTATATACACACGTATATGTGTACACGGGACTGCTTTGGGAATACGTGAACGAGATTCCTTAGCAGACCCCGTCGTCCCCGACGACGTAGCCGTCGACGCACACGTACGCGGGTTACGTATACGACTCCGCAAACAATAAGACGTGAACAACCCCGTGCAACATCTCCACCGGCTCAAGAGCACACACACACACGCTCGCACGCACTAAGCGTGTCCTCGTGCATTGATCAATCGGCGGATGACGCGCATAGGACGATCTGCTGACCAGGTATATAAAGGTATCCGCCAAAAAGCAGAAGCATCATTCAGTATCAGTTCATCGAACGAGGTAATCTGAAACAGCTACCAAACCTACCAACAATGAAGTCCTTCGTCGTAAGTACATACTCTGAATACGATTCTACGTAACGAGGATCGGATACATTGCACGTCCGTTTGCTCCGCCTTCGTTTCATTTTGCTAACTCAATCGGGCATATATGTAAACTGTTTCTAGCAATTTATATCGTTGTCAGTTAAAACCAGATCAGCGTTACATCTTTTCTCAAACTTTTCGACAATGGACTGATATTTTCCACAAATGTTTTCTCCCATTCCGCGGCATGCATTGTGCACAGTTCTGAGATAAAATATCTGCGAGTTTACCGTAAAAAAATATTAAGTACGAATATGTTTAATTGCTGCTCGTTTTCAGGCTGTTGTCCTCCTGGCTCTCTTCGCCGTAGCCATGGCTGTCGAAACGCCCGCCGAACCTGAGAAAGTCGAACCGGTCGCGAATCTAGGAGCCGCCGAATTACCGAGGGATAAAAGAGGACTATTGCTGACTTACAATTCGCCACTCACATACGCTTCCTACGCATCGCCAATTTCCTACGCTTCTGGCTACGGTGCGCCCTATGCCTATCGTACCTCGTACCCTTACTACTACAGCTCGTACTACCTGCGTTAACTGAGCAAAACCAGCAACAAATTGGAGGGATATTCCTAACTAAGACTAAGGAAACGATCATGGCATTTGCAAGGATATTCAGTCGTCTGATTTACATACTGCATTAGTTACGCAGTAAACGCAGAATAAATTCTATAGTTGAAGAAAATTTTCTACGGTCACAGTAGTTCGAATTCAATCGACTTTTCCTGTACACACGTTTCGGAATGGACACGGTATACATGTATGTAAGGACGATGTTCTGTTGTACGTTACAATGTTAAATACAGATAGCAATTAAGTTTCAACTTGTCTGTCCACTTGTATTCACCATTTTCCCCACACGCGTAACACCTGCTCTATAAACATTCAGCGCATTCGATGCAATCGAATGCTGATCAAAAGATGTTTTCATTGGCATTCGTGCAGGATCGTAGAGGATCGGTGATTCACAAATTATATTCGCCGTAGGTTTTTTTTAATGTATTCTGATATATTATAATAGTATGTAATATATTATGGGCATCGCGACTCCTATAGCAGCGGATACGAGGAGGAATTCTAGGATGCTAGTCGTTCAGCGAGTATCGTTGAGACGAATTGTGTCGCGCTGCAACGAACAAATGCAGCGACATATTCAACGGCTGCGGCTGAAGGAATTCGAGCACGCGTGACTTACGCGTAATCACAAATTACACAATGGGAATAAATCACTACAAACGAGCACTTGTTCTGTATTCCCAGAGACTCGACGACTCTAAGTACTTTCACTGAGGCCACGGAGGGAATATGAACGTGATTCGAATGATACGAGCGCTATTTCCCGTATCCATGGAATACGCTCTCTCGAAGAGCAGACTCGGTCGTTTCCCTTGTCTCGCATTTTCCTGCGAAAAAAAGAAACAAACGAATAATTGGCGCGAGGAAATACGAAGCGGCGATTGTTCGTTCCGTATGAAAGATCTTGAACTGTATCGCGAGGTACGCGTAAAGTCCTCCTCGTACGGTTGGACAGTTGTACAACTTTCGTGCAATCTTGCCAAGCTTTATCCCAAGTAGAGTGCAAGGGTCTCTTTTGTTAAACGCGCTTCGCGTTTCTTGGGTAACGGCACGTGTTTCGCCTAAATAATGCTAATCCGATAAAATATTTGAATATTCGCGGGGAGCCGATACTCTACATTCTACATCGATATGTGTAACATCAATCCGTAACAGCATTGCCCAAGTGTGATCGATGAAAGCCGGCAAGAAAGTCTATTGTAATTCGTGGATGGTCGTGACCCGACTGTATTTATACATGTGCAGGTATGGCTGTGGGCTTAGTCGGCGCGAGCCTGTCCATCCTTGAAGAAATTAGTCTTTTCAATTCGGCTGCCCCGTTCACACGTCGCAGAAGGTTGCGCAAAATCCAAGTCTAGGAACGAGACCGTTCTACCAGTGCTGTGACAAGTGCAATTCGGATAACAAGCATGAAGTTCCTTCTGGTAAGTGTGGCACACGGCCGAACATTTTCGATTTGAATTCGGTCGCTCTGGAACGTTTGCTCCCGCTCATTAATAATAGCTCGAACTTGCTCATCTGTATTCTAGATAACGTGCCTATTGATTACGGGCCTATTGAGCGTGAAATCTGAAAAAGTCGAAGAGAAGCCAGAGATTACAAAGTTGGAGGTGATAGATCTTGGCGAGGGTGCTAGCGACACCGAGGAGAAGAACTCGGATGCTCAAAGAAAGCGAGATTCCGGCTACTCGTACAAGAGGCCAGAGAGTTCTGGGTTGGGTTCGAGGGGCCGCTTCGAATTTCGACAATCCGGCAGTAAAGGCCGCATAGTTAATAGACATCCTGCGCAAACAAACAGACCGGTTAACAAATACGGACCGCCCGGTTATTCATCCCCGATCAGAGCCGGTTCTCACAATCAACAGCACCGTGATACACTGCAATACCATGGTCATTTCAATCAACAACAATCGAGCAACTTTGATGGCCGCCCTGGCGGTCTGCGCGTGCAACAAGTTCCGAGTCCAATTAGACAGGCAGACTTTGTCGAATCGAATCCAATATCTACGCAAAATAACCAACCTTTCGCGACAAACTCGGCCAACTATTTGCCGCCGCAAAACCAAAGGTTACCTGGCTACGCCGCTACGCAAACATTTTCTGCCGTCCAGGCGGCAGAAAATCATCATCAGACCCAGAGCATCGTTGAACCCCAAGGACAGCTATCGGACGCGGCTCTTTTCCTATCGGAAAATGCTCACGCCATACAGCAACTTTACGGGGCTCCGCCGGACGATCGGGATTTCGCACCGCACCCCGACCAATTCTTAGGCCATACGAATCAGCTTCGCGATCCGAACGGTCAGTTTGACAATTTTCCGGCCACCTTGCAAGGCACGGAAAGCTTTTCAGGACCATTGCCCTCGTACGCATCCGGAACTTTCAGCGGCCAGGAAACCTTGGAGCAAATACAGTCCCTTGAAAAGGATAGACTGATCGTTCAGTTGCAGCGGGCACTCGCGACGCAAGCACAGGCCGAAAGTGCGGATGCAACAGGAAGGTACGCTGAAAATCAGCCGAGCTTCGTTCAGAATCAAGATCTTTTGGCTTCCCTCGGACAGCGAACGAAGATACACGGTTTTGCGCCACAGAGTTCCGTGAACTTTGGCACAGGCAATACAGCTTTCAATCAATCACCTCTTTTGCCAGGAACAACGATCGGTCCGGGGTTTCCGCTTAGCTACGGGCTGTCTACCACCACTCGGCCATCAACGACCGCAACAGCGACAACAGCGACAACAACGAGCACAACGACGACCGTGCAGCCTCCTCAGGCTGCTAAAGGCGATGGAAGTATGCTGGCCGGATCCTCCGTATCGCCGCCGTCATCCGTACCAACGGGAGTTCCCGTTTACGGTGGATTCGTGCCTACTTTAATTGCCGGTACTAGTTTCGTATCGGCCGTTCCTTCTTACGGCACTAGCTTATTCGCGCCTGCTACCGTTACGCCTGTCCAATCGTCCGGATCTTCGCCGACGCACTTCGGACTACCCATTCCCTCGCGCCCCGACGAGAAGGTACCTACCCCCGGAGCCACGCCATCAACCCCAGCGTCGTCCGCGACACCTACCGCCCCCCTATCACCGCCCGTTAATGGACTTTCGATTCCTGTGTATCCTGTCGCGACCCCCCTCCATCCGGTGTTGACATCTCTTCATCCCGTGACACCTTTGAAGCCGGTGCTTCCCGCGTCACCGAGCCACGTGCATCCTGTGCAGACACCAACGTACGGAGTGCAGACGCCGGCGATCAGCTCGGTTCTTTACAAGCCGATCAAACCGGTTTATCCGTTCTACTATTATCCAAACGTCGCGTATCAACTATCGCACAAACCAACATTACCAACATTGCCGACCTATCCGTGGAACTACGCGCCGACCTATGCTCAAGTGAAACCGACCCAAATATGGAAATGACGCGATGCATCGTTCTACGCGGGTGCATCGTAACTTGCTTCTCCATATAGAGACTGACTGTTTACCCACGCGGAAAAGAGAGGCCGAGAGATCGAAGAAGAAAGTATGCGTACGTATGCAGTACTTATGTATGTATCTGGTGGCACGGAATCGCGTCCAGTAGTTGCTCCGGTTCTTCAAACTCTTTTCTTTCGAGTCAAAAATCCACGGTGGCACCGAATCGTTTCCCCATATGTATTCGCGTCATCGTTTATTTCGTAACGTTATTGCTATTTCGCCATACGTTTGCCTCCTTCGTTGACTGCGTACGATTTTTGCTTCTTCGCCTAATGTTGTATATACGTCAACTATATTTATTATAATTATATGAAATAAATATTTTTTTACTCTCGACGAAATGTTCGCACCACCTACTGTACGCGCAGCGAATAGAAAATAGAACTAATCGTGGAGCTGCAGGCGTGGTTCTGAAGTTGCTGCAACCGCGACGTAAAATTAGTCATTTTCTATTACACGAATGGATGATGGACGGTAGGAGGTCATATTTTGCAGGCGCCGCGCCGCGCCGCGCTCGTTTCGTCGCCAAAGAAAGTATGTACACCCTAGAAAACCGGCTGTCTCCATTTCCGGCCCGTAAACCTACACCAAGAAACTCTCACCGAAGGCTCAATGGATAACGAAACGATCTGTCGCGGCTCGATCGTGACCTCGAAAGTCGTTCGACAATTCTAATCACGATCAACTCGGCCACTCTCATTGTCAGCTGTTTTATCCGAATAGTTTTAGTAACCATCAATGGTTAGTTTCGCAATCCCAAATTGCGAGCCCGTTTTCTAATCGATTGGCGAAACATTGGCGAATGCAGCATCGCCGGATATCGTATCGCAATTCATTTCAACTCTCAGTTCCTTTATGGTTTAGGACTGGACTAGTTCGTTAAGCTGCAAACGACAGACTGGCTATATGTATCTCGAGGAGGCAGTGGCCTTACCCGATGTCGCAATGCAGCCTACAAAATGCTACCAAACAATCGCGTGGTCGAGTTACCGTGCTTACAATTAGTCTTGCACGATTATATCGGTTAAGCGTAGCTACCTACTAGATTTCGACGAGCACTGGACGAGTATGTATAACGGCATCGACAGTGGATGGTCGTTGTATTTCCCGCAACTTGAGGCCGTCCACGAAAAAAGAGTGTAGAAAGAACTGGCCAACAGTTACAAACAAACGACTGATTGTGAGCTAACCCCCTCTGCTTCAGGATTCGCACAGGAAACTTGCCGCCAACTCACTTTCCGCGACTGACCCGAATCTTATTCCACTTTTCATTTTAGTGCACTTTATGCACTTTTACCGCTCTACGTTGGACTCGTCCAGCCGGGGTTTCTTTCTACGAAAAACCCCGTTTATATCTTGAGAAATCTAGGAACGGTTAAGCGGAAAACAGCGCGTCCAATTTCTTGTTACTATTCTTTCGGTTAAAGAAGCGACTCGTGCTAATTAACCATGAAAAATTTAGCAATTTCTTTTCTCTAGCCGAAAATCGTTTTGCAAGATACATTTGCACACCCACAGTGGAAGCACTTGATGTTTTCTTAGTAATTAATCGTAGGCACCAGATTGAAATGCTAGCATTGGAAAGCATTTAGGCATTCTTCGGCTCCCGTTTCTCTTTCTTTTTTCCGCCTTTAATATCGTGTTGCTCAAGAAAGAAACCACCGGTGAACACAGCTATCAGTTTGATCCGCTGAAGCGCGCTGGCTTGACGAAGAATTCGCGCCTGGAACAAGTCGTCGAATTTCGGCCAAAAATGTGGTTGGAAACAATAGCGATGGCCCGTTTCGTCCGACGAGTGAAAGCAAAACGAAATCAATCTGCCTTTTATAGATCGCACAGGTAGCAGATGGGAAGAATCTCTCTCTCTCTCTCTCTCTCTCTCTCTCTCTCTCTCTCTCTCTCTCTCTCTCTCTTGCTTTGTACCTGATGCGTCGTTGCTGGCGTCTGCCAGTGCCATTTGCGACATCGTTCTCAATTCCTTCATCTACGACGCGATTATGCCGTGCGAGAATAATAAGAACACCAGAACACCTAAATCGCCGTCACTTTTTTGCCGCTTGTCGAGCATTTCACTTTCCAGCATCGAAACTGACTTTCAGTGGCTTCCGAAGGCGGCATGTGCCCACTATACGAACCACACCTTCACTGCTCCTTTCATATGGCGACGCGGTACATCCCAATTCCATAGAAAACAAATACTTCTATAATTAGTGCACTTTGGTTTAGTCGTCGATAACGATTACCTAGAGTTTGTATTGCGGATGAGCTTGTTTTCTATCGCGCAGAAAACTCAGGCATCTATCAAGCAAGGCAATGGAAATATCGTTGATTTCTTTCCTCAGCGATGTATCATTGCTATTACCGCAAAGAACTTTGTACGCGCGTTCTACATAATTGGCTTCGTATCTATCGACGCCACGGGCGAAGTCGCGTCGGTGTAAACTTAAAGAGGAAATCGTCTCCCTTCCTCTCGTAAGAGGCCATCGACTTCGGCGAAAGGAAATGCCCTTTCAAGCCCGTTCGGAACAATGCACGATAAATATAGATTTAGGCCCCTTTACAACGGAGGGCGCACCGTCCTCGGTTGCAAATTTTACATCCGATGATAGATCGAAGTACAATCTTCTGGAACACGTACCTGAAACGGTGGTGGTGCACTAGTACCAATGCGGCGAGCCTCACCTTCACCTAGACCTTTCTTTCACCGTGAAAGAGGGGATTTGTATATAAAAGGTCTCTTCTGAGTAGCAATGGCATCAGAAACCACAATTTCACTGCACGTACTCGCTTGTCACTTGACCAAGAGAATCAGCAAGCAGGTCAATTTCGTTTCGTATCAACATGCGATCATTAGTAAGTGTACTCGAGCTGTTTTAATTGAATTATTATTTTACGCATCCAATCGACTTTCTCCTGCAACAGTGACAAACCTGCTTTGCTTTCATTTCATTTTTACAACTAAAGTTCGCGAGGCTAAACGATTGACCATTTTACAGGTAGTGTTGGTCGTCGTAGCCCTGGCAATCGCAGCCGTTTCCTCCAGAGAAGCGAAGGGAGAACGACGAGTATCGAGACCGCCGTCAAAAGGCAAGCGTGGCATCAATGATTTTTCTGGGAGCTATTCGTCCGGTGGACCGGCCTACAACTCTCCCATTCATTCGAGCCCGAGTTCCGGATACAACGGAGGATCTCTCGGTGGATACTCGCTGGGACATTCGGCGGGTATAGGAAATTTCGGAGCTAGTTCTCTAGGACATGGTTCCGTGGGATACTCGGTAGGAACCGGGGGACTCGGCTCGAGCGGTGGACTGTCTCACGGCTTGGGTCTTCAAGGCCTCGCTCTGGGAGGACATCTTGGACAGTCGTCGTATTCCGCGCCAAGTTATGCTTCCGTTGGCGGCGGAGGAGGCATCGGATTGTTCAGACCGTCGTCGAAGAACGGCCCGGTCACGTTTGGTGCCCACGGGGGCAGCGTTTCCGCCAGCAGTTCCGGCGCAAGCAGCTATTCCGCGCCAGCCTATGCGACGGGAGTTCAAGGGCTATCGGCTTACGGTGGCGGAGCTTCCAGCAGCGTCAGCCTTCCAGCGATGCTAGGATCCGGGCACAGCTCCTCGTACAGTTTACCCTCGACGTCGTTGAGCTCGCTCGGTGGCTCACCGATTCACGGCCTTCCAATGTCGATACAATCTATCGCCCCGAGTTCCTCCTATCCGGTGAGCGGTGGTTTAGTCATCGACTCGGCCTCCCTAGGAAAGGGTTCCCCCGTCTACACCCTTCCATCCACCCATTCTAGCGGTGGTGCGAGTAGCTATTCCCTCCCGATCTCCTCGGGTTCCCACGGAATATCTACCCTCTCCGGCAGTTCCGACGGGACCGCCGGCTATTCTTTGCCAGTGTCTTCCGGATCATCTAGCAGTCATATAGGTCTCTCCAGTGGATCCTCCGATAGTTCCAGCTATTCCCTTCCTGTTTCGTCCGCCACCTACGCATCTGGTTCGTCAGGGTCATCCGGATCGAGTTCGTATCCGACTTACGCCCCGTCTTCCTCTGGCGTCTCATCCTATTCGTCGGCCGGAACTTCCACCTACTCCGCTCCCTCGGTCACTTACTCCGGCTCGGGCTCGGGCTCCGGTTCCAGCTACTCCAGTCCCGTTTCTACCTATTCGAGTCCAGGCTCGAGCTATTCTCCCAGCTATTCAGCACCGTCCACGTCATACGGCACGCCCGTAGAATCTCATGGTTCCTACTCGAATTTTAGCCCTAGATACGTAGGATATTCTGGCTCGAAAAGTTACGATGGCTTGACAGGCTCCGGCAACAAATACGACACGATCTCGTACTCGAGTCCTACTGGAAAATATTAACTCCTCGAAGCACACGAATTCATCTCCTCGCGTACCAACGCACGAGCGAGTACTTCATTGCTAATCACGCAGACAAACAGTCGCCTACTTTTAATTGAGTCGCTCGTGAACGCAACAGCGAAACGTACGAGGATCGAAGGATATCGTGCTAAACCTATGTTTACATTTCTAGTACAATTATTAGATTTAAAGCTCCACAGTGTATTTATATTCCTGCCATCTGTTTCGAGTATCGTTGTACGCGTTCACAACATCGACATTGTGATGATTGTTTCATAATTTTATACTTTGTTTACAATAAATATAATATTTCTTTTTTCTAATCGCTTGCCAACCTGACAATCTTTCTTCCAAGATTTTCCCTACCTCGGCGGGCAGATAACTTGTTGCGTTTACAATCTTTCGGTGTGAACGTTGCACTTATTATCGCCATTAGATACTGAGAAACTGCAACGATCGAAGCGTTTCTCGTTTAATCACCTTTCGCTGTGAAAGTTATCGGCACCGTAAATCGGCACCGTAAATATATATGGAAAATTGTACATAATAGCCAAGATTATGATAAGAAGCCGTGTCAAAGCATAAAAAGAAGATCACTTTTACTTCAATGCCAGCACCGGTCGAAAGAGTGGATTCCTTTCTAAATTTTTCTTCTTTTTGGGAAAGTATCCGAGTATACGAGTCGTGTGCGCTGCAAGCTGAACGCTGCACGTCCGCAAACCGGTTTACCGTGATTCATAAGGGAACTGTTTCGTTTCCGTTGCCCTTACTCCTATGACACTAACGGTACCAAGCTGCCGGGGCAATTTCGCGAGACTTTTTCAATCGGCCATCTTACTGGTTCGAGGATGCCCGATCACCTGCTGCATACTACATACTAGTGCATACGTACAATTAGGTAGGTATATAGGTCTCACATGTGTACGGCTTGATTGCAGCAACTTGGATTTAAGAGTTGCTCTTTTCAAATAACTCGCTCCATCCTTCCCTCGCTTTAGTAATAGCGTACGGTAGTAATAGCGGATTAAAAGTTCTAATTTAAACGAGTCCTAGAGTCCCATCATTTGACTGCCGTTGCAAAAAGGCCGGCACCGTTGACGGCTACGTTAATAATCTGGTACGCGTCAAAGGAGATGGTGCATCCAAGTTTCAGACCGACTAAAGAGAGAAGCGGTGAAGCTTGAGAGCACAGTTTGCTCGTCGCGCTTTTCAGCGAACGTAAATATTGCATTTGCAATTTTATACGAACTGCGAGAACCAAAAGTTTTCGATGTTTAACTTTTCTATTCCTCTGTACGAGTAAATTATTACTTTTCATCGCGGGCTAACAACGATACCCCTGCTCCCCCCTTTGATCCGCGATATAAAACGTAATCTGGGCAGAAGAAAGTGCACGGTCGTTTCGGTGTAGTGTATTCTGGGTGTCGCGTCGTTCTCGTACGAGCTCGACCTACTTTTCAACGATTGCACCTTTATGCACGTGTGCATGCGAGAGCGAAAACGCATCTTCGTCCAGAGCGATGACAACGAGGACGATGGCGCGGCGCCGTCGACGGCGACGAAGATGCCTTCGATTCGCGTACACTAGGTAGGCAAAGGTAGAACCTGTGCATCGGTGGTCTCTTCACAGAGAAGCCACATTTCACATTTCACTATTTTCTGACGGGTTCAGCGAGCGACATACATATTTGCGTTTCACTCTCACGCCCGTGCCAGTGAAGACGGGCTTCGAGCGAAAACGGGGAAAATTCAGCTCTTACTCTTCGCCAAGTCGTTCTCCTCGGTGATCGCGATCAATATCGTAGTTCCTATAGACACCTGCCATTTGAATTTTGACCGCGACAGTATATTAACACAGGGGACTGGCGCGTGCCTTAGATATTCGGGAAAGGTTTATTTTCGCGTTAGAATGACTCGGCTGTCAGTTTGCCAGTGCTCGATGAAAATCAATGAAAATCAATGAAAATCGATGAAACTAGGACACTAAAAGCTAAAGGCCCCTGCTTATTAGCAAGGACGTAGCCGTGGTGGTAATGATACAGGGAATGGTCCCTGTTCCCGGTGAAAGTAAAACGTATCGAACGGATGGTGAAACGATTCGAAAGAACGACGCGATGCGATGGAATCGGAGGGCAAAGAACGACTGGAACCGAAAACAATTCGCTCGCGAGCCGCGCGAAACGGTTTACTTCCGTAACCACGTTCTTCCAAACAAATTGCATCAACGTTTTTCTACGTCCGATCCAAAGTGATCCTTCCGATTGTCCCGAGAGAGAATCGCACGGCAAACAATGCACTCTCCGTTTCTCCCCGTTCTACCCGCTCGCAATTATTTAGCGTTCGTTCAAGCGAACTTATCTTGCCTGCTACAAACGAGAGATTTCGCGTATCGCGCCTGTTGGTCGCCGTCTTTATTTCCTTGTCGCGGCATTCAACCGGTACGAGACAAACTGGACCACCTATCCCACCCGGTGCATCTTAGACCAGTTTATCGTCGCGTTTATCCTCGCTCCACGCCGACAACGAGATCGAGAGGCGTTTTACTAGTCGGTTTCACTGAACCGGCCCTGTACCAGCTATCCTCGTATCTACATATAAGAGCAGAGAAATGTTAAACTAGTTTCCGCAATTTTTCAACCAGCCGAGTATAAAGGAGAAATTCAATGCCGGCGATGCATCATTAGACATCGCGACGCCGTATACGTTCGATCCGCTAGATCCGCTAGATCCGCTAGATCCCTGGTATCCCGGGAACCCGCCAGTCAACGAACACGCCAACTGGACCAACGAATGAGGCTAGCGTGCCAAAGCGAACGCACCAGACACGACGCTTCGTAAACGTATCGAGAGGCGAGAGTAGCGTCCGGTCGATATGGACCTGCTGGTTCGTATGCTCTTACCTATTCCCCGGCTCCCATTCGTACGAAGAGAAATGATGTCGGTTTTCGAGAATAACGATTAAAGGGTCACGGCATAATTTCATCTTTCGTGTGTTGCAGTTACTGTTTCTCTTGTCACCAGCGGTTCTCGTCCATGGATATGGACAAGGCAACGATCCGAACGACCAACCTTTCTTACCGATCTATCCGGTTTATCCGTACAGCCCTAAATTAATCAAGCGGGGAGCCGAAAAGGAACTCGTCACGCAATTGGCCTCGGAATTGTACGCACCGAAAGTTGACTCGACGGACTCCTACAGCGCTAGCTATAGTACTAATTACCCTCGGGATCCTTACTATACAAATTACAATCCATATAACAAAGTTTCTCATCCGTCTAATTACGCTTATCACAGTACTGTTCCGTACTCGTATCCAACGCCAGCTTACACCGCCTACAATTCGTATTCTTCCCCTTCTTATATCATGTCGCCACCTTCCTACGCGGGGATTCCTTACAGCGCTTATCCTAGTCACTACTACCAGCCCCCTTACTATTACCCCAGTTATTATAATCAACCTCCACTTGCCGCGCCGCCTTTGCCGTCGGCCACCCCAGATTATCCTGCCGGCCCGTACTCAGACCCCGAACCAAGCGACAAGTTTAAGGAGAAGAATCCCGACGGCGACAACAACTACAGAGATAACGACGTAAATCAGTTCGTCGACGGAGCCAACCACATTTCCGAGAACTCGAGAGATCTGGACGGCCAATCGAGCTCCTACAAAACCAGCAGTCTACGGAATCAATTGGAACGATCCGGTGATCAGCGCATTAAAAATCTTCCGATTCCTTTGCCGAAAACGACGTACAGAGTAATCAGCGTTGCCGGACAACCTGTGGGCCCAGACTATCCGCTGCCAGCGCCCTACGCGAAAGCTCAACAGCTAGAAGAGCTTATGAGTCGAGCTTGGGCCAGACTGCTTGCTCAAGATTTGCAGCAAGCCGCTCAGTATCCGCTGCAAGAAGCGACTACAAACCAGAACGATCAGAGCAAAGATAAAGCACGCGCCATCTCTGTACCGAGCATCGCTAAGACCGGCCTGGCTTACATCGTGAATCCTAGTGTTCCTCGGAAATTCAATGCTGCTCCCACGGTGGATCAGGACTTAGATATACCCACGACCACGACTCAATTGAAAAGCATCAAGTATCCACACTCGACCCAGCCAGTGTACGCGATCGAGAATGAGGGAAAGGATCAAGCTGAGCCGAACGAGTACGAAAACTATGAGCACTCCTCTACTCAGGGTAGCCAGGATTACGACAGCCCGACGTTCGGCCAGGCCGAAAAGCGGCGGCAGAATTACGGAGACGATCAGGGACCGGCCCTGTCTTACCGGCATCAAAATTACGCCTCGGTGCACGGGTCTCCAGGACACAGTTATCGGTACACCAATTATAATCCACCGCAGCCGACAGTTCAACAACAGCCGCAGCAGTACAAAAATAATTTGGAGGACGTCGACTTTGGGGCAAAAACGAAGGCCGGGTAAACTATACGATTCTATCGGCACGGTGCTACAATTCCTCTCCTCTTTTACTCCATACTTCTAGGTGACGAACTGTTCCGCTGCGATTCTATTCACATCCCTACACTCTGTAATACTTAAACTCCCGTAACCATTGCTGCCAGGTCGCAATCAAGATACGCACGAATCTCTTTAACATGTTCCATATTTATTTTACCAAGTCGCACAGGGTTGCAGGATATTTTAGAGTAAGATGCATTACGATACTCTATGCGATCTCCTTTGAGAAATCTTTTCCGCCCCCAACTTTCTCGTCGTTGTTAATAAATGATTGTTGCTGTTCCCCGTTGGGCTATCATTTCTTCACCTTCCCCGAAATTTTCAGCGCTATATTTCTGCATCATCCTTGATTCCTTCGAAATGTACACCGAAAGGTAAAAACGAACGAAAGGATGCGATCCGGATCTCGGCAAGGTCTGTTCGCTCGTTCGGGCGGGATAATGGAAAGTGGAAGTGGAGGCGCCCGAACGTATGTATATTGTGTCAGGTGTGTGTGTGTGTGTGTGTGTGGAGGGGGAAAGAGAGAAAGAGCAGTGCGTTCCTCTGTTTTGCTTTATTTTTCACATTCCCCGCGAGTGTGCCGGTGGTAAAAAATAAAACAAGACGAATCGAACCTTTTACTTTCTCGTACCTGCGCCTGATTTCGCCCTCTGCGGTGCGCACGGCGACCTGGGAGCTCCGTCCCATTACCTTGGCTTCGACTCCGACGCGACGTATCTATCGACTCGTATTCGCACCGCTCCCCTTGAACTTCTCGCCACTCTGATCATCCTGCAGCGTAGACTGTGAATTGCCCTTCAGTCGAGAGTTTTTCACTATCCTACATTTCAGCGTTTCAGACTTTCAGGAGACTGCAGCTTCGGCTTTCGCAATGCTGCATCCGGAAATTTCATTCCTCTCCCTCGGCTCCGATTCATTTCGCTTATTTATGCATGGTATAAGCTTTCTCGTAGCACTGAGAAATGAGAAATCACAGCAGTTCTGCATAAAGCAAGGCGCGTAAGGCTGCATCTAGTCGCGAACATTTTCAGCAACTTCTAATCGCCATCCATGGGACCAAAGTTGCCAAGGCGGACCCACATTCTCGACGAAATTCTCATCGCGAAACTGTCAAACTTGTCAGTGCCCGTACGCCTGAGAAAGTTTTTTCACTTTTCGACTAATCGAAGATAATTCGACTGGTCATCGTTTATTAGATCATTTTCCCTTCTTCCACGCCCAGAACACGGATGGAAAGTGTCTTTCCTTCCTTTCTCGTTCGCTGAACGTGTGCAACTGGTGCACGCTGAAAGGAAGGGTTCGCGGAAACGTTAGTTTCAACGGCGAATCGCTTCGCGTAGAAAGGGGGATCGACGAAGAGATTGATGCTCTCCGCAACATCACCTTTCCTTCCGTTATCTGCGAGCAAAGTTTTCGAAAGCTGTTCAAACTGATCAAGTAATCCAACTATTTTTCGTCGTGGATGCCTTTTACCGATCGCTGGAATCACCGAGGATCTTACAGGCTTTATTTTTCTTTTCCTTTCTAACGTACCGTGTGCAATTCTCCTTCGAATTTCAATAAACTGCACGTATGCACGGAAATGTTTAAACCTTTCATTCGATGGTGGACGTAAAAGGGATTTTTTTTCCCAATGTATCACATTTTCGAAACAAAAACGAGTCACGAGAGGTGCAACATCCGTAGCAGCTGCCGAATTCAGACCAAGAAGAAATTTACTCCGTTGGCAGACTAATGAACCGATTAACTGGTAAAGCAATTAGGACTTTGTACTGGAACTTTGTACTGGAAAACTTGCGACAATTTGCGGGGAGAACACTGTCTCGAACTGTGCTATACCAGCCACTTTGGCGCACCGCCTTCCTTGGACAGTGGCTTTGGAATAGAACAGTGTCCGGATGGAAATTAGAAAGAGCTGTTTAATTAACAGTTTCCGAATGCCGCTTTCCACTATTGCTTCTCACGATCCGATCACGATAATAACGCTACCTTTTCTCAATACAGCCATTCGTCCGAAGTTATTCCGTGCGATCTCTGGCTTCCCCTCGTTTTCAAACTAAAGGGATCGTCCCTTTGTCCGAATCGAAAGGTTATTCGGCGTTACCTGGACCACGAGGACCACTGAACGCGCAATGATCCACGAGTGACGTTTGCCTCACCAGGGCGCAGTTCGAGTAGGGATAAAGGCTATATAAGAGAAGGCGAACCTAACCCACTTTAGTTTTGCAGTAGAGCTAGTATCTTTGTATCGCAATCGTCCATTCCGTACATTTGAAATTGATGCGCCATGGTAAGTGTATAATATCTCAATGCATATCTCTGGACGTTCCAAAATACCAGATCAAAGGGTGACATTTCGTTTGGAAGAGCTTAACCGTTTGACCGATAGCGGTCTTATAAGCGGGACATGTAGTTCGTGCTCCAGAATCAATGTATACCGTGCCTCCGACGTTGCATCAAAATTTCTACGAGTATCAGGAAGAGAAACTTTTACTTTTACATGGACGATGTGATATCTCTCTCTCTCTCTCTCTCTCTCTCTCTCTCTCTCTCTCGATCTCGCTCTATTTGTATATATACATATACACATATGTATACATACTTGCTTACGGGAGTGGTCCTCCCCCGGAGGAATCGAATCGCGGAGTAGTGTATAAAAGAGTGGTCCATACCGGATGTTTGACCCAGAACTTCGTGGGCAGTGAAAGTGTACCCTGATGCAAGTTCATTTTTTCGCAGTATTCGCAATGGTTAAGGAACAAATATATGATCGAACTTAAATAACGGCTAGAATTCTTAGCAAAAATAACTAACGCATAGAACTGTATTCAAAGTCTGAACCCCCTTTAATCACGTTATTTAAGTAATCGGACGTTAGCATAATAGAATTCATAGTTTGTGAATTACAGGATATCTTATTTATTTTGTAGAATCTCTATTTACTCTCAGTCCTACTGGGCCTGTTGTGCATCGGTGTAAACGGAGAGAAGAAGATCCACTTGGAAGACATAGAGAGGGATAATTTGCGAGCGGAAGATATTTTCAATGCCGGTAATGCAGAAGTCGATGGGCCAAAGTATTTGGCCAAGTCAGAGATCGGCCTGCAACGGTATCAAGCGTTAAACCAATATCGGAGGCCAACTAGTGCGCCAGTTACATCATACGTAACTCCTTCCTCGGTGCAGAATGTAAAATCAATTTTCCCCTAAAGAGAAACGAAATCTTGCACGTTATTCTGGATTATGTTATCGAAAATCCACCCTCGTCTCGTTTTTACTCAGGTCCCGCCGGAAACGTACGTTCAATCCAACAAAGACGGTGCAAAAGAGCAAGTTTACCAACAGCAGAACGATGTCTTGCCGGAACAGATATTACCACCCCGATATCACAGTGACTATCAGCAGCAGTCGTCTCTACTTCAGCTAAAAGGGATCGCGCGAAAAGTCCACGAATCGCAACGATTGCTTTACCAGCCGGAAGTAAACGTTGGCAACCATATCCAGGCTGTTCAGCAAAGCACGATTACGGCCAAGTATGCGAAAGATATGAGCAAAGGTATCAGACACGGCATATATGTACAACGTGTCGAATCAATTCTGATTCGATCGAATCTGTTGTTCAATTGTTCTTTCTTCCTCTGTAGGAACAGTGTACGTCGATGTTCCCATGATGCATATTTTGGCGTATTATCCGAATTTGGATGCCGATTCTGGTAAAACCGCTGGGTTATTAGTCCCCCGGGTAACTACTACACCGGCCAAACATATATCAATCCCCTTCTATACTTCAACGCTAAGTGAAAAACCGGTAATTCCCGTGAAGCCTCCGGCGTACCAAGTTCACTTAGCAACGAAATACAATACGGTTGGTTCCTCTATATTTTCCAGCGGTAATTAAAAGTAATCAGGGGCCTTTAAGTGTAATACTTTCTAAACCTTCGCAAATTCTAGAATACGGGGGCCGCTGTTTACACGAGTCCCCCTACTTTTATGAGGTATCCGCTCGTGAATGTACCGACTTACGTACCATCGGACCAATCGTCCGCCCAAGGAAGACAATTCTTGTACACTCAAGCGTACATTGCTCCTCCCCAACCGCAGGACGCTCCTCGGCTAGTGTACGCTCAACCAACGACCGTCTACACACCTATGCACGGTGCACCGGTTTACAGAGATGCTTATGCTCGTCCACCCACCTATGCTCAGGACAATTCCTTGCACGGAAACATCCAGTATGCAGTTGCACTCGAACACTCGGATTCCCCTGCACAAATTGACGATGAATCACCGAATCAGATATCGAGTCAGAGTTACGCCAAGGTTCGCGATTTACATATAAATGATAAATGTACCAAGTATAGATTGCCAAAGGAAACTGTTGTTCCCAACGAGATATGTACCTCATTGTGGCAGGAGTTTGGAGAGCCTATCGCAGATTTAGTGCCGCCTCAACTACCTGCGCACGATTTCAAGCCTGATACAACACATCTGCTCCCAGTTTCATCGCCAGACGAGGACCCTATTGCAGAGCAGAATCATGTAGATCAGTCAGAGCCGAGGTCACTGCTGGACTCCTACGTCCCAAGCAAACTAATCGCCGCGCAGGATACCGCTAGGTGGGTGCTTATTTCGCGAGATCGATCGAATATTCTTAACCTTCCTAATCTTTATCGATTGCTCCTTGCAGATATCAGGAGAGGCCGATAAGGTTGGAGAGTGGCTTTCTTCCGTCGAAAGAAAACTTTGTCCACAAAAAGCGCAAGATAAATTAAACCCCGGCTGTTGGTTACTGTTTGACAAGCGATAAGCGCCGAGCACAATGGTCAGTAGAGCGCACGCATGACACTGATAATGGAAGTCTCGACGTTGAAAGGAGTTTGCGAGCGAGTGAAGGCATGAATGTGAAGAATGATGATAAAAGGCGTGATCGCATCTAGTCTTTCGTCGAAGATGGTTAAACGACAAGTGTGGACGTCATACTTGTGCGCTACTTCGTTGTTCTTTCTGTTTTCTTCTTCTCTTTTTCTATAGACCCAACGGCGTGTGTTTTATATGATTTTATAATAAAGTACATACTGTAATACTAAACCAGATGTTGTTACGTATCTTGAAATTCCCGAGGAACTTTGCGAAAGCCAAAGTGCACTGAACACGATAGAAGCATATTCAACACTGTTGCGTACTCTCGTACAGTTTCAGAGATTTGCTGACACGAGGCACACGCGCACAGCTGCTTACGCGTGTCCTGTCCCCGTGTACCGCTTACCAAAATGAGAAAGCGGATGCTGGGGGAAAGAAGCAATGGTGTAGGCTTCTAAAATTCATTGGAAACGAAATATTTCAGTGATCCCGAAATAAACGTTGCTATTATTGTTAAATTATTATTAAGGTTTAATAAGAGATTGTCAGTTACGATTGCAATGAACGCGAAACAGCGGGGCTTTCATTTTTTACAAGTTCGCCTGCGATCGTCGGCCAGTTTCGCGTGCGAAAATAAATAAAGTTTGCAAGACCAGTCACTGTTCTGAAAGTCGAACATTTGTAGGTGCAAGTGTAACGTAAAAGTGACTATCGGCGGAGGGTTTCTCAATTTATTGACGATCGATTTAGTCAATTAGGTAACGCTGCTAATTTGCGTAACATTGTCGAGCCAATATGCTGAACGAAGCGACACGAGCAGTAAACGGGGAAGCTGCGTTTTAATTAAGGTGGATTAGTTGTCACTTGAGAAGTGGATCTCGATTCTTGGTCGTGTCGAAATATTGGTCGAGGATGAGCACATATTCCTAGCGGCGCCACTACGCTACTGGCTGCTGTCTTTCTGCACGTATCGAACGAGGAATGCTAGTGTGTTACAGCGGTGAAACTATAATCTGTCTGTCCCTCTCGCGGTTCAAGCGAAGGCATATAAGGTGGGATGCTGCTGGCTGTGCTTCATCAGTTCCAAATACACACGCGAAGATCGTTAGGTGCGCAGGTTTAAGGCCGACCATCGCTATGAGAATTCCCGTGACACAGGTAAGTGCGCCGATCGTTCGTTTCAACCGGGACCTGATCTATACTGGTGCAAATGTTACATCCACGCTACGGACATTTCGCGGCTCCCTCCTTGCTTCGTCCGCGGACGTCGACAAATTATTTGTACTTGGTTAAATTGTCATCAAGTTTTGAACAGCCACAAAAGTGATGGTAGCGAGGGCACAGTACGTTCATAGAAATTGAATGTCAATTGGACGTGTTAACCCACAGCTACGTTCACCGGTAGCAAGGAATAAGTAGAGCAATAAAATTAACTAGCCAATACATAAGTCGATGCATGCCGAGCGATCCATCATATTCCTTGCCAATACGGCCGAGTTCTCTTTGTCGTCGGAACAATTTAGACTCTTCTGAGCGAGTCGGTCATTATGGAGAAAGTGTAACTTATTTTCTTTCGTCCACGGTCGCGCGCCGCGCCGGTCCGGCAGAGTAGCCCCGTGGCAGATGCTCTTGAGCAAGTTAGTGAAAGTCCTGGCAGGTACTCGTGCTGCCATCAAATCTGTCCGACTTGTTCGGTATTAGGTAACACGGCTGATTTCCTACCTGTTCGAGAGAACAATTTTGGCGAGAGCGATGCTACTCTTTCTCTTTCTCTTTCTCTTTCTCTTTCTCTTTCTCTTTCTCTTTCTCTTTCTCTTTCTCTTTCTCTTATGGAGCGTCACCGGTTACGGAGATTCAAGATCGAACCATTTCTACAATACTTTTTACGAACTTCAACAAACTTTCATACGTATCTCTCGAGAATTATTATCATCGAGCAACGTAGCTGGGAGAAATTTCTTACGAACCTCTCGCAACGCTCGTTCAATTTCTTGATCTTTTCACGCCAGATCCCTGTGTAAAACTGTGAGTCGCAGCGCATGAATATGCCCCGAGGCATGTACAGAACGAAAGAAGAAGAAAGCGGTGAAAATCACAAGCGCGGGCTCCATGAAACTGGTTCTTCTGACTTGCCGATCCGTTGGTTAACTCGATCCGCGACCTTGTAGAAACTTTTCCCCTTGAGAAACCCCTCTTTTCCGCCAGGTTCGGGCCCTGTGATACCTATCGATTAAGAAAGCACGGTGTGCCACCTAAATAACGATCGGTTCGCGTCTCGGTTTACGAATAGAACGGAACGCGACACGCGTATACATTCGGAGATGGTAATGGAAGGGATGTGAAAGTGAGATTCGTTATTTTTACAGATTGCTTCGATTCTCCTGACAATTGGTCTATGCTCGAGAGCGTTCCAAGATGTTTCCGCGAAGGCTGTACCAACCGAGGTGGACGATGCTGAAGAAGATGTGTCACAAGCGGAAGAGCAGTTGAAAGAGGAGCTGCCGATTTTGCCCCCCATAATTCTCCTCGACTTTGCAAATAATACGGAGGAGGAAAATGCGACGGCCGAAGAAAAATCGAAACGCACAGTAAACAGTGGGCTGGGTTACGGCCTCGAGCAGAATGCGCTCCAACCGAGGAAATACAGCTACTATTTACCAGCCGGTAAATCGGGTACAACCGTAAGCATCGAGGAATCCGTTAGTCCATTCTTACCTAAAACAATAATAGAGAGGGTGCAACCTAGTAGCCAGAGGGGACAATTTGCTCCGCAACAAAACTCGTTCGCCTCGTCCTTTTCTGATCCCAGTGGACGCCAGTCGACGAAATCCCAGTCTGTGTTCGGATTGCGAACTAAGCCGCAAAAGGTCGGGGCGGGTAGCAGTTTCCAATCCTACCAAAACTTCTTGACAACACCGAAACCAGCAGACGGCTCATTCGCAATTCAGAATCTGGGATCCAGGAACAACGGCGTCTCAGCTGCCACGCAATCACCTTTGCCTTTCAGCACTGCGGGACCAGTCAGATATGTAACTCCTAGCTCCGCGAGCTCTGCCAATTTCCACAGCGGTTCGTTCAACTATGCCGCGGTGGGTCCAACGTTCGCCACCGCGAACGCACAGGCTTACACGAATCAAAGGCAAAGTATTCAATCCAATGCCGATTCTCATGGCTACGGCTCCGCCTCGCAAAGTGTCCAGTCCTCTACGGTCAGCCCGCTGAGCTACAATGCTCGTTTGGCAAGCGCTGGGGCGCAATTGACGAACGGGCCGCGGTACACGGTCGAAAATGGTATACGTTACGAGAACAAAATCTATTGGAAATATCCGGACGGCAGGGTGTCTGACGTTCCTCCCTCTACTTACGTCGAAACCTATGCGGAATATCCGCAATCGTTGCTGGCCCAACCTACGAGCTTTCAGAGCCCCCCTTCGATTTATCCCAGCACCACCACGGAAAATAGTGTTCTCTCTCAGGGGCCCGTGCAATTTCCCACGGTTCCCGACCAGACCGGATCACAGCCAAATCCATACGTTTCTTCGGAGTCATTGTCGAGCCTGCCGCAGCAACAAGTGTACCGACTCGGTTATCAGAATTTAGTGAGCCAAAGACAGAACGTAAACCTGGCGCATCAAGGAAAGCCCGTCGGTACGGTGGCAACCTCTTACTCTTTCGCCACCTCTTCGGCTTCCTCCGCCCCTCCTTCCTCTCCTTCCTCATCATTCCCCTCGCCATCTTCTTACGGAAGAACGAAATCTGGTTCGAGCAGCCCCAAACTGGATTGCATATCGTGCTACCGGCAAAGCCCCTCGAGGTATGTAGTCAATAGCCCCAATCCAGAATATACGGATACAACGGAAGCACCTGTCAACAGTACCACCCCGGCCAACCGTTTCTTTGCTTCGTCGCAAAAGTATGGCTCCAGGCTAGCGCCCACGACCAAGTATACGCCGAAACTACAAGAATATCTCGACACGATACTATCGGAAAAGCATGGATCGCAGAAGCAAAGCTTCGGCAACGACCTAAGCGGCTACTCCAATCTTCGATACTCGGACCTACTCAACTACAATCCATCCATCTCTGAATACGTCAGCAATCCTTCGTCTATTCGAAATGTTCGTCCAACTTTCGTGCAAGCTGGCAACTCTTTGATACCAGTTATCATACTCAGAGTAGACGGTGCCTCTCCCATTCAGAGCAGAACCTCGCAGAACGTTAATCTGAAAGCTCTGCTTCAGCAGTACCTCATTCAATACGCCAAAAGTATAGATGAATTGGAGCAACCATCCACCTATAATCTAGGACCGGAATCCCCTTCGAGAGGACTTGGGAATAATCCTGTTTTGGATTTGATTCGATTAACGCAGGCAGATGCACGCGACACGCCCGTTTACAATTTAGATTCTTATACTGGCAAATCGAGCTACGAGACCAGCAACTTGGACGATCCGGAGAATTTTATTAGCCATCGTTATACGGGAACCTTGGCTGGCCAGCAGAAAGTGAAGAACGTTCAAATCGTAGAGCAGCCGAGTTTTACTAATTACAAGCTGAACAATTAAGGGATCTCTCTCTCTCTCTCTCTCTCTCTCTCTCTCTCTCTCTCTCTCTCTCTCTCTGTGTGTGTGTGTGTGTGTGTGTGTGTGTGTGTGTGTTTTTTGCTTTTTTTGCAAGATATTTTGTGCCATTCGAGCCGAAACGATTGGATTAAAGATAGACGTTTGGTGGATAGTATTATACTTAACACGGGATCGTGCAATTATGTTTCAACGTCAAGTACCGTACCTGGACGTTGACTCTCCGAAACTTCTGGAACAATTATTGATACACCAGGTTTGGAGAAGTTGGACGAACTCTAAGCACATCGGTGCTTAGAAACTTTACCCTACGATTAACCAAATTTCTTCACTTCAAGAAGGTACCTTACAAGCTTAGTTCTTAAGAATCTCGTACGAGGCAATATATTTCTGCTTCTTTGTAACATTCCTATCTACTTAAATAAAGTACATAGTTAAGCTAACGAGCCAATTACTTCCTCCAAGCGTACCTCAACGAGATCATTTGTGATCCTTATCGTTTCGCATAGCGTTTTTTAAATCGTTGCTCAAAGAAGCCTCCTTCGTTTCTATTCTCCCCGTAGAAGAAAAGACCGATTCCGCGATTTCGATTGCGTGCCCCAGCGCGTATTGACGTTGGTGCTGCATCGAAAGGTATTTCAAATATGAACGCGTTATATAAATGTGTATAAAAACTGAAAAGGAGACGCGTCAAGACGAATAAGCGAACCCGTTCAAGTTTGCGAGGTACGAAGGTAATTAACATTAATTGGCTGTTGACTGCAGCCGAACAAAGCAAAGCCGTGTTAGTCGTAGGGCGCTGTTAATTCCAGGTTTTCACATCGAGAGGCATATATGATATCTTTGGCATATCTACAGAGCACGGCAATTAGGCACAACACATTAAACTGTAGCGATTGCCGGTGCACACTAGCCCTAGCAATAGCACACTAGCTCTGTACCGGAGCCAGTCGATGCGACGCGACGCGTCGTTTCTATCGCGCGAAGCTGGTTGCATCGGGAGGAGTGAGCGCGCTGCGCATAATGCGTGTGTTTTAGAGCGCATAAAATATAGCAGGCAAACTACTGACCATCTACGGTGAATCTTTTATACCGTATGCATTACTCCGATACGTTAGAATTGCTTCGTTTCCGATCGGATCGACTCGAACGAAAAGCCGATTCGGCAATCAAACTTACCATCGGCATGCCAGCTAATTGTTTAATAATTAACCAGCGGAAAAAACTGAAGCGGTATCGATTGTTATTGGCACATGCAAATATCGGCACAAGCTACATTTGTCACGTTTGAAAGTGCGATACGGAGGCTAGTACTTTGATTCTCTTCCTTCCCTCATTTCGAGCCCATCTACGTGGCCGGCACGATAATAATTGGTGGTCGCAACCTGCACTCCTTACGGACAATAATTTTCCCGCGGCGGTCGCGTGTCGCGAATGAAAGTATCCTCCTCTTGGTGAACTGTAGGATAATATTTAGAACGATATTTTTCACTTGGCTACCGGAGTGTATAAAGAAAATCGCGTGTCTACTATGTGGCTCAGTTCTCGTATGGAAGTCCACCTTGCCACGTCTATTGGATTACAGAAACTCGGCGAAGGATTCTCTGCCGCGATCAATGTCTTCAAAACGAAACTCAGTGACACTCGGTCCTGCTTAACCGTGCTTTTCTGCTGTAACAAGGAGGCGGCGCGCCTGCTCCGATTAGGAAAATGTATTTTCGCCTTGTAAGTAAACGACAATAGAGACATTTTCAAGCACAAGCGTTCATAACAATTTGGCATTAATCTTTCGAATTGTACCGTGAAAAATCATAGTTTGATCGTTAGTGGTTGGGTGGCGTGTGCAATGTGTAACGAAAACGGGACAATGTTACGAGTATATACGTATATGTATATGTACACGTCTATTAAATAAAATAAAATAAAATAAAGTAAAATAAAATAAAATAAAAGTACTTAGAGTGTATCTAAACCGCGAGACAGCGGACCAACGCAATTAGAACGCTTTCATTCTTCGTATTTCTACGCGAGTGTTTTCCCTAATTTAACACTATTTTCGCGTGTCCGAAATTAAAACCTAGTATATTCCTTATTGCGAGGATATAAAGAAAAATAGTAAAATCTTCCTTTGCCAACTAGAGGCTGCGCTACCCTGCGCGTAAATGCCATGCAACCATTGACTATAGCATCCTGCTGCGATTAACTATTGTAGGCCATCGACTCTCCTCCTTTTCTGTGGAACTTTTAACCATCGTTAAATTCACATTCGTTAAATTGACAATCGTGTATTCGCGAATCAGTGAGAAAGTTGTCGAGGATCTGCTTCCGTGCACATTCAGTCCTCGGCTATCGTAGAATACACGCGTATCTCTCGCATTTTACTTTTCTAGGTCTCTTTAGCTATGCCATTACATACCTCAACTTCCCAACAATCAAAACGCTTTCTTCTTGCGGCATCCGACTGTCACGGTATTCCCCGACAAGTTTGCTCATTTCCTAAACGTTCGAATAGATCGGGTCGCACAATTTCATTCAGTTCACGAGACGAAAGTGAACGGTGAACGGTGAAACGCGCAGGGTGCTTTCCGTCAGACTGGACGTCCTAGTGGAAAATTCTATTATCGCGTCAGTGAATTAAATAGAAACAGCTTCCATTACCTTCGATCGCTAATCATTTCGTATTGGATGCAGGTCGTTGTCCTATCCATGATTTGGCCGCACCTAATAAGAGCGGAAAATGCGAACATTCAGGACAAAGTGGCGTTCGATCAAGTTGCAACTGCGTCGGAAAACGTTGAGGAGAATGCGAGGAAATCCGAACAAGTGCAGAAAGAGTTTCGAGAACAGCTGATATCGTCCATGATAGACACCGTGCCCTATGAAAACTCGAATGGCTTCTTGCCCATGGTTGTGTCCCCTTCGCCGATACCATCCGCACCACTCGACGAGCCGAGAGCCACGAGCTCCTCGATGGAAACAAGTAACTTTACTTCTACCAATTCACAGAAGCAGCGAGATCGTTCGAGCCCAATCGACAGCATCGAAGGTGACGCTATAGAGAACGACCCCGCTTACTCCACGGAAGCGAGAATATTTTTCAACTTGCCAAATCTGAGCACGAATCGCAGATCTTTCGAGCACCAAGACGGTGCAAACGATTTCGACTTGCTCAAAGTTCGAAACAACACACCAGTAGTGGCTACGTACCCAGATTTTCGCGACGATCCGATCGATTCGGGCGGGACCGACGATGCACTAGTCCACGAACGTCCATGGTCGTCGCCCAGGCACAAAAGTCAAGAGGAAATGGAGAGATACGGAATGGTTGCGCCCGCGAGGGGCCACGAGGGCTCCTCTTACGATTATTACTCCTCTTACGATTCAGCGAAAAGTAAGGAACGTAGGAAGGTGGCCGGTAATCATCATCTATCGAGGGAAAGTCCGTTGAGATACGAGAACGGAGCGACTGCGTCGACCCATCCAAGAACGGGTGAACAGACGAACGTCCGCTCGGAGAGCAACGCGAAGGCCAACGACGATTCGTACGGCAATGTGCCGCTGTCGTCTCAGCCCACGCAGACCCATCGATTTTCCAGGCCCGTCGTGGTCGCCGAAACAAATTCCAAATACAACAGCGTGACCCGCATAGCCGATCGAGGCGCCGATGACTACCAAACTTCGAGGATAATCGATGCAGCCAGTTCCGAAGTTTCGCAGCGGTACACGATGAACAACAGAGACGGGAAGCTTCGAGACACGGATGATTCTAGAGACGTGTCCGATGACAGCGACTACGTCGAGTATAGGGAGAGGCCCAGGAGAGTGCAGAAGGGCAGGCGGCGGCCTAGCGAGAGTCCGAAGAGACCCCCGAAGGAACATCAGAGCTCGCTGGACGCGGGCGTGGGCGACAGTGCGGAGTACGAGTGGCAAGGCAAAAGGCAACACTCCTCGAGATCGAGACCACATCGGCACCGAATCGCGGGGCAACAGTCTTGGACCGGTGGCGAGGACGCGGGGCAAGACCAGTACGATAGCTACGAGGAGGCGAGATTCGACGGCAGATCGTCGGGCTCGGAAGCGAGAAACGCCAAGTCGCAGCGCAACTCCAAGTTGAAACCAAGCAGCAGCTGGAATCACGTGTCGCCGAACCTCGAGATCTCGCACTCGAGTGGTGTCGAGATCGACCAGCTCGAGAAACCCAAGCTGATCGTTCCGGTTAAGGTGAACTTGCTACCGCTGGCAGACTTTGATCACGCGACAGCGCTCGGCACCAGTCAAGGCTTCGACGTGTCCAATGCAGCTCTACGGAACATAGTTTCGGCGACACCAGTCGATGCAATCACCGCGCCAACGACCGTCATCGGTCACGACCCGGCAGCGAAACTAAGAGCATCTACACCGATTCCAGACATTATCGTCGGTCAGAACAGCTTTCAAAATTCCATGCGGGCCATGTATCCGCAACTGAACGAGCAGCCCAAATTCTTATCGAATTGGCGGGCTCAGTACGTGCCTAGCACGGCCTCGCCGATTTACGCAGTCACGCCGGGCTTCGGATCGACCTTGCAGAGCTTATCGGGTCAAGATGCTCTGGCCACAGCAATCCCCCGACCGACCTACGTTGCTGCTTCGAATCAAGCATCGACGAACCATCTGCCGCAGTTGGTAGTTCCTCAGCCGACTCTCCAGACCGTTCCAACGTTAGTGCAAACGCCAATCGCGAGCTCGGATTATATCCAAGTAAGCCCTCATGGAATGCACGGGCAAAATCCCATCAGCTACGGCGGTTTTCACGCGCAGCCTGGTTCTACGATGCCCACGATCACGCCGGCCGCCCAGACTATACCGCTTGCAAAGTTCAATCTGCTTACTTTGGAATCGCAGAAGAAAAAAGCCCTGCTTCCTGCGTCCAATACGGCTTTCTTGGCCTCCGCGACTCTGGCTGTCGGTCAAAACGATCAGGGGCAAGCATTAAACGGCGACCCCTACTATTTGCAAAATACAAACCCCGAAGAAATGGGCAAGTCGCAGGTATCAGCAACTTTGTATCAGCAAATGCCGAAGAACGTTAACGTAGCTCCGAAACCAAAAGCTTACATCCAAACGACTCATTTGCTGCCGGCAGTGCTGCATCCCGTGCCAACCCTCACGACTATATCGGCGACCACTCCGCAAATGTTTCCCGAACAGCAAGCCGTTCTTCAACCAACGAATCTGTTCCACCAGCCAGCTCGAAATCAGGCACAACGCTACACTGACATTCAGAACCCAATCGGCGTATCGCCGATGAAAAACGACAGATATCCGTCGCTCACTTATCAGACGATAGACACTATGGCAAGTCACCATGCAGCAAATGCATCGCCAGCTGTATCAGGTATCGCCGAGAATCCTCATTTGCCCCACGTCGGCACGAGGAACGTGGAAATTGTCAATCCGAATATCAAACCCAGCCCGGTGGACACCACGATTATAAATTCCTACGAGGCGATGCACTATCCAGCCGCTGTTCTGACCACGTCGATTCCTATGTTCACCACAACTAGCTTCGTCTCCGCGAGACCAGCGACCCCGTCCCCGACCACGGGATCGGCGTACGCTGACAATCTGGCCGGCTCGTTCACGGAAATCGGAGCGAAAAGCAATCATCAGCTCCCCACCGGCGACTCGAAAGCGTACCATTCGCACGATAGGCCCATGTACAATCCCATTCATTTCGTTCCGAACATGGACGTGGTGAAAAATCAGAATGCTTTGAACAGCAAAATACACGCCGCCGAACCATTGCAACAAAGCTTGAACTTAGTTCCGCTGATACCAGGGGGAAATTTCTTCAGACCATCGTTTTCGGCGCAGACCGAGCTGCTGGTCAAACCGAAATTAGCTTCGGACTTGGAGTCGTATGCCGAGCAAATGTTCAAGGAGTCTTTAAAGACGATTTACAACTCCCAGAAGTGGAACAACGATAGAAAGAACGCTACCGACACTTCGGACATCGTGAAATTGAAGAACGAGCTGCAACGATTAAAGGCCTCTCTCTCTGATTCCATGCGGAGCAAGGAGAACAAGGAGCTGATCGAGGGGCACCCCAGCGAGACAAAGCCGCAGACGGCCGAGTTGCCGAACAAAAAACCGGACAAATTGTTGGCCGCGTTGGAGCAAGTGTTGAAGAATCATCCTCCCGATTCTTCGCATAAATTGTCTGGGAACGGGAAGCCGAATAGGTACCGCAGGCCAGGGCATCCGGATAGGGCTAACTTTGCACCGCACAGCGACACCAGAGACACGAAATATATCAGGGATTTCTTGCCACCGGCGCAACAAAATTCGTATCGCTCGAAAGGACACTTTCGCGACAAGCCAGGGAAAAAGAGGGCCGGCCCGTTCAGGTATCATAGCCACGGCCATTATCATGGGCCAAGACCATATCCTAGAAACGGTTTGTCCCCCAAGGTAGGAGGACCCGAGACACCCGCGGCCAACGTCGGCTCGCATCAGATCGATACTTTTTCCCAGCCGGAAGACGAACACGATTCCGGACAATTTGGGAAAGGGCCATCATTCGATTCGTATCACCCTTTTACCGCGTCATCGGCCTTCGATAAAAGCAGTTTCCTTAAGACCTCCAAAAACCATCAAGGTCTCGAGGGTAAGGAAAATTTCTATAATAATCCCAAGATGCACAATCTATTCGGATGGCTGATGAAGAGCAAGCAACTACCGAATGGAGCCAGTCCGAGCTATGCTCAAGGGGCAGCTCAATTGAAGCAGCACTTCGAAGACCAACAGCAACGAATGCAACTGCAATTTTACGACGACACTCTAAGGGAGTACCTTTCGAACATGTCCGAAAGTATGCTCCATTCCAATTTGGGACAGCCAGTTTCCGACGCTCGGGGATCTTTCTCGGGAGAGAGAACAATTTGAATCGAAACCGAACGTGTAGATGAACTTCAGTCGTTTACGGGCTGAGAAATGCTTTAATCTTGCGATGCGCTTCGGCGAGAAAGAAATCCCGCAATCGATTACTGTACGATGCTAACAGCGGGGAAGAAACTTGAAGACTGCGTTGCACGTATTCATTTTCTACGAAATCAAATTCTTTAGTGCAATAAGGACTAGAAAGAACCTACTACCTGCGTTTCAATCGATCACGATTAATTCTCCGGCAGGGAATTATTGCTTGGTAGTGTTCGTGAAATTGAAACTGAAAAGAAACTTGTAATCGTCGTTTTTAGGATACGCTCTTTGTATATATTATCTATAGATAAAAAAAAACATGTTCAAGTATACCCAATGGTTTTCAATTGTCCGAATCCGTCCATCGTTCTTCTTCCTGAACGCACTTTATTAGGCAATCGCGCCAAGATATAATCTCTTGTATGTCTTTAAACAAATTCAATTGTTTCGCCCAAGATTTTAAAGCAACATTCATCGGAAAACACGGATCTAGACAGAGTCGTGTTTGGTATCGTTTTCATCGTAAATGATGTGTTTTTAACGGTCAAAGTGAAAGCACTTTCCTTAAGTAAAACTTCCTTAAGGAGGATTTAACATCGACCTTGGGATATTTTCACTTACTTTACGGGGTGCGCATTGCGCAGGAAAGTGTGAACACTTTTTTCAATAAACGTCACGACGGTATCTACTATTAGCTCGAAAAATTTCCAGATTTCTAACGCAATTTTCTACTCGGCGGTCGAGATACGACGCCGCTAGTGCAAACAAAACGAAGAGGGGGAAAGAGGAAAAAAAAAGGAAAACAAGAAAAGAGAATGAAGCAGGAACCGTCTCGGAAAATGTATTCGTCTTTGATTTTTACGATCAAAGGACAGGCGGATTCTTTTTTCAATTTTATACCTACTTCGTGCACGCGTTACGATATATCGCACGCATCGATTCCACGATACGTAGTACAACAAGCACCACCTTTAACTTTCACCAGAAATAATAGCTGGAAAGCAATTAGTAACAAATTTTTTTACACTTGTTTCAATCCACGGTGCCGCTGGTAACTACACGCTCGAGTAATTTCCAGAGAACTATGACCAACGAGTATCGGGCAGGCAATTGCACTTCCGGCGAATCAAATCATTTATGTATAGCGTACGTAGGAATACCCTTGTGCTGCGTTAATTACCATGTTGATTAAAAGCACGGTTCATAAATTAGGTATTTGATGCATTCGAAGCGACATCAGCGTGTGCCGTGGTATTCATCGCGACCAAGTCGCTAGATATCTTGGAAAATGAGAGTGGCAAATTATATTAACGTTCTGTCTTGGATGATAATTATTGTACATGTAGTATGTAGTAGAGGGATCACAGTTACTCGTAGGACGATACCGCCGGCATACGGTATCATCGGGAAACATAAATCAACGGGGGCTTGGGTCGTTGACACACCGTTTAAGAATCGATTATCAGGGAGAGTCACCGAGTCACGGAGATTAGTCGCGGTTTTTTCTCGACACGCTTTTTGTTCATCATAGGAAAGCCAAAGCCATTCGGCTGTCTCGCATCGATAATCGGCCGATATAAAAGATCACAAAGTCTGCGTCGCTACCAGTTAAGAAGGAACATTGGTGACGCCCTGTGTCGAATAAGTTGCTATCATGCTGGTACGTTTTCTGCCGTGAGCCGTACCACGGCAAGCGAATAAACAAATTGTTGCCCGAATACTCGAATACACATATATTGCAGGTTCTTTTTTTCTCCTTACTTCTACCAATGCTAAACGTAGCTATAGGCTTGGAACGTCGATCCTTAGCTCCAAGCTTACTGAACGGGAAAAGAGGATTTATCGCAACGGGTCACAGCTATCCGCACGGCTATGAGTTTCGTCAACTACAACCAATCGTATCGAACGCGCGAAACCTTCAGAATGAGAAGCATTTATCGTACAGCAACTTAAAATTTGTTCCACGCGAATCTCCGTTAATTATCTCTGGCGAGCCAACAGTGTACAACGACGCGTTCAAAAAATCACCGTCTTACGCCAATTTGCCAGTTGTTGTTCGATCGGCCCAATCTCAAGGCAACGAGCAGGTGTCGATCCATCCCGAAAATCTGTTCACCATGTCTGCAACCTATAAAGTCGACGGCGATGGTAATTCCAAGCCGTTCAAGCAAGCTGGTACGTATTATCGCTTGAAATCACGCAAAGCTAATTAATAAAACCCTTCTCCATCATTTCTTCTTTCTTTTCTCAGCTGGGAATATTCAGGTTCCCGTGTACAGGGCCAGTTATCCTATACCGAAAGCTTCGGAATCACAGATTTACGCGCCTATATTCCAAAATAAGAATTCTCCATTGCCGATTCTCCAAGCACAAAGGGGCCAAGAGGTCCCAACGTATTGGTCCACCGTACAGAACCAGCCACTTGTTTCGAATCCCGCAGGCCATCGGTTCGATTTCGCAGTCAGACCGCCGAACGCGAACAACGTACAATCGAGTGCGTCCTCTTTGTCGCCACGTTCTAGATTCCAAGGTCAGGTGGTCCCAATCCCGACAGCAACCAACAGCCATCAATTTTCACGATACAAAGGCGCCTTCGTACAGGTGCATCCAACTGTCGGCGCGCCTTCAACGGTGGCTTATCAACCCCTTCAGGCACAGCCGCAATTACATTTTGACCACGTTCATGCTCAGCACGTTCAGCGCGCCGACGATCTTCGTCATTCCACGCCATCGCAAGAAATTCGCTCCGACGTAGAGCTCATTGACAAAAAGAAACCTCGATTGCCGCCTAAGAAAGGCGACGACGAAGACGACGACAATGGCGATGACCAAGGTTTGCCTAAATTGATAGCGGTATAATCAATTTGAAAAATGAAGCTAACTTTACCTTCCGCAGGTTACGGGTATCATCAGACACAATATGGTGTGAATTCGGAGGTCGATCCAAGGAAATACTTCCAGGCGCCGTCAACCGAGAGCACATTCAAGCCCTCTGCGTCATTTCCATTTAAACAGTACGACGAGACATTTGGGAAATATTCAAATCAGAATCAGAATCAAAATCAGATTCAGAATCAAGACGGAAAAGCTCCCGAGAAAGCACTTGCCAAATTTCATAGCTACGCTACTTCAACCGTTAACGATAAAGATGACGAAGACGTGCCGTTTGAAAAATATCACACCGACAATACCTTACCCAAATCGTATTACAGTAAACAGGAGGCCAACAGGGAAGAAGGCAGAGAAGACGACAGAGAAGACGACGGCGAGGGAGAAGACGAAGACGAAGACGACGGCGACGGTGGACACGGTTACGAAAGGCAGAGAACCGAAGAAAGTTCTGATAACGGGCAAGGTTCTAGATATCTTGAGAAGGACTTTGACGAGGAGTTTGAAAGGTCGTATAGGACGGACGCGCCGAAGCAAAGTGAGTAATGTTCCTAAACCGCAACGTTTCTTGAAAGAAAAAGTAGGGGAAAACGGAGATGATTGTAATTTCAGAATACGTCCATGTAAAAGAGGTGCCGGAAGTAGAGTACGGTACAAAGCCGACGAGAAGGAATAAAAACGACTACGAAGGCGAAGATCCATCGCGCCATAGGAGCCGAACAAGTTCTAATTATCGAACACTATCGGAAGATTCCGAGGATACGGAAGGACACAGTTCGGACATTTTAACGAGCCTACTGCCGCACACGATACACGACGAAATTTTTGGCTACAAAATTCCGCAGAAGAGATTCTAATTAAGCAATTACGAGTTCCGTATACTATACGAATACACATATGTGCGTGCATATGTTTGTCAGAGAAATGATATGTCGGTATTTATTTGCAACATTGTTATACAATACTATTTATGTACCTATGTTGCGTTCGTTTGTATATATACCAACGTCCAAGATAAATTCACGTTGCGAATGAGAAACAGTATTGCCCATTCATTCATTGCACTTTTATTCAACGATACGCATTAGACATGCGGGGAATGCAACAGTCCGGAAGTATGTATACAGGACTTAATTAATTGTCGCTCATTTTCTCGCCACGAATATATATTCTCCGAGCGAGAAGCTGCTTTTCCGAGAAGTGATTGTACAGCAACACTTCTGTAGCATATTGTCATTAGACAACGAGGGACTGTAATTCCGCCAGAGTGTTCCAATTTTTACATTCGCTTTTAATAGCTTTAATTAATTTTCGCGCTGCACCGAAGCAGATAGGGCATTCTCCTACGAATCACCATCTCTATATATACTCCACCTTCGAATTGGAGAGTTCAGTATCAACGATAACATCGTTCGCATCTCCTTCAAGATGAAGATCGGCTACAGGGTAACGTATCGAGTTATTTCACATGGAACAAAGCTTTTTCCCGCCATTTTATCGAATATAATATTTTACACATGTACATATATTGGTCATAAATTCTGTTTTGAAACACTGAAAGATCATGATCGCGCTCGCTTTGGCCACTGTTGCGCTTTCAAAGTCGGCGTCGAAGAAAGAGAAGCGAGGCGTAGCCGCTTTGGGGCCATCTTCCTACGACTTTTTTGGGGTAGCGCCGATTTTTTCTGCTGGATCATGGCCATCGACCAGCTTCGGATCGTCTCCTTGGAGTCCTTCGGGAGTCCCTGACATTCCTTTAACGCAAGTTCAGATTCAAGCAACCCACGATGTCGCTGTTCAGGTAGGATGGATCCGGTGGTCCTAATTACGGCGAGCACATAGTCGTTATTTTCTGCGAAATATTTCTTACTTTATGCTTGACACAGACATTGAGAGGACCAGGTACTGGTTCTGGTACACCGAGTATCGCCTACCCTCCAGACGTGCTCAAGGCAATTCAGCAGGCCAAGGAAGCGAATGAAAATGTAAATTTGGCCCAGCAGAAAGTAGCAGAGGCGAAACAAGCTGCTATCGTTCAGCAGAAAGTTGCACTGGCCAAGGAAGCTGCAGCAAGAGAAGCTGCGGCAAGGTAAGTGTATTCCCCTTTGAACGTTACTCCAAGGAAGGTGGGCAAATCAACAATATCGTTCGATCATCCTGAAGATCGCAAGAGATCTCGTCGACTGCCGATACCGAAGCTAGAGCGAGTGCGAAACAATTAGTAGCTCTGCAACAAAGATTGGCATCGCTGAAGGATGCAGTCGCAGCGGCGCAACGCGTGGCCGCAGCAAGGGAGGCGGCTGCGGCAGCTGCGATACAACGGAATGCCGCCGAAACAGCCGCTCAGCTACAGAAACAGGACGTCGACAAGCAGATCACTCAGAGCGAACAAGAAGCCAAGGTAAAACATGCGTAGACGTTTTAAAATTCCTCGGTATACGCATTTATTTATATTTATTCGCAGGAGAAGGACTTGATTGCGGCGAAGGAGAACGCTGTGGCGAACGCTGTGCAGCTAGCGGCACTGCACAAATCTCCGCATCATCAGCATCCGTGGGGTCGTTAGGCGTCATCGCGTTGTTGAATAATACCTAAGCACGAGACCTTTGTATCGTTTGTTTCTGTTACGGTGATGGTTCGCACAGTTATCTTTACTCTTGTTGCGAATAAAGTTGCTCTTATTGGAAAAAATCACGAGAACGTGTACGTTACGTCGCATCCAACAACCCTTGGACGATGAATCGTGTCTTGGTGGGATCGCTACATATTCGAGTTCACCGTTTCCTGTCCCGTTTTCGACCTATAGGATCGCAGACCGTCGCACTTGCCGCAGGAAGTGGCAGTGAAAGTGACGGCGCAGCGTGATTCGTTCCGCAGGAAGACAATATCGACGGGCATGGAATGCAATATCGGTGTCCGGTTACGTGCAACGAACGCCCAGCAGCCGGGTTGGATAAACTCTCTCCGTCGAATCTACGAGCGTACTCCCTCTCGGAATCCTTTCACTTACGTGCCTCTCTTTCCTGACCGCCTTGCGGCCCTTACGATCGCACCGCGATCCACTACGAGTCAAAGGTAATTACGTGGGAAGAAAGTCAGTCTTGGCCCGGTGCACCATTCACCTGGACAATGAACTTCCCTATTGCTAAGCGAACGGGAAGCGAGCGAGGGGCGCAGAATTTCACCCATGCCCCATAGGCCACAGGTGTAGCGCAAAAGGGTTCACCGGTGGAAGCGCTTCGCTTCGCTCTTCGATAAACCATCGACGTTCCCCTATCATTATTGACTCGTGCCGCACGCTCGTTCAAACGACGCTTCATTCGTTTAAAGCACAGTGCCAGAAATTGTCGATATGTCGATACGCGTCTGCACCTAAAAACGAACGCTCTAACCTGACCGATCAATCGGAACGCAGTAACCTCTACTCGGGCACACGCGACTATTATAAAGAACTAGCGCCCCTCCATTCTCGGCGGACCGGCCAATACTTTCATCGCTGCTCCTTTTTTCGATTTACTCGCTCTATACCTTTTACCTCGCACACTCTTATTTGCTTTCCTTTTTTATTGCGTGAAAGGTCGCAAAATTCGCATAAACTCGAATTTTTGCACAAATTCTTCGCTCCTAATTGCACGTTACAAACACCAAAGGGAAACTGTGACGCCGATGGTACTAGGTAGCATAGAATAATTCGCGGACGGTTGATAGCGTGAAATAGGGCAACGCGGAAGAAACAGAACCTCGAGCGAGAAAGGAAATCGCTTTCAACGTTGACTCGGTAGACGAGATCGCGGATGGTGATCACCACGTTCACCACTCTCTGCGTTAGTTGGCAAATATCGCGGTGCATTCCGTCAGCGTCTCGCGAAGAAGATGGGCCGAAAATCTCGCCCGTTCTCGCATATGGAAACTTTGATCGCTTTTACCGAACAAAAGTTCGCAATTCCAAGATCGTAGTAACGCGAAAGTATAATCCTGTTAATCGCAGCGGGGAAAATTTGCAGACGCGCAACGACGACTGGGCGTAACTAGTTCACCCAATTTCTTCCGTTAGAGCCTGGCGGGTCGCACTCGGCTGAGGTGTCTGGAGACAACGGTATCGAGTTTCGATGCGTATTCCTATTCCTGCGGGCTGGTGTAGGATGTTAGCGCTACATGCAAGTCCGGTTTTCCAGAGAGAGATCATCCGAGCGTGTGGGATGCGGAGAAGGAGAAAGTGTATAAGAAGGATCGGTCCATCGAGAAGCACGCGCAGTATCCGTATTTCTTCTTCGTCACTGTTGTATTAGTATCGTCGAAAAATGCTGTCCTTGTCCAGTGTAAGTACTCGAAGGAGCTCTTCGAAACAGGAGGAGTGTATAAGGGGGCGCGCGGTGCCTTGGGCGTCTCGAAAGAAGCTTCGAATCGTCGCTTATACAACTTTCCAAGTTTCGATCGCACAGTAATCTATGTCGATAAAAAGTCACTACTGTCTCCATACTTTCTTTTGTACAAACGGCAACGTGCTCCGTTAATAAAATAAATCACCGTTAATGAGTGATTTACTATGGAGCATCAGTTGGCCGAGTCTAGAAAGTATCTGGGCGACTGGGAAGGATAGTTTATTCTCTCGTATGCAGGCCGTTTGTTCGCAATGCTTCCTGCTTCCAGAAGACGCACGTTTGATCCTCGTTCTTGTTTCAGGCACTCGCGATATGCTTAATAGGAAAATCTGCGCTAGCTAGTATCGAGGGTGAATCCGGCGGTTGGCAAGGGTAAGGGTAAGGGCAGGCAGCCTGCGGCGACGGATCGCAATGTCCAAGCGTGCCTAAAAATTGCATTTCTGTGAACAGAGTATCGGGAGGCGATGGGTATGGGTCGGGTCACGGTATAGAATTGGGTCACTTGTCGGACGGAGGGCTACACGACGGCTTGGCCGGTTATGGTTCGTATGGGGCTGGAGGAATCGATCACGGATTGCACGGCGGTCACATTCAACACCATTATGCTCCAGCCGTTCCTGTAAGCGAGCACGTAGAAGTGACAAAGCCCGTGCCGATACCTGTCATCAAGAATATCGGTGAGTCGAACGTTCGCCTCGCGAATCGACCGATAAACGTCTCGCGAAATTCGTTGCTCGGCATGAGCGGAAGTGTTTCTCGGTCAGTAGATTAATTGAGAATTTCGATTCTGTACGATTCTGTACGAGCATAGGAGTACCAGTTGCACAGCCAGTGGCGATAGGAGTCCCACATCCGGTGGCAATAGGAGTACCACAACCTTATCCGGTTCACGTGCCGGTCGCAAAGCCGGTCGCCATTCCCGTAGTAAAGACTGTGGCGATTCCTGTCGAGAAGAAGGTTCCGTATCCCGTGGAGAAGGTGATACCGATCCCGATAGAGAAGCACGTGCCGATACCAGTGGAGAAGCACATACCTGTGCCCGTAGAAAAACCCTATCCCATTCACGTGCCCGTTTACAAGCATGTGTTCCATCGTGTCAAGTCTTACGGTCACGGTTGGAGCCATTAGATATTGCGTCATGATGCTTCGTGTACATACACTTGCAGACACTCGAGGAAATGGAAATGGAAGCGGAAATGGAAACGGAAACGGAAACGTTTGTAAATTATGCGCGTGCATCGTCTACTGAATGGCAGAACATTTCTATTAGTTCCCCGATACGATTGCGAGAAGGCGCTTCTTCTTTATGCCGGCATATACTTACTATGTTATGTACATATCTACTTATATGTTCTACGTCCTACGTGTATGTATCTATGTACAATGAAGAAATCGTCGAATCGTCGAAGCGTTTATATCGAGCTTCGTCGCTCATTACTATTTTGTAATGTTGTATTTATTGTTACTCGTTCTGTTACTACGTTTGCAAATAAACTATTGATTTTTAATTACACCTTGTTCGCTCGCTTTGCCACTCTCACTCTGACAAACATTATTCGCCAAATCACGCGCGATGCAACCATTTATCGTAAATAATAATTAAAAATGAGCGGCAGTTGCCGCGTTACATCTTCAATTCATTCGCTGAACGATGCTGTTAAGTAGCAATACGTCGCGATGGATGTGGAATAACTACCGTATTATCTTGGCCAATTTCCGTGATGTGTACACATGTATGCACCTTTGCCATCTCAAACTGCCTCCTTCTTCGATTCCTCCTGCAGCGCACAGCCGTTGTGGTTACATTTCTTGGCTATCAAGTCGCGAAGATACTTTTTCTCGATTATCCTCGTCTTCAATTGCCTCCTTATACTTTGCCACTTTGCCCATACCTAGCGATCTCGTATCTCGCGTTTCGCGGTACAAATCCACGACGTGACGCTAGGTGACATAGGTGACAAATCCACCTATTTGTGGGACAGTGCACGCCCTTGCTGTAACCGGTAACCGGTAACCGGCAACTGGCAAACCGATGTGTGATAATTGCACATCTCTCTGCAGTCTAGCTGTCGCTTCGGCTTCGTCTTCTATCACCCATTCGTATCTCGTTAATAATAAACATTTGCACGTACACCTGGAACGTATCGCGTTCGGCGCATCTTCCATGAAACGTTAATGGGGAGCAGCTGTAATTACTTAATACGTGTCTCTCCCTTTGCTAGTTAATGACAAACCAACGTCAACGAGCTACGTCGAGCAAGGTTCCGTGATTCCTGAATATGTATTGACATACCGGTGGTAGAGGCAACGAACGGTCGCAAATTCAACATGAAAATTGCCAGCGCTCACTTGCGAGAAGAACTGAAAATGTCTAATTAGCAGGGTAGTGGTGGTTCGCAAAAGTGGGCAATACTTGCAACGCGTTCGCTGGACCGTTGGCTGAGAAACAATTGCGCTGCTTCGCAGCGATTCATCGCGGTGAGCCTTTCGACTAAACTAGATCGTCGACAGTGAAAGGCTCGGCGGTATATTAAGACGAGCAATGAGCAAAGATGTATCAGTCGCTGAAGAAACTTCTGCAACTAGCTACCAGGTGCACGGCTATATGCGTCTTAACATGAAGGAAATCGTGAGTAAATCCAACTGCATCGAATCGATTCGTGCATTCGCGGGTCGCACAATTTACAGCCATACAAATTGTCCGACTAAAAATGCCTCGCAATTTCCTGAAAAATTCTTCTGCCTTCAAGCTGTCCGTAAACTGGATTTACCAATTTTGATAATTATTTTCGGACGGTATTGCGATTGAGAGGAGCAGAATGCACCCCTGGTGTGTTACTGATTCGTTATCCAGGATTATCCAGACATGTTTTCTTTCCTTTCCATTTACCTTTATATTCCCAAATAAATTGGTCGATACAAAAGCAATGAACGCGCGCCAAGTGTGCGAGTTCTCTTTGCTTAAACGGTATTCAAATGTTCATGCGCTTACGTGAACTTTACCTTCGATGTAGGCGCTACTTTCTCTGGTGTCCTTGGCTGCGGCCGCACCGCTGATCGTGCAACAGGATCAAAACGACTATCAGCCTCAACTTCAAGGCGGTTTCTACCCGTTAGAAAGGTCCGACCAAGAAAGTCTTGGAAGCTCAACAGGCGGAGGTTATGGCGGAGGTTATGGCGGTGATTATGGTGGTAGCTACGGTGGCGGTGATTATGGCGGCGGCGAATACAGCGGCGGTTACGGTAGCGATTTTGCCGCCGGCCACGGTGGAAGCTTCCAAGGATCCAGCGGGGGATACTTGGAGACAGCTGGTGACCACTCGGGCTCGGACTACGCTTCCCTGGGGGGCGGTTACGACGGCGGGGATGACGGTGGAGTTTCCCTTGACGGAGGCCACAGCGTGGTGCAGAGCGTTCCCGTCTCCGAGCACGTCGAGGTGACGAAGCCTGTGCCAGTCAAAGTAATTAAGCATATCGGTGAGTTGAGATTGCTCTCCATATAACTTTCAATTTGCGTCTTCGATGTACCATGATCTATTTCTGTCCCCTAGGTGTACCGGTTCCTCAAATATTGAAAATAGGCATACCTCATCCGATAGCAGTTGGCGTTCCCCAGCACTATCCAGTAGCTCACCCTGTTCCGAAATTGGTGCCGGTGCAAGTGATAAAGACCGTCGCCGTTCCCGTGGAGAAGAAGGTTCCGTTCCCCGTGGAGAAGCATATTCCAGTGCCTATCGAGAAACCGATTCCTATTACCATCGAGAAACACGTGCCAGTGCCGGTTATTAAACCGTATCCCATAAAGATACCCGTTTACAAAACGATCTACCATCACGCGAAGAAGCATTAAACATTAGCCACCCTTCCAGTTACAGAATGACTCATCCGACTGATACTGTACGCACAGAGTTTTCCCGTTTCTACTTTTACAACTACTACGTCGGGTGCGAATCGAACAGCTCCGGTAGAGTCGCGGTGAATCTCATTGCCGAGGCTGATACGACTACTCTCATTCTTGTCCTTTTGTATATACATACACCCACACGTAAACTAAGCACTGTTATCGTTATACGTGTTCCTGTTTTTTCTTACGTTTATACATGTTATTGTTATTATTTGTTTGTTTTTTTTCAATAAAATGCTTAAAAAGAACATCTCTTCAAGCCTTCAAGTCTTCCATTTTTCCAAAGTATGTTCGTTGTTCCTGACTTGCAGCAATTTCCTCACAGATATTTGGTGCTGCCACATTTGCCTTGGAATCTGCTACGCGCAACTTATATTGCAACTAAATAACGATAGTTTCGTGATACAGTTGAGTTCGAGTAAATCTATGTATAGAGTAGAGTAGGGAAATCCTACGAGTTCCAATGGAAGAAAAAATAGTTGGCGCAGCTTTATTTCCGTATTTGACATTTTACGCACAGAATCGGCCGCCACACTCTTTGCCAATGTAACTCAGTTAATACGTTCGAGATCGTAATCAAAACTTTCACAAGCTTGCTCGATATATCATCTGCAGATTTCGTTGAAAGTGAATGCTACGGATGCACTAGTGCAGGCGTCGATCCAAGTGTGACAAACTGAACGTAGTAAGCCCATAAAGGTGTCGGCCCTAGGTAACGGTATCCATCGAGTGTGTACGTACACGACAGGATAAGGGAAGCTGTAGGAGGAGCCGCAAGAATGCCGTAATGCCATAATGCCATAATGCCATAATGCCGCTCGTGCAATCCCATCCCCCGGCGCCCTGTCATTACAGGTCACCGCACCGTGCACACCTGGATAAACGAGTTTCCCAAGATGTAGCACGGTCCTTGCTTTCACCGAAACTTAAGGCAGGCGAAATGCATATTAAATAAAATGTTAATTAGATTTCCTTCGTTGATCAGCATACCTACAACCTACAAGTATACACTCGGAGAGTCTGTGTCTGTATAATACATCAACGAAGTATATAAACGAAGAGTGTTCCATAACATATTCGCGTAGCATTTCAGTTAGTCCTATTCTGTTCGGGCTTATTAGAATCTTTGTAACGGTTTACAATCGTTAGTGTCGCGTTATTTGTAAGATACATAAGTTTACATCTGGACATTTGTAGGTATCAAAGAGGCAGGAGTGCTCCGTGCGCGTTCGGACGTGAACGTTCCGAATGAATTGTAACTGCACAGGATAGACGGAAGTGGTGCGTTGTATAATCGCTTGAAGAAACACACTTACACGGAAAGGAGCAATGCTCGGAGATATATACATAGAAAGGTATCGAATAGAGTTTCTGTCGATAGTGGGGTCTATGTGTCCTCTGGAGCAGCTATATAAAGTGACTAGTCCAAGAATGCGTCCAGACTTGAACTTTTATTCATCCAGCGCTTGCACGCGTTAAACACGAGAACATGGAGAAACTCGTACGTGAGTTTTATATGGGATACCTATGCCGATACTTGTGCCAGTGGCGGATAAAATTGACTAACAATAAGATTTGCAACTAATTAGAGATCTGGCGAAGTAGCTTTTTTCTACGTTACTTTCTTTCAGATCATCGCTATATCGATCGTCTTCTATTCCTATTGCTGGGCGAGTGAGTGGGAGTTGTCCAGTCATGGATTAACGTTGGGGGAAATCGCTGTTGGTCACGAGGATGAAGATATTGGCTTGGGTTAGGCATGAATGTTACTCGTCGAGTTACGGCTTTTTTTGCACCACACGCGATTAATCAATGTCTTATTTTCGTGCATTAGGAGGATCAGAGATTGGAATAGAAGACCATGGGGGTAGTGGACACTTTCTCCCTGTTGTCAAAGCCATTGGTACGTAAGCCAGTGTTAAGTGAACCGTCAGCAGAACTTTATGTCGCATTAACTTTAATCGCAATAGGAATACCAGTCGCGAAGAAGGTTCCGATAATCGTACCAAGCCCGCGAATCGAAACAGTTCCACAAAATTATCCGGTACCGGTGCTCGTGTCGAAGCCAGTACCGTACGAGGTGAAAGATCGCAACTGAAATTTCACTGATTCGCAGAGATTCGATGAACCGGCACCAACGATCTCTTGCTTTCAGGTGGAGAAGCAAGTGTTTACAAAAGTGGAAAAGAAGGTGCCCACTCCGGTCGAGAAAATAATTCCCGTGAAAATTGAGAAGCCAGTGCCGTTTCAGGTGGTCAAGCATATTCCTGTTCCCGTGGTGAAGCCTGTGCCCATTAAGATTCCAATTTACAAAACAATCGTGCACAGCTACAAGGGCCACTGACCAACGACCATCCTAAATTGCCTTGCCGATCATTTTCATAAACATCAATTCGCATTATTCTACTGCGCGCATTTATGTACCTCATTCCACTGTTATTGTACTTTGCTACAATCTGCTATTTATAAATAAATCTGTCAATTTGTTTGCAACTGTATCGTCACCTATGTATTCCATCTGCTTACTGTTGCGATCGTTATGGGAAATGTAAATACGTAATGCTGTGCGCCGCGACGCGACGTTGCGTTGACCTCCACGTCCATGCGAACGATGAGGAATACTGCAGATGTGAAAAGAGAATGCCCCAATGTTCGGGGTACTGGCAGGGAAAGCAATCGCGCCTATACATATGCGATTCGCTGAAATAAATAGAAATAAGTATACATCCACGACGAAGAAGTGATTGGATTTGGCCAGCATTAAATTCTTAGACACAAGAGACTGGAACCTCCGAAAGTCGAATGCGACGATACGAAATGCAGAAATCACTGCTTCGGTAAAAGAGGGGCAAGTGCGGCGAATGAAAATCAGATGCACAGTTGACTTTCACACTCCTGTCATGTTATGTTGCACGTTACACAAGAGTGGGACTACTCAAACCTACTAAGGACTGTCTTCCACCGCGAAATCTCATCAATATGTATCGGCTAATCATTCTTGCCGAATGTTTCAGCGAAACCAGAAATATATTAATCAAAAACTTTCTGCTCTTTCGTATTGATTTAAAAGAAAGCTTCGTGGCCGAGAATAAAACTGCGGGTAACACGCGTTCATCTCCACCCTTTGACGCAGCGAGTCTACTTTGGCCGACATGCTTCTGATACAAGTATCGTAGCGATCGCATATTGTTTCGAATGTTGAAACTTTTTCCCCGAGATTCAATGGATTCAATGGACGAACATTGATCAAAACTAAGCGGAAGAGTCGCTTTCGTTTCCTCCATGAGGTTGTAGGTCGTGTTTCGATCGAACTTTCCTCCGTCCAAATGGAGAACAAAGGAGAATCGTGGGTATTCTCGAATCGCAATTGTACTCTGAACGACGCGTCGCGTACCGTCGTCTGATACCCCAATTGTACGACAAAGCATGCTGTGGCGTGCCGTTTAACCCGGTAGCCAAAGCCGTGATAAACTGGCAAATAAGCTGAACCACTAAATATGTACATATATGCACATATTTGGAACAACAGAAGATTGTACGTAGAGAATACTTGAAGCTTTGCAAAGCGTAAGCCTCTAGAGATGGAGATATGTACATGCATCATCCGTATTACCATATTGCATATTATCCCCCCATATCTCTTGGCACGAGAGGTCGATCCTCGAATTAGCCAATAACCAGATTACCTTACAAATCTTCCTCGTCTAATAAAATTTCGTTGCGGCGAGATAAGGGTAAGAGCAGACACACATTCTGCCCGAGCCATTCTCATCGGCGGATTTTCAACTCGTGATAAAACAGAAATGTACTTTTCCGAGAACAAAGATCGGTCTTTCGTCTTTCTTCTGCTTTTTTTAACGAGGATTCCTTTCACAAGGTGCACGCAGTCAGTACTTTCATTTCGCCGCGGCCGACCCGAAAATTTTTGTTCGCTCCGAATGTCTTTACAGCGGAGAATGCTCTTCACCTTCACCTTCACTTCCGGTAAACTTGAGATTCGTGTACAGGCAGTCATGTACACGGCTGGTTACAGGCGAAAGAGAAATCGAATCGGTGACCGACCTCTCTCACACGGCAGAACGGTTCGATTCCTTTCGAAGAAATTTGCACATACCCTGCAGCTTCTTCCAAAAAGAAGAAGGTATAATTTATGCCCGTGCTTGATGTATTTTCCACTGCCACCTTTAGTGGCCGAGTCTAGACCACGAAAGATCGTTTACGTGCAGCTGTTACGCAGTCAAGTCGTCCCTGGAAGTAGCATTCGTGACCAGACGAAATGCTCGTTTCCTGTAAATGCAGAGCAATTATCGTTTAACATTCCTTTATTGTTTTCCTTTGCGCGGGAGGGGATAGGGCCCACCTGTAGCGAATGTACACCGGAACGATTCCTTCCTTCAGGATGAACGCGTTACGTATACTTGCGACGCTTGCGACGCTTGCGACGCTTGCGACGCTTGCGACGCGGCGGAACACACGGGTGCACCTGCCACATCCGTAAATACGCATAATCTTCACTTCCGGTATACCATAGACGACCAGCTGGTCAATGAACCGCGTGAAAAATGAAACGAGTACCTTTCATATTCATTGGCATTGCATAGAGTTTGTCCGAAGGTTGGTAGGTGGAGAGACCTAGTTCGATATATCCTGAAAAGGATCGGGACTCTAGCACATGGAATCAGTGAAAGGTGGTGGTATCGGTATTAGTATATAAGCTCTTTGGTTTACCGTCATAAACATTCACCGCTCGATTCTTGTGCTTAAACAATATACACCCCCGGTCGGCAAACTTCAACCATGAATCAAATCGTAAGGACTATGCGCCAGGCGTATCAATCTTAAAACTTGGATGCTATCGTCTTATGTATTCGTTCGTGCAATATCAATTGAATTATGCTCGTTTCAAATGGAATTGCATTCAACAGGGATGTACAAGTACCATAATTAGCAAATACGTTCCTCCCTTGGACGGAGTATCGCCGAGCGAAAGAAAATAAGATTTATTAGCTCCGAATAGTCCAAGCGCTTGGTTAGATCAACCGAATGTTTTCAGATTTCTGTATTTGGCCTGGTCGTGCTGGTTGGATTCGTTTCTGCGAGCCACTTTGACGAAGATCATGGCAGCTCTACTTACGAGGAAAAAACAAAGCCGGTGGAAATTCCAATTTATAAAAAATATGGTAAATAGATACGCCTGTAGATTCTAACGGTCAGTTTTAATAATGGGATAGCATGTTCATAATTGGCATTCGTTATATTTTTTCAGCGATTCCGATCCCCTATCCTGTGCCAGTCGAAATTCCCCAGAAGATAGAAATCCCGATTCCACAGCCTCAAAAGGTCCCTGTCGAAATTCCACATCCTTATCCAGTTGAAGTTATCAAGCACGTGGAGATTCCTGTTGAGAAGCCAGAACCAGTGGTCGTAGAGAAGCATGTAAGTAGAAGGAGCAGCAGCAAATTCTAAAAAGAGTAATGAAATTGTCGGTGAATCCTCAATTGCGATACTTTGCCATCGTAATATGTAATCTAATCGTGTCCACCCAGGTGCCTTTTGTGGTGGAGAAGCCGTATCCAGTCTACGTGGAGAAGAAATTCCCCATTCCAGTTGCCAAGCCGTATCCAGTTCACGTGCCAGTATACAAACACGTATTCCATTACACGTCAAAGGGCAAAGGATGGCACTAAGTTCGTTCACTCGTAGTTGAACGCTTCCTAATTGTTCTTCGTCGGACCGATCGTTTAACGTGAAAGCTAACGTGAAACCTGGAACCCAAGCATATTTAATATCATTCCGATTGCCACGCAGTTTATTCGAAGCGATCGCCAACAGAAAGAAACGATAAACTTTCCATCTCACAGCGATATCGACGTCGATGATTATGTTGGCAACATTGTTTTTACAAAAATTATACACTTGTTAAGTTTTCCTTTTCTATTATACGATGCGCGTTTGTTAATAAATAATAACGAAAAAGTAACACGTTTTGTTCCATTCATTCCCAATTGAATTAAGCGATCGCGGAAGATGATTGGGCCGGTGAACGAAACGCATTGCAACAGGTACCAACGATCAATTGGTATCGGTATCGGTATCGGTATCGGTAACGCCACGCCGCGCCGCGCCCCAACGCTTCCTGCTTTCGACATGTCGGCGAACAAAGAGGAAGCGCATCACCATCACCGTATATCTCGTTTCGATTCGTCGTCATTCGTTGTTACGAGTCCACTAGAAACGAGCAAGTCAGCGCACCGGTAGGAATTCTGCGCGATCTTGATTCGCCATAATGAGCCCGAGAGCAGACGCGTTCCTACGTCGCAACGCGAAACTACTTTTACTCGGCATACACTTTCACTGTTCCGCTCGCTGATACACAGAGTATCGTGTACGATTCGACTCTTCCGAATGACTTCTCTCCCATGACCACACCCTCGATGCACCTTCTTCTTGGAAAACTCTGTACTACAATTAATCTCCTTGCGTCTGGGTTACGAACGTTGCCCCTCGACGAATTTGCACCCATGGGCGAAGAAAGAAATTGACAAGATCCTCTTCGAAGAGTACACTTCCAGCAAGCTGATGGATCACAGTCCTTCGCGCCATGCAATTACGAGGGATCGCTTTATCGCGATATCTTCCAGCGTATATTATCGTATATTATACATATATTATAATGGTTTTTCCTCGCAAAGCATTAGAGTTCGCATTGTTTTGCTTCAGTCCAGCTTCTCATCTTTCAGTCGAAACAGCCGTCGAAATCCATTTATTAGTATTAGTGCAAATTGTTTCTCTCGGTTACGATTGTGATGAGTATGCGCATGAGTATGTGTAATATTTAGTCCAGTGCGCGCCATGTGTGCAATGCAAAATGTGAATTCTACTGTGACAATTAAGGGCTGCAAATCTTACAGCAGGAAGAAATTCGACATTCAGATTCAGCCATTCGTATATCCGATATTATATGTTCGCATACATGCACATACATATGCGACGAGCAAAAAGAGTCCACGTAACGAAGAGAAGGGAGAAAGTGACGTCGGTATATAAATACTTGGCCGTGACTTTGAAGGCATCACAGTGATCGTGGCGAGTTAACATTGCGGACTGCCGATTCAGGATCTACTTCGCTGTGATCTACGAGTGTAGGAACCATGAGGATTTTTGTAAGTTTCAAAGCTTCTACCCATCGATACGTCCTTTCGCTTCTTTCCCGTTTAGTGCGCTACACGCTGGCCCTTCTATCGTCAGAATGAAGCTTTCCATTAAGTAGATCGAGTAATTACGATATTACGACTCCAGGTATTGGCAGCTTTAGTGACGTTAGTGTCCGCGTCTTACGAAGAGGAGCACGGCGGCTCGACGTATCACGAGACATCGAAGCCGGTAGAGATTCCAATTTACAAAAAGTATGCCATACCAATTCCGCACCCCGTTCCGGTGCCGATTCCGCAACAAATTAAAGTACCCATTCCGCAACCATACCAAGTTGAAGTGCCGGTCCCGCACCCAGTGCCGGTAGAAGTGGTGAAGCACGTCGAAATTCCAGTGGAAAAGCCAGAACCATATTTTGTGGAGAAAAAGGTACAAACTATTCGTATTATGCCCCGTACTATGTATAATACTATGCACCGCGAAGCAAACATTAGTATTAAATTAAATACTGTTCCCCATCGTTGTCGTTGTACCCGAATCTATGAAAATTTCATTATTCCCGCTTTATATTCCCATAGAATCATAAAGCCATGGACTCGTAGAATCGTACTCTCATAGAATCATCGAATGCAGATACAATTTGATTCCATGAGATTCACTATTACGAGACACTCGCGCTCAGGGCTCGTTACGCGTAAACATGATTATTGGGTAGTTTGCAACAGGGAATGTTATTAATGCCTAGGTACCGTACGTTGTCGAGAGGCCATACACGGTGACAGTTGAAAAGCACTTTCCGGTTCCCATTCCGAAACCGTACCCAGTTCACGTACCTGTCTACAAGCACGTGTTCCATCATCAAAGCAAGGGACACGGATGGAAACACTGATTCTGGGAGTCGCAGTCGGCGCAAGTTTCAATCAGCCAAGTTTATAACAGAAGGAAGCTCGTCGTTTCTTTCTTGGCATTATGTCACTTGTACATATGTAGTTCATAGCTGTTACGTTTAACGCGTGGTTACGTTGTTTAAATAAATTGTTTTTGTTTTCATAGGACGTTGATTGATTTCTCCCTTTCGTTGTGTCGGCCACACCAGCCGAATGTCCAAGCACAGTACTTCGTTGCTTCATTGTAGGTGTATGTACGTAATGTACGTAACGTAAGTGTCCGATCTGTGCCGAGCACTAGGCCTGTTCTTTCGATCTCGCAGTATTTCTTAATTGGGTCAGCTAAGCTAGGCACGATCTTACCAAACCGGGTAACGCATAGTTTCATACCTTTTTTCTATTTAATTGCGCCCGAGATCCTAATGGAACGCAACTATGTACTTGCCTCTAAACTCGATGGAAGCGAATTTTTGAATTACTATTAGTACTATTATCGTCGTCCTTTGGTACCGAAACAAAGTGCAATTAACGATCAACTGTGGTAATTGGGAGGCAATATATGTATGTACATGTAGATATGCACTATCTGTCGATTTCGAATGAATATATCGACGAGACGGCGACAACGTCGGATATATAACTTATAAATCCTACCTCATCAGATATATCTGTAGGCAGCACCCGGGGCGATTCAGAGTTTTTCTCGGTTCAAAACCCAGCCAATGACTGGCAGCAGCGCTGACGGGGTGGGACGGGACGTAACGTGCCCCAGGTGCAGAATTTATTCAGGAAATACCGGGGCGCGATCACTTGCGTCATAGGCTTGACCGACGACCGCTTTTTACGCCACTTAAGGGAATCGCATTCGACTTGAGCGCGTGAGAAACCTGCCCCGTTTGAGCGTAGAAAAAGTTTATAAAATCGACGAGCACGCACGTCGCGGTTTTAGTTTCGCCCGGGACGTTAGGCCCGACGTTCTTTGGAAAAATTGTTCGAGCCACGCCGAAATCATGATCAGGTTACTGGTAAGCGAGCAAATGTAATTCCATAACAATTGTCCGCCCTTTTGGCGACGCATGTTTTTACGTTCTAAACCAATTCTGTGATACCTACAGATACCGTGTCTGATATGGTTGTCGAGTGTTTGCGGGGAAACCGCGATGAGTATGCGCATGCCGGACAGCATGTTGGAAGACAAGCTGGCGATGAAAAGGGAATCCTATTACAATCCGTGCCCTCCGACTCATTCGCATCCCGTTCCCGCGTACACACCGGTCGCACCGGCGCAAATTTACGTGAAACCGTATCCGCAACCAGTGCCGATACAGTACGCGCCAAAGCCGATGATCACGTACGTGAAGCCAGCACCAGCTCCGATCGTCGTCAAGCCAGCCCCGGTGATCGTCAAACCGGTCGTCCAATCCAAAGTGGTGTATCCGATTTATCAGAAACCGATGCTCTCGTACGCACCGGTATACCAAAAGCCCGTCTACTACGCGCCAATGTATCAAAAATTGATGTACCAGGCGCCGAAAGTGTACCTGAAGAAGTACGAACTGCCTGTTACTCAAGTGATTCATAAGCCTCAAATTGCCTATCCCGTCGAATATCATTCCCCGAAAGTGCTACAACTTTCGCAGCCACAGATCAACTATGCGAAGCTCCCGCAACCCATCGTTCACCCTCAGCCTGTTTACCAATCGCCGATAAAACCGTACTGTCCCTAAACAAACAAATATTGTGCAACGATCGTCTACGCCTAAACAGGTTGCGACGACAGTGGTCAAGCATAATTTAGCAAAAACTTTTCCTATTGCTGATTGTACAATAAAAATGATGAAAGTATCAATCTTGTTCTTCCATCTGCACCCCCTTTCACACCCGTTAGACGTTTCCCCCCAATTTCATCGATGCACGAGAAACGAAGAAATCGTAGATAAACCGTGGGCTGGATTGTTGCCTTCATCAGCCCGTTCGATTGCAACAGATGAATCGAAATAGGACTTTTCTTAACTAGAAGCCAACGCGACGCAACGCGACGCAACGCGACGCAACGCGACGTCACGCACTCTCCACATCTAGCAATACTCCACATCGGCTGTTAGCTGTTACACAAGGCGCGGCATTCGAACGAATCGGTTAGCTGTTGCGAAGCCGTTCGGGGTATAATCTACCCGTTTTCTTTTCTATATGAATTTTCGAAATGCTGTAATTTCGTCGAATCGCTACCACGATATAAGACCGCCGTTCGAAGGCATGCTCTTGCAGTCAAAGTTTCGCGGATCTCGGGTCGTCATCGTTCGATCGTCGTTATGAAATACTTGGTAAGTGGTGCAAGTGCCAATCGGAACGCATAATATTTATTCAGGAGAGTTCTGTCTTTTACGCGGTAGCTGTGCATCGTGATTTTCGTGGCTTGCGAAGCGGCAAGAATACCCAGGGTATCCGAGCAGGCGTATTTTCCAAATTACCATAGCATCCATCAAGGTCCTAACCATAACTATCACGATGGACAAGGGGACGGGCATGTCGGAGCGTCAGGATTTTTCGGTGGGTTAGAAAGCGATTTTTACGGGCACCAAGGTTCCATCGACAACGGAGGAAACTTTGTTCATCGCGTGCCAGGAGGTAAGGAGTAACGAGCGGACAACATTGTTTACCGTCGTTTCAAGTCAGTATCAACCACTTTCGCCCGTTTATTTCAGCTCCGCTTCACGATGTCACTTCGAGCCATGCACCTTTCAACGCTGGAGAAAATATCCCTCTGCACAACGAACGGTTTAATCACGCTTTCAATTACGATTATCAATAATATTGTAGAGAATGCGAACGAATCTCGAGCTAGCGATCCCTTTATTTTTTCTTATTCTGTTATATTCAATATCCATACAATATAGAGTTATAGTTAATACAACATGATTTGTGTAAATAACATTAGTAGAATGAAAACAACGACATCGTGATCACTATGCTAGGCTCTCCTTTTCCATAGATTCCCCCCTTCTTATGTATTCTCTTATGTACAATGCTACTTTGCCTCGCGACGTTACAACACTTGGACCATTCGTGCGAGAAAACTCTTTCGGTACGGGAGAAATGTTCACGGTGCACCGCGGTGGCGTGAAATTCCTCTTGGCATTAGGCACGGAACACACGCGCTCCTCAAACGTTTCCAATCGCACACACACGCTGCAGGATAGAATTCGGTAATAGCGTTAACAATCGAAAAATATTGGAATCGACGAATCCGCGCGATTCGCGGCTCATTCATATTCGTACACGCATAATAAATACATCATAATATGTATAGATACTTATTAGTATAAGAACTTGACTAGATCACCTTACTCTCTTATTGACTGGCTTAATTAATCTAGATAGTTGGTGGAGCGAGGGCGCGGCGGAGTGTATGGAGTTACATATGGGGATGTATCTTTTAGATGTATAAAAAAATATCCAGAAGAATGAACTAGAGTACGAATAACGCTGTGTGTGTCTGTTGCTTCCGATTCTCGCGACGCTACGCCGAGAACGATAGCTAACGAGGCTTGTTCCCAATTCCACTTGTAGTTAAAGATTCTCCGAACGCAGCACCTGTCATTTTGTCGGAAGGAACGATCGCGGCACCATATTCTCGTATCCTCGCCCTCACACGTAGCATTCGGTTTTAGGACCCAGCTCGTATTCCATGTCCTCGTTGTTGTACATATCCATGATCTGAAAAATATAACTCGTCTACATAATTCGAATATGTCCGTCTGAACGGCAACATCTTACCGCGTTCATGTCCTTCTGCAATTCCTCCAGTTGCTTCTCGTGAATCACTTTCAGCTTCTCCTTCTCCCTGTTTCGGATCAGCTGTGCAATTTTCCTTTCCTCCATAAACTTTTTCGTGTTGTTCTGCTGTTTCTCTCGAAGCCTGCCCTCCTTGATCCCACGGGTTTTCAACGTTTTGTCGTTCATTACTTCCCTCATACTTTCCACGGACAATCTCGCCTGTCGCGCGTTCATCTCCTTGATTTCGCGCTCGTGTCGCGCCCTCAGTTGCTTTTGCTGCCCAACTTGAGCTGCGAGGCACAATTTTCGCAAGGTGTTGCGCCGCTCCTCCAAATGGGAACGCACCAGGTCCCGTTCCTCTCGTCGCTGCCGATCGGCCAATCGAGACCATTGAACGGTTTGCTCGGTAACCTCGCGACGGACACTGAGATCCCTTGAAAGTTCCGCTTTGCTGTTTCGCGGAAAGGAGAGAAGCAGGTATAGAAAGAAAACTCGCGGAGGTATGCTCGTGCTCGTGCAATCCTGGAAATCCTTACTTTTTCCCCTTGATCATTTTCTCTATGGCGACGCAGTGATGCTTCTGGACGGCTAATTTCTCTTTCTGATGCGTCTTTTTCAGAGAGTCCAATTCCTTTTGCTCTTTCCTCAGAACTTTCTGGTATCCCTTCTCCTGACGCAACGACTCCACGGTTATGGCCTCGAACTTCATCTCCTCTGAAAGCAACAATGCTCCCGTAAATGATTTCCCGTAAATGATTAATATTTTGCCCACTTTCTTTCCAAGCATTTACCACGCGGTTTAGGCGCTTCGGGGCGATGGCCAAGCGCGGAATCAGCGTTTCCTTTGCTATCGCTTTCCTCTATTCCAAGGCCGCGCATTTTATTCTGAGACGCGCTCTCTGGCCTTTTGTAGGCCCGTGGCGCAGTGAGCGCGTCCATAAGACCTGAAAACGAAACGTAAATTACGCTTCTCCTCCATTCGATTGCAGACATTCAGATATTCATAGATTCACAGATTCACAGACGGGAAGAGAAGATCAAGAGAAAGAATCACCTTCATAGCCGTCCGGTACATAAATTTTGATCTCAATGTTGCAAAACAGCATAGGCAAAGACATTGGGAAGTTTGCCTCTGTGCGCAATGATATATGTCGATACCCGGATTGTAGACCGTCCAGAGGGACGATTCTCTGACCCAATAGTTTGCCATTCGATTCGTCGTATACGGCGAACCGTAGGGCAGCTAAATCGGGCAGGACAACTTTTCGAAATAGGAAAGGCTCCTCATTGTAAACAGGATTCAGGCCGTTCGCTGGAACTACTCGCGTTCGGAACTCTTTGCGTATCGTATCCGTTGGAAGACCGTACATTTCCACTTCCACGTACGTTCCGACCTTTTTGTCGGACAGAAATTGTCCGGCGATTACCTGCGCAGCGAAAGCACGCGAGCTAAATTGAAAAACAAACCCCTCCCCCGAGAAGAATCAAATTTCTCTGTTTAAATGGTTGCTACCTGAACGCTGCATTGCGTAGCAATTACACCGTCCACCGGACTTTCCGCGAAGGGATCGAAACTTCGATCGGCTCTCCTCATAAAATCCGGCTTCAACAAGTAGCCAGAGGAACCGTTGTACTCGAATTTTCCCTGGTTCAATTGCATAGGCAAGTCCGCGGTTTGGAAATTTAGCGACACCATTTGACAGCCAGCGTTCCAGAAGACCTATTTTCAACGATCCACATGAAAGGGCTCTCATCTCTCCGTACGGTCTGAACGATGCGATTTCTACCTCGCGAGAATTACCTGTGGCATGTAATTCGATGAGTCCGCCCGAGTGCCCTTTGGATAAATCCGACTCATTTGTCGCTTGTTGTAATTCACGAACTCGATCGCCTGCGTCTTCAGGTAATTCAGGCCAGCGGTTTCCGCGAAGGAAGACATATTGTGATGAAGATTTTTTTCTGTACAACAGTGCGCATACACACATATTTATATGAAATATCTTTATTGAACGCGTAACCGAGGAAACAGTTACCGTGGCAAATTACTTACGCTCGGCAACGTCGAAGCCCGAGAATTTGATGGGTTGAGCATAGTTGACCATAGAGGATAACCATGGGTGGACGTTTGTCGTGCTTCCGGTGTAGGGTTGAACGGCTGCCAATTCCAAATTCTCGCCCAAAGCTGTGCTAGAGCCGGACTGCGGTTGATTGACAGCCGTGGACGATGCGACGGATTCGACCGTGGAAACCTCTTCCTGAGAATGGGAAACGCATTTTCCTTTTCGAACACGTACAATTTCGCAGTAGTGAGAAATTGAAAGTAGAGAAATTGAACGAGTTCGAAAATTCCATGCCGGTACATGCAACGAGGGTCACCTTTACCGATTGCTGTTCGACAACTGCCGCCACAACTGGTGGTGCACTCGCGTCTTCCTTCACCTCGTCCTCGATCACGAACTGACCTTGCCTAAACAATTCCAATTCGTGCTTCTCCACTTCGAGCTTCAGGCGCTTATTTTTGATCAGAATTTTCCGCTTCAGCATGCTCGGCGGCGGTAAGGGAACCCCTGGCTCTAACTGTTCGATCAAACCGAAAAATCGTCATATTTCCATATTTTTCAACGCACATACTCGAATTTTGTGCGCGCAACTCCTTTCGGATCGCGGTCGCTCGAACGCATTGTATCGATAGTCGAAGAAAGATAAGTTCCGATAATCGCGCCGGCGACACTCACGGGATATTCCTTGAGAGGCTCCTTCAGCAAGAGGTCTCCTAAAATTTCCTCGCAATACTTGGCCAGTTTGTATTGCTGTTTCTTGCTGCAGTGGTTCTCGAAACTAAGAATCACTGGATACTCGGACGTGACGAACGCGGTGTCTCTAACCGCGTAAATCACGTCCTTGAATAGAATGTCGGTGCACATGGCTTTTCCATGCGTAATTATCGGCTCCTCGTCCTCTCCTTTGCCATCCCAGCAGTCCAACTCGACGCACCTTCGAGACACCGTTCCATGTATAATAGTATATGCATTTCCCACCTTATGCGTATCCTATTACCGTTTCGTTTCACTTACCTACAACCAGCCAGCAACACCTGCCTGTACATCTCGACGCTACTCTTGCCGCCGAATTGACGCCCGCTCAAATAGGTATTGTGGCTCGAATTAATGTAATAATGAGCCAGCGGTTGCTCCATGTCCATGTAAACGTCCAGCCTGTCCAAAAAGACTGGCGCGTTTTCGTCGGACATCAGGTACCTTATGAAGCCATCCTTCGTCATCGTTTCTGAAAGGAGGTGATTGCGTCTGAAAGGGTGCGACCGCGGAACGGTCGCAGGTACCAACTAATTCAAACACTTCGATCGGCCGATCGATGATAGAAGCTCGACGAACAAAGCCAAACAGTTTGAAAACCGCGGCCGAAGGACTTACTTTGATTTCGCGCACTCCCGTTTTGCTCGTAATCGCTAATGATTTCCAACGCCCGCTTCTCATCGTACAACGGATACAAGATCTCGTTCAGAGTCGGATCGCGTTGCTTCTCGTTCAGAAACGTGACCAATTGTTCCAAATTTATTGTGTCCGCCTTGCCCTGAGTACTGGAACGTTACGGATATCTGTGTAACGCGTACGCATCTCGAGCGAGCAATTCTGGAGGCGCGAGTGCCCTAACCGAGTGCACAATCTCCACCGTATACCATATAGCACATACGCATATGTATCATACGTACATGGATTGAAACAATTCCTCTATGTCGTTCCTCGGGCAGATTTTGTGGTAGAGCGCGTAGAACGCGTCGAACGTAAAGTCCTCCGGTTCGATGACATCGTTCTACAAGTTTCGATCAAAGTTTGAGAAAGTGTGCGAGACACGTCGCTGATACACCGTATCCTTTCTTCGCAAATACCTTTCCGCTGGGTAGGCCTAAATCGGCGAGGCACTGGTAGACAAGCTTTTCCGTTTTCCCGGATGCGAAAGTTCTCGCGACCACTTTCACCGGAACTTTTCCATTTGGATCGACCAACATTCTCAGCCGCATCCAACTGGAACACGGCAAGGGCGTGTTTAGTTTTCAGCGGCGCGAAGAGAAAACGCGTATCGCGCTAATCCGGAGATACACTGAACTCGTGTTACACTGAACTTACTGTTTCTTCAAACACGTAAGCGGGCAAACGTTGTTGGCTTTCACGTTGTGCGTAATCGATCGGATGCCATCCAGCCATATCTGTCATGGAACATAGCAAACACCTGCAGCTTAGTGATTAGCGCGGTATAATTGCTGGGCCATCGAATCGGAAAATGGAAAATTTCCCCAACAAGTTTACCAATCTTTCGTAAGAACGGCGAACAAGCCGCAGGTCCACGTAAGACGAAAATTTACCTTGGCCGTTGCCGAATCCGGACAGACGACGTGGTGGTAGTTGATATTCGTGTAATCGGCGCCGGAGCAGACGGTTAAACTTTTCTCCTCCAATTGTTCCCCGTGCTTCGTAAGGAGTTTGTCGTACAGCTTCGGGTCCTGAATAAAATGCAAATCCTCTTCGTGTAAATTGCCATGTCTGCGAAAGATTTTTCTTACCTTTGGCAATCCACCGGCTCGTATGTCGCTCACTTGGCACAGCTCTATCACGTCTCCGTCCTGATCATGAAGGGAACGATCAGTTGAATCGCAGTTTCGCTTCCGACACGACAGTGGACAATTCGAGATATCGTTTCCCTTTACGAGAGACTCACCTTTCCTTCGCTTTGCCAATAAATGAAGAAACCGTATTGGTCGACTTTGAACATGCAATTTAGTTCGAGTTCCGTGTTATCCTTTTCCTCCGCCCAACGATCGAATGGGCAACCCTGGCGCAGGGGCAACGGTACCTCGATCTGCCAATTAAACTCGAACCTTTTCGTCATCTTTCTCCCACGGATTTCTTCGTGTCAAGCAGTATACGCGTCCGGTATGGTGCGCTTCCTGTTCAGAGATTCAAGGACCTTGTTAAAAAAGCTCTTAAACGCCGCGACCGTGGCACGGTTCGCCGCGCCGCGCCGCTGCGGCCCGCTGCAGCCCGCTGCAGCCCGCTGCAGCCCGCTGCTGCACAGTGTCGTTCAAATCTTTCCCAACTTACATCCCCGTGCACGCGTTAAAAAAGTTCGACTCGCTTGTTTGCAAGCGTGAGTTCACGAACAGAGGAATGTCGGAATGCCATTCCGTATGGTGTCATCAACATATGTACTTCTTCCAACAAACTACAACAAATTCGCCCCGTTTCTACCGCACAACCCCTCGCGGCCAATTTCAGAACTGTTAGCCGCGATTACGAAAGCTGGACGCGCGACAATCAATAATTCCGTTCAATAAGTATTCTCTCAATTTCAACTGCTCGCAACTGTCGATCTTTGAGTGAATCGGCAGAGAACGGGATTCAATTAAACGTTGATCTGGTTAAATGGAATGTTAATTATTGACGCAGCTTTTGCTTTTGAAGCGCGGTTCGTGGGAATGTTCAAAGCGTTTTCCTTCGCCGTCGTATATACGAAAGCGAGATTCAAAATACATATGTAGCGTTAGCTATCGTCCGCTACAACTCGAAGGCATCGGGTTTTTCAGCGAAGGCCACGCGAAACGGATCCTGTTTTTTCTTCTCGTTTTTCGTTTTTTCTTCCAACCGATCGATAATATAGCAGCATCGAAGCGCAAAGGATTTTCTGGCATCGCTGCACCGATTGACCTTTATTCCCTGGTTAGTAGGACATACCATAGAGACGGAAACGGGTAGGTGAAAATAGAACAGTGCTAGAACATCGAGGAACGAATCGCCGAGCTCTTCCTACGGGAACAGCGTTTGACCGGACGCGGACGGGACATTCGACGACCTCGCCACTGATCCCCTTGTCGTTCGATTGATTAATAGTCATTCCTTACCGTCATCAGAACGATCGAAACAAACGTTTATCTTTCGTGGGCAACCTTGTCGGACGGTGTAAATATGAAAATGAAATGGCACCAGTCACTTACGGCGTTAAGATCGTTTCTTCCGGGCTGGCTTGTATATCTCACTTCTCGGTTGTACCTGCGACAAGAAATATCGTATTAAGTTCGCGATGCAGCATCGTACGCGTTCGTAATAGTCAAGGTCTCGATTCTATGTATAGCGATCCGTATACAAATTGAATTCACTGAACCTTGCAACCGATCTTCGATGGATATTTCACGCCACTGTTAAACATCCCAAACACGTTTTATTCAAACCTCTATTTCGCATGCTGCGGCGATTCGGAGAAAAATGTAGAAAAGAGGGGAATTTAGATTCGATTGGCGCAGAGACAATCGTTTGCAATACAGTCGGTACCTGTTTGCTTTTCGTACCGCGATCCTCGACGACTAATCGAGATTGCCGCAAAAAGATGTCGACGTCGACGCTGAAAATCACAATCGGAATACAGCACCATTGAAATGCGGTTAATCGAAAACACATCGCCCGCGTAAGACAGGCGATTATTCAGTAATTGGACTTATCGCTCAACAATGAGAAAGGTCGAGTACCTATCAATGCTGCTATCGTATACGGATATCCCGCTTCGTCTTATCGAATATTATCTCGATGGACGCAAACGGAAGTTTTGCAAAACTAATTTCATCGTGCGTAACATTTATGCTCCTGTGATAATGTAACGGAATTGAAGACACGTGCAACCGAGTTAGCGAAACGCGAATGAACAAAAATGTGAAGAAAGTTGGCCGGCTGGGGGGGGGGGGGGGGGGGGTGGTGAGTGGTATTAAGCAGGGAGAAGAAATCTAACAAAAGAGCTCGCTGACTCGTGGATATTTTCGGAATGGCTGAATTTCCGAATTTCAATAACGCTCCCTAGTCTCGATCCAATCAGTATAAAAGCGATGTATCCGACGATACATTTGCGGAAACAGTTGTTTCGTGAAAGACAGCTACGCTGGTGCACGGTCGCGAACACAGACCTACATTTTCCCTCCTTCCCATCGGCATTAATCATATCCAAAGAGGTGGTTATCTTTATCCTCGCGGGCAATTTGGCAGAACGACGAATTCGTTTCAGAATCTAGACTAGACAAATTGAAACAGGCCCTTCATTCTGTACAACCGTATCGTTTTATACTTTATACGATGCGTGAGAGATCCGCGAGTATACAACACACCTCTATACACATCATATGTACTATATAAGTGAGCAGGGGGGCGTTACGAAAACTCTTTGGCACGATACATATGTATATTTCTGCCGTCCATCAGTGATACTCGAAATTGTGAAGAAGCGACCGCGTTAACGGCGCGCGACGCATCGTAAGCGTAAAAGTGCACTTCGGTGCAATGGTTTCGCGGGCCTGCTTAACGTCGAGCGTGGCGTACGTATTTCGGCCGCGAAGCTGGAGGAGCATAGATTTTTCAATTTCGGAGCAGCGGCGTACTCGATTATGTAATTCCCTCTTTAAGTCCAGGACGATTGCAGCTGTCCAATGCGGATCAAGTTGTCAAGAACTAGGAATCAAGTTCCCGCCAACGGGAAGTGTGCGCGATCTCGTAATACACGTATCACGAAAGAGCGAATCGGTATTGCCTATAGCATCACTCCTATGCAGTATTACGTAACGCCGTTAGCCCGAGTTTGCTCGAAATGAATGGGACCATTATTCGATGCAAGCTACCTGAAAATCTACGCTACACGTCTGCGCCAACACCTGTAATTTTCTAGCTTGGCTATCCGCGGGCCAGTTTTTGATAAACGCCGCATTATCTGTGAAGCAGTCATTACACTTTGCGCACACACGGCCGTAAATGCGGGGCAAACATTGACACTCTGATACGCTGAAGTGAAACGCCGCAGCGTGGAAAAATATTTGCACAGTCGTTGAATACCGGCGTGACTCGGATTTAAGGTAGTCGCTCTGTCATCCATGGAACGACCGTCTAGATTTTCTTTCCGCGCTGCATTATACGACAAGTGGTTGTAGTTCAATTACCGCCCATGGATCGATAATTACATAACTCCCGATGCAGGCTTTGAAGAACGAAGTTGCCACGACATTGACCGCCCGGTCGTTTAATTGTAAGACGTTTGCCGGCCACTTTAAAAAGAGTGGAAATAAATTGGGGTCGTGACCCGTGTTGCGAGATCGTAATGAAAGACGCCTCGCGTCTCTTTTCTTCTGTCGCACTATTTCCTGAGAAATCCATCAATTACGCGTATCGTGCTGGTTCAATGGTACGTAAAAGTCATTCTCCCTCCCTCTCTCTGTCCTTCCATCTCTCTACCTCGCCCCCTCTCCAACTCTCTCTGGCAGGATCGTCAAAAGTCAAGAAAGGAGGGACAAAGTGCTTGATCCTCGGTGACAAGTTAATTGGGGGGATGGTAAAGTGACCGAAGGGATCCACCGCGAGCCAATATTCCATAATGGACGCGACATTCCCCATCGAATCCAATCCACGAATGACTGTGCGTTTGCCACGCAATTTATAGGCAACGCTTCTGATTCCCTTGACCTCGAAAATTCCTCGGGAGGGCTGCTGTCAGGGTCGTGTGGAACCCCGTGGCTTTCCCTCCCACTTTCTTAACCCTGCTCCCTCTCTCGTCCTCCCGCTCCCTCTCTGTCGTTGATAGCACGACGTTGCTGCCAATTAGCAAATCGTTGACTAGTTACGCTTACAGCTTTCCGCTTTCCGCTTTCCGCTATCCGCTTTCCGTTTTCCGCGATGCATCTGTGATCGGTACAAGCATTCTGTGCTTGTGCGTCCACAATTGACGGGAGAGTGTATGCGAAACAGAGTACAATGTTCGCGTGACAGCACGCATGAGCGTCGCGTAAATGGATGGAAAAGACAAACACTCGGTGGTCCTCCGAGAGGGAGAGTAATCTAGAAGCAAATTAGAGTCAAACTCGAGGGAGGGAGGGAGGCGGGGAGAGAGTGAGAGAGAGAATAAAGTGGAAGAAAACGGAAAGGGAGAGAGATACGGCCAAGATGCACACACTTAGCTCGAGACAATGGGCAATACTTCCGCTGAGGAATGCTCGATTTTTAATAACTATCCCGGTGACGGAGGAATTCGGTCACATATTACGGCAACGTTCTAATACAGTTTATTTCACTTAAACCGAACGCGTTCGTTCCTCTCGAAATCGAAGCTAGATTACGTAGAGGCCCATATCAGATCTACGTAATTTATAATACGTCAGCCGATAGTTTATACGTTTAGCAGGCGTTCAAGGTTCCGGATGAAACGCAACGTGTCTATGACGTGCAGTAGCCATGGTCGATCGTGGACGATTGTGTACGATGTAGAGCGCGCACATTCGCACGCGCGTGCATGGTCGCACATGGGCGTGCAGAATCGTGAACGAAATTTCTGTCAGGTGTTTCGCCTTACCGTGCATGAACATTACCGGCAGAACAACGGCAACAAGTTCCATGGCTATCAACTACTTTATTCCACGATTCCTCCTCCTTCGATTCCAACAGATTGTCACCTTCGAGTACATACGCGCACCTGTCTAAGCACGAAAAAATAAAAAAAAACAACTAACGAACAGTATACGAGAGCGCGCGTTTCTTTGGTACGACAGCGAACGTTTTTCAGGCGCGGCGGAAGAAACTGACGGTGCGACGCCGTCTGTTGACGGGCAAGCCAGTTGTCTGGCTCGATACCGCCCTATGCTCCTGCGCGCATGTGCCATGCCGTTGCGCCGCGCCGCGCCGGCCACCTCACCGGCACAACGCGGCTTCCCGTTCTGCTTCTACCGTCAAGTCTCTTCGCTCGGTTAGTAAAAACGGTATCTGTTACACGCTACACACACGATTGTTACATACGACACAATTATTTCAGTTATCATGGTGTCGAATAAAAATAACGTTGCGATTCGTGCCGTGTTGCGCCTGCGGAACGTTTCACTTCTCTACTTTCCTCGAGGCCCTGCCTCGCCCATCTTTCCTAGGCGCTCCCGCGTCTGATCATGGCCGGAATGAATCTACTTCGACGCGGCGATCCTAAATTATGCCACTTGAATGAAAACTGGAAACACGTTTCGGAGGAGGTATTTTTAGACTCCCTGTGTGGATACCCGTTGACCGAATGCCTGACTACTTGTACAAATAACCGTAGGTAGCTTCGATCGAGCATAACAATACGAGCGTGAAATTTCCTGCGGAACGCGGGAGGATGTTTCCCTTTGATGCGCATTTTAAGTAATGCAAGTTCTCGAACCAATCTCACGGCTGCTGCGTTCCAATTTAGGCCATGGTTCATCACAATTCTATATACGGATGTACGCGTTAAATATTATTTTGGGTTACAGTGCGCGGCCTCTCGCTGATATATTGTACCACCGAGTTTTCACGATACTCCCACATATATCCCAGTAGAAGGGTAGCACTTCGATCTGACCAGGCATGTATAAAAATATCAATTCTTATTCCAACACAACGAAGATAATTCGAGGAATATGTCCTCCGATGTAATGTTCCTATGCCGAAAATGGAGCAGGAATGAAAAAGTGTCAACAGTTATTCGATGGTTATTTCCTCCCCCGTCCGCGCCTCTTTTCTTTGACTTCCCATTAAGTAACACTTAATCGATTAAAATTGCATCGCCGAAAGCTGACAACGCTCGCTTCAGGTTGTTTGGGTTTTTCACTTATGGCAAGATTCAACCACTCTAGACGTCTCTAGACTTTAATAGAACAGGAAACATCGTTAGTAAAACTTGTTGGCACGGCACATGACGTTGTCCTTAATCCTCGTCAGCCAAAGTTAGCGTTGTTTCGAATTGCATGCAGCTGCGAACGACGAGGCGTGCTTGGAAAGGTGGAAGAGAAAGGTGCAGCGATACGGCAGGCCTCACTAGGACACTATGAACCTGCGAATCCAGCCGAAGAATATCGAGGCGCTCTCTGTGAAACCCCCGGTCGAGCATATGTACGTCGGTACACGATGCCTGAAGCACAGACGAGATATATGAATAGACCAATCACCTTACGGACTTCCGTGGCTTATCGTGACTGCCATACCGACCTGGAAACTTAACACTGACTTGAGCGTCCTCTTTTCATGAATAGTGGTCAGGTGAAGAACTATTATCTACCGAAGTAGTCAGGGCAAGAGGGATGCGATTGTCTGAATATATGTGCACGCTATGGGGAGAATTAGCTAGAATTACCTGTTCAGCTTACCGGTTCAGCTAAAACTGGGTAAGAAGAAAAATCCAGTAGGCACGACCCTAGATTCGTAGGTCCGACTGAAAGTTGGTCAGAATACGTACAAGTCCAGTAGGTACAACCTCAGGATCGTAGGTTCGGCTAAAACTTAGTCAGAACTGGTAGAAGTACAGACGAATAATGTCTGGTTGGTAATCTACGAGTGCCTTGAACTAAACAAATGCAAAGAGAGCGTGTGTAATACGTATCGGATGATTAATGTGTTACGTGCGTGTATAAAGATTGAATGTCAGCGTGGACAGAAATGGGGATGGGTATTTGCCTGGATAGGAAGCTTCCCGTTGCAAAGCGTTTTCCCTATTGAATGGAAATCAGTAATTTCTCATCCAGAAAGCAGGATCATTTGTTGAATGGAAATTGTAATTGAAGAAAGGTGATTTATACGTCCGCATTATTCTACGACACGTGTTCTGTTACAACGTGCACGTGTCTTGGGAAATATCCCTTGCCACTCGCGTATACGCTTCGTCGTGGAAGTTTGTCTGAAAAGGGGCGAAGCCATTTCGAAATTGTTTTCATTCATTGATACCTGAATGATGCCTGGAGCAGCACTCTGCAACGTACTCGTCCCTAACACGAGCCAGTGATTTACGCTCGCTACGCGACATCTGCAAATCTTACAACTTTCGACTCGATTATTCTCCTGAATACTTTGTCGGAAATGCTTGGCGCGCCAATCGATCTTTTCCACCAACGACCAACTATCCTATTCCAAATTACCGTTTAACGGGATCGAGTGAGATAAAAAGTGAAATACGGCGAAATTGGATTGCGCACGCTCCACTTGTCTTGAACTCGACGTTAAATAGGGAAGATTGAACGCATTACCTCCTTCGTCGCTTAGAATTTCTACCAGTTATTATTACCCCGAGCATCCATGTCCTATCGTTTAATCATCGAATTCAACGCATCAGCCTACTTGTTACGTAATTGCTTTCTTTCTTCACTCGAGATGGCATGCTTTTGCAATTACCGACATCTTCGAATCGAATAAACCGTGGTTGGGAGGGGCAGGGCGTAAAAATTGCCTCTACCTTTGAAAACGGCGAGGTTGTTTCGAGACGATTCGAAACGATTCGAAACGATTCGAAACGATTCGAAACGGCAACAGTTCAATGGAATTGAAATATTCTTTGATAAATGGAGATGTAGTCGGTCAGCATTGTCAACTTCTTTCAATCTTCCTCGATCAATTTCAGATGCAAATTCACCAATTGCAACTGCCGCTCCCCGAAGCGAGCAGTTTCATTATTTTCATAGCGTTACGTGCACGCGGTTAGTCGCAAATTTGAACCTGGTTAAAGGCCTATTGTTCGCCACCGAATATGAACGAACCAAGTCCACGGCTTTTCGACTTCATGTACCGAATACTGTATTACGCGCGACCACGTTTCAGAGCAAATCCGCCGAATACATTAGCACAGCGAAACCATCGCGATTCGACTATTTCATGTGCTATCCCATGCACCTTCCCGGCAGTAACAAAAGAACAGATCCATCTTCTTTTTACGTTTCGCCGCCAGTTTTCGCTTACATTTGTTCCCCTGCGATTTGGCAAGGAAGCAGGTCACGAAATTTCCCTTCCAACAGAAAATCGGTATCTCCTTTCGAGTAAATGGATGATCGAAATATTGCGCTGCTGAATGCGACGCGTCGCTCGACGCGATCGATATAAATGCGACAAACTCTCGCTGTACGTGTCTCGCAGTGGTCGATGTCGTATCGGCGCGGCGACAACTAAATTCCACCTAATGACTCTACACGAATACGAAACCGACCGAAACTCTCCGCTCAATCCGATACGCGTAGTCGCAAGTTTTCGCGAATATTGGAAGCGAGCTGTCACCGCTGCAACAGAGATGATCAAGGAGACGTATATATGTATGTGCATACAATGTGTAAGGACTTCATTTCCCCTCCGTTTTACTTTTATCACTGTAACTTTCGAGCGCATTCTTGCCCCGTGTTTGCCGCGACTCCTATTGTGTCCAATAAGTGCCAATACTACTGCTTTTGCCAACGCATTCCACGACGACTAAATTTTTATCCCCCCCCCCCCCCCCCCCATCGCCCATACCCCCCATCCTCTCTCTCTCACTCTCGCCCTCTCGCACCTTTAAACGAATCGGAGATGCGCAAATGCGGCATCGTTGAAACTTTTAATCCTCCCTTTCAGGGAGAAATATATTTTCAAGCGAGCTTGTCAATGTCGCGAACGAAGATGAATCGCTCAAAAATAATGTTTGAAATGAAAAACCGATGATCGATAGGAAAAGTTCAATACGATCTTGAACTTTGCCAAGACACGAAAAACGAAGACTGCAAACGCTAAGCCATTCGTACTCCACGGACAATTCGTTCAAGTCATAAAAAAAAGGAATAAATAAAAGATTTATATATTTCACACTTTATCAAGAAATTAATTGATTCCTTCCTTTCTAATTGACACGTGCGACGCTGCAAGTACGTGCACTTGAAGCAGGAGAAAATGTAGTTGAAGAATACTGGTAGCACCGGGGTGCGTGGGTTGAGTGAGCGACTTGTTGGTGTCTCGAAGATCGACAGAATAAATATTTTCATCTTTCCCCTCAATATTTCACAATCTCCTCTTTGTGGGACTAAATAGTTTCAATGGACAACGAGAGAACGTAGCGATTGTAGATACGTGGCTCTCGGAATTTCAAACTGCTAAACGGTTTTATCGGTTGTAGACGCAGAGTATACATATTTGCGTGCACAAAGTTAATTGACTAAATACAGTAGGCACGTCGTAGACGGATGCATCGCATTTGAACAAACGAAAAATTGACCTTTATGCGTTACACTGTCTCATTTCATTCCATTCAATGTATTCACTGTATTCAGTTTTATTAATCGATTCAGGTGGCACACAGCGTTAGGAATCCGAGTTATCGGGATTTTATACGAAATCTAAGGTCGAGCTTATATAAATGTCGAGGGCGTATAATTTTTACAGCCCTCTCTATTGCCTCCTTAAAAGTCCACGAGCGTACACTCGTACAGCTTTCATGGTTTCTCATGGACACGTTAATGTACTCGTATATTACGCGATTGCAAAGTATTCTCTATTTCAAGGTGTTGATCGAAGATCGAGCTGCGAGAGAAAAAAATTCATCCGATAGCAGTGCATACGTATACATATATGTATATTTATTTATATAGATACGTAAGTACATATAGTGTATCGCAAGAAACTTGAATCTCATTCGGCAGATGGTAAAAATAAAACTCTGATGCTTGGTTGGCGAAGAAAACTCGTTTAGGTTTGAAATCGTTAAAAAGTAACCGTTGTAGTAAAACACGGCAAAGTCTAGCTGCAATGGAACAGGTATAAGAATAAAACGGTTTCACTCTGGTGAGCAAAGTTTGTCCTTATATACGCTGGAATACTTCAGGGCCCATTGTATATCTGGCATTGAACCTGGCCAAGGAGGAGAAAGGCAACGGTGCACATGATTTACCAGATCCAGTTTCGTACCTGAACTGGAAGACGCGCAGAACCAGCAGTGGAAAAGATGCAGGGTAGCGTTTTTCACTCTCTTCGTAGATATATAAGAAAGTCGATAGCTGTGATCGACAGTGATTCGACACTCCTTCGAGCAAGCAATTTTTTCGCCAAGCAAATGAAATGAAGAAGCTGGTGAGTCGCTCATTTTCACTACACTCATAGATTTACATAGATATACGAGTAGAAGAGATTTGGAAAGTTTCGGTAGTGATAGTGTCGTAATACGCAAGCAATTGGTTGTCGCAGATTCTAATTGCACTTATGACAGTGGCTGTCACTGCATACAAGAAGGGAAGGAGAAACAGTGCGGGTCCTCCATTCGATGATTTTCCACCATACCAAGGAACTCATCGCTACCTATCTCTTCACGAACAACATCACCCGTTTCGGGAGCAATCGGTCGAAACGCAACCGCACCAGTTCTATCGGCATCGATCGAACAGGCAGGGCTCGCCCTCTTACCTTGCTCAGCTATCTTCCCGGGATCGGTCGCTATTAAAAGATTATTCATCACCGAGAAGTCCTGCGTTCGACGACAGCTCGTCCTTCACAGAAGCATCGTATTTTAAGGGTCGCCCTTCGTTCTTAGCAGATGGAACGGTAATCGTAGGGGATCAACAAGAGGATCGATTCAGCTCCCACCGACAATCTTTCCGCGATGATTATCGGTTCGCGGACTTGTACGATACGCCAGTTGGTAGCCACAAAGTACCCGGCCAGGAACATACCGATTCATTTGGCCGTAACTCGGAGTATTTGAAAGGCGGTAAGCACTCGAAACCCATACCACGAAATACATACCACGCGCTACGGCTACGGCTAGAAAATTCCAAATTCCAAACGGCTAAAGAAGGATATCGCTGTTTCGATAGGAAATCATTTACACGGCTACGATTCTGTTCCACCGATTGCATCGTTCAAGAACGCTCTACCGCTGAACGACGAACCATCCACGACCGTGACACCGTTCATACCACCGTTCATCACACCGACAACCACCAACAAACCATTGCTGGAGTCTACGGCCTCGTCCACGGTTCAGGCTATCACCCAACATCATACGTCTGCTAAATTCGAGCCGCAAGTCCCCTCGTTGAGGGGTGCCAATGCAGTGACGATGTCGCGGATAAAATCCGATACAGTGAGTCAAGTACATCGTGTATATCGTCGTCGCGTTGCGTCGCGCGGTATCTCGATTCTCCTCCCTCGCTGTTTATACAATTTACCTTTCGTCTCGCTCTCCCCTTTTTCATCTTGGCCGTTTCAGAGTTGCACCTCGGTACAACTCCTGCATAAATTTCGAACTGGATAAAAGTGAATTATTAAGAATCATTAGCTCTTTCAGCTAACCGATGCTGCTACCATTGCCAGCAGCGCATCCATTCCCACCGTTTCCACCTTGCCGACCTCTCCCGCCGTTGCGCAGGCATCTACAAATCTGGCGCATTCACCACCGGCTCAGACCACGGAGGCCAGCTTGCCTCTCGCGTCTACCGAATCGCCGATCGTGTCCTTCGCTCAACAGTAAGCAATTCCACGCCCGTCGCGATTCCTTACTTGTTTCGCCGAATGCGACTCGGTTCTGCTACTCCTTCTGAATCACGCGTGCCCCCCTTTCGTTTCACTTTTCCAGCACGATATCTCCAATTGAATATCAATCAGGAAAGGTGACCGCACCGACGGCGTCGGCTTACTATATCCTCAATGGTTCCAAGGGCGAGCCGCAGCAATCGTTCCTCAACTATCTGCTGTCGCAGCAGGGGAAGCACGCTGTTAACCACGACTCTCCGGACACGTTGAAGAACAGCATGTGCAAGATCCAGACCTCCCTACCGAATTATGTATTTACCGAGGAATCAAAGGGGCCCCTGAACAACCACTTGCAGAGTTCGGTGCTCGACTATCTACCTACGTTGAATCGTGCTTTACCTTTCCAACAATCTTCTCTGACGGAGACTACGAATTATATACCTCTATCCTCGGTTACCGAGAGACCGAGAATCACGCATCAAGCTCTACCAATCGCGTCCCTGTCATCGATTTCTCATCCCTTGCAGACCATCAGAAGCCTTCCAACGTCGATTCCAAGAGTATCTGCTTTCCTCAATCAGGACTCGCCGGCGTCCTCTGTTTTGCCGTTGGGTATGACCATTTTATAACATGATCGATAATTCGCCTCGGGTGACATCGCCATTAGAAAGAATTTAATCATTTCGCTCCCTGTTATTGACGCGTTACGCCGCGTAGGAGGAAACGTGCCATCTATTTTATCGGAAAACCCACTTTTGCCTAAGCGATGTCAGTCCGACGCAAGCCAGTTAAAATTTTCAGAATTCTATCTTTCTGTCCGCTCTGGTTGCACTTGAATTTCCACGAATTTTTCTCCTCCTTTTCCACCACAGGGAAAACCATTCGCACGCGGAACGCGCGTTCATTCTTTCGCCTCCTCTTTGCCGTGTCACTTTCAGTTGAATTTAAGAGCAGCGGACCGGAACTCCCCAAGTTAATATTCGCCGAGGAAGCCGAGAAGTAGTGTTAAACTCGGGACGGCTCTTTTCGCGAGCGTGACATAAAACGCAATATGCGACGGACGGGCGGGTCTTCCGTTCTCTTGGAAAATTCGCGTCAAGCTGGAGTCTATGTTTCGCGTTCGTGCTGTTGCTCCAGCTACGACTTTGCCCTTAGGTTTGCCTTCCGGTCTAGCGGACAGCCATGCCACGAACGTATTCAACAGTTTATCCGGTGGGATAGCCGGTGACGTATCTGCGGGCATACCTGCTGCTCTCACCCCGAGCGTTCCCGCCAGCATACCACCTTTCAACTTTGCCCAGAATATACAACACTTTGGCCAGCTGAGAAAATTTGAAGCGCCACGGAGTCAGCCGTACTCCACAGGTATTTCCATCGGTGTATGTCATCGGTGTATGCTGAATCCCGTGATTTTTCTACTTACTCCTCAACCTGTTCTGTACAGGATTCCAGCTGCAGCTCGGCGGCTTCGGAGGGGTAGATTACACCTTGCCCTCGGCTAATCTCGCACCTCGATCCACGGATTTCGGGCTCGCAAAAGTGGGCTTAAGTTTGCCGGAATTACCGCGACATCAACTTTCCGCGTTTCCCAAGGTAAACTTTCCTCAAGTAATTACACGAATCATTTTCTTCTGTCGCTTTCATTTTTTTCGATTTTTCTTCAAATGCTGATCATTGTCAACACCCTTTACAAAAGAATGATATTTTTATTGGAAATCGAAGAATCTTCTGGATTATTTGAAACGTACCTCGAACGTTTTGATTCTAGCTGAATTTTGAGCAGCCAGCGTGGCAGGTCTAGAAACCGTTCCTGACCACCCTCGTGAAACGTGTACCTATGTATTTATGGCGCTGCAAAGTGTACTACTAAACTGCCAAAGTTCAACAGACTCTAAGATGGTACAGCCGAAATATGTTTCATAGTTTTCTACCCTCGGCTCTGCGTTACTGTAAGTTTATATCATTTAGTCTCCGTTGCAACAAAAATAAAGATTGTGAAAAATTAGACGATTATCCGAATCTACCTATACATGTATGACTTTTCCCAACCGATTCCCTCGTTTTTCTCAGCGATCCGAACTTTGCCAATCATTACATACTTATTGTTACTCTTATTTGTCGGATATATTATTCGTGTTATTATTATTATTATTATTATTATTATTATTATTATTTAACTATCACATTTTTTCGGACTGGATATTTCAGAATGCGAGGCTCGTATTTTCTTTTATTACGAGGGAGCTCTGCTAGCCTCTGTTCTATAAAGTACCGAGACGTATCTTTTCTCACTTCGAATTGCTTCTCTACTCTTTTATCGTTGCAGCTCCCCTTCCGTTGACTCGTTAATGATCCACGCGAGCGTGTCTGCGAGAACAAGGGTCGATCTCTCGTGCGTCAATCCGAGGCGCGTTTTGTGTCATAGACGTTTGCACAATTCGACACCAAGGGATTTCGTCGCACGGGGATTGTTCGAGCCGAAGATAATAACTCCGAAAGTCCGAAGAAAGACCTTGCATATACCTACGTATTTGTTATATCCGCACTTACCTCTTATTGTCCTTTTCCCTTGAACCTGGAAATTTTATGAAATGAAAGGTCGAGGTTGATTTATATTGTACTTTATTCTTTATTCATATCAGCAAGTGTCCTTGTCTTTGAATAATCATGGCTGTGTCCCGTTAATTTTTTTCCTGTTTTCCTTCTTTCTTCTTTTTCGTGTTTCTTTTTTAGTTTCACTTTGCGAATATGTATAGATATTTCGATGACTACACACAGCGTTTGAGATAGTCCTATCCTTTTCGCACGCTTCGCACGCTTCGCACGCTCCGCAACGCGTTTCGCTAGTGTCGGCAAATTGAAAGATTTGTTTCTTACATCTATGCCCTGTATAGACCTGTCGCACTAATTCATACTAATGATTAAGAAATTCATAGGAAAAACATGGTTCACCGCGACACACTCACCTCAAATGGGCACTTATTCGTAGACATTCGCAACGCGGTCTCCATGCTACGCGTCTCGCGCGTTCTCGAAAATTGACGTAACTCTGGCTCAACCAGAATCACCGAAAATTTCCATCGATTCTCTCGCATGCATGCGTGTACGCTCGTGTTCATCTTCCGTTAAATACGTAACAATTGGAACATCGAGTCGCATACATGTATCGTGACCATACACGCACATTTATATACAGAGAAAGAAACGTATCAGGTTAGAAAAATACAGCAATCTTACGCAGGATTGTGAGAAACATTGCAACGTTCTTCCGATTGTGTCACGTTGAAACTAACAGCTAGGCTTGTCTTTCGCTTTTACTCATGGTCGATCGCACAGTGTTTAAAGGAAGCAAGGAAAGGAACGCGACGCGACGATCGAATCGACGGTTCCCCCGGCTAGGAAGGAAAAATTTCGCGAATGCTTTCCTTATATCAAGAATCGACGCCTCAAGGTTTCACCGTTCGCGGACAGTACGGAAACTTTTGTCAATTAATAATCCACCGGCTCCTCTGCAGCTATGCAGCTATGCAGCTATGCAGCTATGCAGCTATGCAGATCCGTAGCTGTGCAGCTTTGCCTTGTGCCAGCGTAAAATGGCACGTGGCACGATTTATCACGAAGCGGGGCGCGTTTAAAATGTCGCCCGCCGGGACAACGGAGCGAAAAGTTCCTTACGGATTTGCTAGAACGGAACGGGATCGCGCTGCTGTCGCGTTAAAAGTTAAAAGAGCATGCATTCGCAACGACGCGAATGCTTGCGCTTCCATGGATCTAACTATTTCCCCGAATGATGACAAAACCTTGGAGGGAAATAATGTCTGACAGGTAACGCTTCGAACCGATCCATAAATCGTTGAATAATTTCATCGCGGAACAGGCCGCGAGATGAAACCGCGCGCAACCAAATCTACCTATAGTATATCACGCGCGATCGAAAAAAGTTTTCCTAACGTTTCGCCTGGCACCTGGCGATGCGCTCTATCGTTGCGTCATCGCGATACAGCTGTGCGCAATCGAAAATCGCAAACGCTTGCACGGTTCGGGTAATTCATTAATTCCTACTAGTTATGTACAAATATACATTGGAAGGTTAAACCTATGCGATACAGCATATTCCTAGAACCCACCGACAATGAGTAAAAAGCTTTTACGAGGAGCAAGAACGAGGAACGCTGCGCTGACACTTGTTTTGCGTGTCCCATCGAACGCACGCGCGCGTACACGTGTGTATACAGCCACGGCCAGGTATCGTGCTTTCTATTTACTTGTATTGATATGTTTGAAAATTCGCTGACGGAAAGTTTCACAATTGCCCGCGACGATGGAACTCGAAGCGGCGCCGATACAGGTATTTGCGACGCATCGATCGTGTTCACCTCTCTGCCCCGTCGAACGTATCGCGAAAGTGCAATGGTTATCTTTCAGCGAAATTCCGGCCGGCTAGGCTGTTCGAGCTAGGGGAGAGGCAACTACGGACGGACGTCTTTCTCTTATCGATTTTCGTTTCCGCAGACTCGGACGAGAACGTTCCGTGCAGTTAGCGCGCCGGAGACAATACATAAATCTTGATTAGGGTACGTTTAAATGGCATCGTAACGCGGAGATGACCGATGGGAAGAGCCGGGTGAAATAATTTGGCGAGCAGCTGGAACTATGCGAATTTTCTAACGGCGGTAATCTCTACCATCGCCGAAGAAATTTCACCGAACGGAATTGCCTACGTAGAGTGGCGGAAAAATCTTGGTAACACGTTATTCGTGGTCTGCAGCACGATCTGACCGACACGATACGCAGGTGGCGGTGCTTTGCACGAAAAGAAATTTCATTGGAACACGCAAGTGTATAGAATACGGGCTACGGTAATACTGCCATGGTATATTTGACATCCAACCAAGTGGCATACACGTCCGATGTTTCGCGCAGTCTTTCACTACCTATAGAAATCTCGCATCGAATGGCTCGCAAGCGTGCACGCGTTCAGCGCTTCGGCTACACTTGTGTACACGTACATGGATGTATGGATTTCATTCAGTCATCTGACCGAAATATTTATTCGATAGATCAGCCCTGACATCGACACACGCTGCTTCCGATTCAGCGCGATGCACGGCAGATGGGTGGAAGCGCACCGAGAATGTTAACAGCAGGCTGAATCTCTGACACACAGCACGCGAATGGGGGCGCAAACGTAATTTCATAATCGTTTCTAACACATAGTACATCTGTACTTTCTTCCGATCTACTTTTCACCGCGATCATTCAAACGAGAAGAATTCCAGGGAGAAAGCAGCTTCTACGACGATAGAACGATCCTACTACGGAAGAGTTGCTCTGGAAATCCGATAAATACCTTTAGCCGGAACAAATGCTGAGCTGTTCGATTGTCCAATGCCTCGTTGTTTCTCCCTTCAAGGCGTACGCCACATTAAAGTCAGATAGCGTATCGTCTAAAAGCTGACCAATTTATGGAAAGCTTTACGAAATTCCGGATTGAACACAGTGTAAATAACGGGATTGACGAAGCTGTTCATGTAGCCTAACCACGAGGTGACGATGAAAGCTGTGACACCAGGTTGGCAGACCGCTTCCAGCTTCGTGCAAATCGCGTCCATGATGTTGCAGGTGAAGAAAGGCAACCAGCAGATAAGAAATACACCTGAAATGGAAAATAGAATTTCTTGTTTGTCCGAGACAAGCGTAACGCGCTCGCGCAAACGCGCAACGCGAGCCGAGAATAACCAAGACGACAAACCTAATACAATGGCCAGCGTTTTCGTAGCTTTACGTTCCTTCTTCGCCGAGCTCTTTTCCCGTTTCTTCTTGCTCGCTTTGTTCGCCTTGTATATCGTAAAACGGGATCCCGTCGCGGCATTTTTCGTGTCCTTCTTGCAGCCAGACGAATCGGACAAGACACTTGGCGTTCGTCCAAGCTGAAGCGGTAGAAGAGAAGCGGCGCTCTTCAGCCTCTTTAATTCTTGCTTGGTCGCTTCGCCACCGGCGCCGTTCTTCTTTGGTTGCAAGCACAGGCCCGCAACCGCGCTTCTCGGAGGCGGCGACGAGGATGTCGAGGACGACGGGGCCGAGGCAATTCGAGGATTCGGGCTCGGGCTCGGGCTTGAGTTCGTTTCCAGTGGTTCGTGAAACGCCGTGCTACTCGCCGCGCCGTCGTATCCAGAGTCTTGCCTGGTGCTTCGCGCTCCGTCCAGCTGGGCTTGAGCCACTGCGCTGAAACGACAACTGTGATTCGAATATAGATAGTGCATAGACGCGGGCAGATTCCAGACGAGAGCGAATGTTCACGCACATAGACCGACCGCCAACTGCGAGTATCGCGACATTTCGAATACGTACGTCAGCGCGACACTGACGCGTCAACGATAAAGACAAAGCTTGCTGTGTAATTAAATTTGCTGCAAGCGTCGACGCTACCGACGCTACTCGGTATCCCATCCGATTAATCCCATAGACACCCACGCGTGGAACACGGTGTCCACCTGCATCAACCATACGTGTCGTACCTACATATAGTATGCATCGATATTGCGATTAGCTCGCGTATTCGCCAATTACTATGGCGCAACGACTTTCCATCGGGTGAGTATCGTGCTCGTACCTTTCTACGGAATTCGAAAATCCGGCGGTGTATATACTGCGGGTATGCGCTACACGACTGGCTATTGTGTCGCGTACACCGACCAAATCAAGGAATCGAATCGCCTATTGCTCCTCTTCATCATTCGCTACCTATCCCTCGTCTTTCCCCCTCTTCACTTACTATATGCTTCATTACCGCGAACTGCGTTCGATGGAGGACTAGTCCTTTGCTCGCAATCGATACCGACCATTCCATCTTGCCGGACCAACGGATACTCAACAAACAGGGTGCTGACTGTATGTATTTAGTAATTTAGTATTTAGCGGTGCTTCGTTCCTGTTTCTATCGAATGTGTCGGCGGGTAACTGTTTGCCTCAATGAATTATCGAATCGTAGGCAATAAAAAAGATCCAGCCGTTCTTTCGTTTAACCGTAACGAAACTCTCGCGTACCGCCGACTAACCCTTCAAGGGGCGGCCCCGCGTTGCTTTTAACGGACGATAAAGCGCAATTAGTCGGCGGCTCAAGGAATTTCAAAGAGAAGACGAAGGAAGCCTGGTCTTGAAGCAGCGCCAAATAAGTGTAGACGCTATCTAAATTCGTGAATCTACCCAATTAAGATGAAACTTTAGATCGACTCTCTTCTCTCGTCTGTCGTTTCACGTCTCTCGACTCTCGACTCTCGACTCTCGTCACTCGTTACTAACCGAAAATTCGATTCGTCCGATGTACAGGAAAATACAATAGTGTCCGGCTGTACGACCGTGAGCTATTCCCACCGTATCCTCCAACTGCTGGCTTGATGCAGGCCTCGGTGTTATCTGTGATCCGAGACGACGCGATTCGACTGATATCGAATTATCCGAATTAGACAAATATAATGTTTGTTATATTTTTCATTATATCGTTACGAGATGGCTTTGCTCTTATTATGCTATCGTTCTTTATGCTCGCCAATCCCGCGAACGTTCGTCTCGTGCGGTTCATCGAAAATTCTACAAGATTCTTACGCTGCTTCCTCGACGACCGTTGCCAAAAAGAACTCCGTGCTCTTATCGTTCGAGATGACCACCACAGGATCAAGGGGCGTTTCGTCTTCGTCCTCGTTGCTTCCGGACGCCGTGTTCGTTGGCTCTTCTATACCAGGAGCCACGAGGGCCGCCGCCCCCAGCGCAGTCTCCGCAAACCTTGCCACAGAATACCCACTACGTGATCTTAGTCAAAAGCCTCTAAAAAAAAGCTTCTACACTTAGCATGCTTTTAGTATTCCTCGGCGACGCGCGGCGTTAATCCAGCAAAGGGGGAAACTTAATCTATCCTGCAGAAAGCGGCTACGCCCGCGCCCGCGACTTCGTTCGGAACTTTGCCACGGACAAAGAACCTTTTGCTTTTACTTCGTTGAACGTACTTCTCGCGATTCAGTCGGATCCGAGGCTGCGTTTCCATTCAAACAGAACTCTGCAAGTACATAATTCTTTCCTTGGGAAAGTGATTCGCATTTCGGAAATCGCGAAACGGTCAACACGATTATCCAGGAAATGCGATTTTTCAAATTTACTCTCACGATAACGATTGCCTTCGATCTTTATAGACTTGTCAGGAGTCTAGCTTGTCCGGCAAGTTTCCATCTGGACGCGTGCATAAGTTATGCCGGAAATTAATTCGATCATCATATTATACGGATAATACGTGCTCTCGAATGTTCCGGAAAACCGGACGCGAGCTTCGACTAATCGAGTTATAGTGATCCGACATTCGATGACGTTAGAGGTTTCATAGGCAAACACCTCGGTACTGCGGCTCAATTTGCACGGTGGTTCCTCCAAATTTAAGACGTTTGCAGCCATTAGCTTTGCCCAACGCCCGCCCCGCTACTCGATACGCTCCCAGGCTACGCCGCGGAGTGGAATCTACGCGATACCGTGAAAATAATTCATAATTAATGATAATTTCGATTCTCAGAGTTTCGCTGTACAGCAACGAAAACAAATTCGGAACTTTCCGGCGCTTCGCTGTATTCTCGAGCCAACTTTGTATACAACGCGGTCAATATCCGAACCTATTATCCTCATCTCCCAAAGTAGCACAGCCATCGGCTATATATGGAAATCTAATATTTCGCCACGGAGGTACGGAGCTGAAGGTTCACGAGATTAACGAAGAGGCAGGTGCGGCTACTTGCGCCGCCAATTATGTACATAACACGCATTGTATTATATGTACATATACCTACATATGTAAGGGCCCGATATTAGTCTCGTATAAAGGGGCAGAAATATATCGATACCGATCGCGATGGTGGAGCTACGATGCAGGGACATCGGCAAAGATAGGAGAGCACAGAGAAAGGGAGAATCCGGCCAAGATGAGCCAGACCTGGCAATGAGATTATGTTGAATGCATAGGACCCATGGGAAAGGACGCGGCGCTCGTCCAACCAAAATGTGACCGTCCCTACAAACACCAAAGCCCAATTTATCGGCGTTGTTTGTACCTACTTACATATGTATGGCTATGCGTAACCGCAGGGCCCAGAAAGGAGCCTATAAATAATAATTAGGAAAGCAAGATGCCGTCGTTAGCGTCCCTGGGGCCGTCCACTGTCTACTATCTACTATCTACTATCTACTATCTACTATCTACTATCTACAGTCTACTGTCTACTGTCTACGCAACGCAACGGAACTCGTCTTACCCTCGATTAAAACTTCTTTTAGTCCGATCTTGTTTGGGAATAATTCATCGCGATTTAAATTGTGGGCCGGTGAGGTTCCGAGCTTTCGTCTAGTGTACAAACGTTTCGCCGTTCGAAGAAAGAGAGGGAAAGGGAAAACGCGGCACTTTGGAATGACCGAGCACAAATGGAATCCAGTCAAAGTAGTTGACTATTCGAGACAAGTAGATCGGCCACGGGCCACGGGTCACGGAAATAAGGCCGTGGACACGATAAAAGCGTCTTATCCGAAGATGCTCCATGCTTAACTTCGTCTTAGCTCTCCACTTGCCGTGCTCCTTTCTTTTCACTCTCCGCCCGCGTGTTACGGGAAGATTGACGCCCGAAGAGTACGCGGCACAGTCCAATTGAAGACAGAGTTCGTCTTTTGCAGCTACGGGCATTTATGACGGGCGATACAGTACCGAATAACTAGATCGCGCGCAAACACCCTTCCTTAATCATACCGTTCCGGCTGTGCCTCGTCGATTAACGACATATGTACATAGAGAAATATTCAGTAGTACAGCGGCGGACTCAAAGGATTCTTTAAGTCATTCGCGTTCAAAGTTAGCTCGTATAACGACACCCAACGTACAAACATATATGTATGTGTGTATGTAAGTAGATTCGTGCAACACGTACAGCGGACCTACTATAAATTGCCACGGGGATCGTACCCCATTGCGAGTGAAATTATCAAATATTACACCAACATATTGAGCCTTAACAGTGCAACGCTATGCATGCAACAGACCGATACGTGCAAACGATGCGTGTCCCACGAAACGATCTTCTTCCTCTTTTTCTTCTTCTTCTCCTGCTTCTAATCTTCTTCTTGGTCTTTTGAAAAATTCAACAACACGATACGAAATCTCATTTAACCATTGATCAAACTTCCTTCCGCAAGTAGCATTCAGCGATCTTAGAAAACGCATACCTAGGGGAGGCTCGGGTAATTCACGAAGAAGGATGTCGAGCGAATGAAAGCTTACCTGCGGGTGTGAGCGATATTCTCGATTATGCTTCCCGGTTTTATGTCGCCCAGGTTCGGCTTTCTATTGGCCCGTGCTTTCCGCGCCCTGTTCCGCAGCGCCTGTAAAAAGTACATTGAAACCGGAGCGGCGTTTCCAAATAAATCGACGATAAGTGTACGAACTATATAAACGCCAGACACCTCGTGGCACCCGTTATCGATGGCGCATACATATCGAAAGGCAGGGAGATGTACCGCGAAAATTTCAATTCCGCCTAGCCGATTCGTTACGAGAAATACAGCTCCACGTGATCGCGTTACTGCTGAATAGACTAAAAGAAAGACGACTCGCGTCGATGCGTTCGGAGGGGACGATACCACCGTTTCCATTTCTCGCGATAAAGCCTCCCTGTTCTCCCTGAACTTGTACGACATGGAGCGTGCAACGATACGGCAATGGTCAAACCGCACAGACGATCTCGTGACGTTCGAATGATTCTTTTGAATGAAACCCAAGCCGCGTTCCCAATCGGAGGAGGGTACAAGGAGGGTAGAGGAGGGCAACGCAGAACCTTGCCAACTCGGACGTGTCGCACAACCGGGATAAGTCATTAGAATCGATCTCCCTCAATTTCACGTCCGTTTCATGCAACTATTACCAAGGTGCGAGCAAAATAATCCGCAGATTCCTGTCGGCGCAAAATGTCGAACAAATCGTATTTATGATTGACCGCAACGTAATCGCGCGAGCCAGCCGTATCTCGCCACTTTTGCTGCACGTGGCGTTCAAATTATTATACAATCTGCGCACGATGCTGAAATTTACTCGCCAGGGATGACGCCATTATAAATTAACCGCCGCGTAGCGCCTCTCCGTACCGGATCGTACACATTTCTCTGCTTCCGGACTGAACATATGCATGTATGCAGGCACATCTATGCATCTGTTCGGGTATACATTCTTCATAGATTTAAGCATTTCCTGCAACGCTACATCGACTGTCCACGATTCTTACCTTAAATATGTTGTAGTAGAGAAACACCATGATGATGCAGGGTATGTAGAAGCTGGATAGGCTCGAGTAGATGATAAAGTCTGCATTGTAGAAGAGGCATTTGTCCGGCACTCGGTGGGGGGTGTTATTCAAGCCGAGAACAATCGGGCTCCCGATCGCAGCCGATATCGCCCAGACCAACAGTATCGTCAACCACACTCTTCTATTGTTCTTGTGCTTGGCGTACTTTATCGGCTGGGTCACCGCTATGTATCTGCAATTCAAATTTGTTTCGCGTATCGAACAATGTATCCAGTTTGACGGTCCATCGAACGGCCCATTACGTTCCCACAGAATCAACGTGCTTCTTATTATATACGCCTTGTGCCCACTCGATGCCTGCCCCGTTCTATGTATGTACTAATTTTCTTTCATCTCCTTTATTTCCACTTTCGCCGATTCATCTCTACCCGATTAATTTCGTCCTCGGCTGGGCTCTCCGAAACACCGAAAGCTTTCGCACTGTCGCGAGGCGATAGAAATGCTCGCGTCGAATTAAGATCGGTTCTTCAAATAAATCTTGAATTTATCCTTTGCTTTTCTATCGGGGCTTTCTGGAAGAGGGACGACATACCCGAGAGATTCCGACTGCCCGGATTTGGGGAACTCGTTGGGAGCCCCTCCGGAGAGTGGATCCATTTTTCTGCACCGCGACATGAATATTTTAACGTACAGATGCGAAGAGGCTCGGTATTAGCCACTTGGAATTTTCCAACGTGCGCGTTTACGTCTCGACGGAACGGCTAAACAGTATATAACTATCCTATTGGAAGTCTAAGCGTTCCTAGCGAAATTCCAGCTGGTGCATTTAACGGACTTACAGAAAAGCAAAAGAGAACATCTGCCTGCGATTATGGACTCGTCCCACTAGGCAAACTGAGCAAACTGGGCAAATTGGACAAATTGGGCGAACAAGGCAAACCAGGCAAACGATGCAACTGTAATTTTTCAAGAATAACAAACATCGCGACATCGATCGTTCCGATTTCTCCTTCGCATCAACCGTAGCCGTTTCCAGACCGTAGCTATGCGAAAGGGATCGTTGATTTACAGAAATTCATCTCGGCTTGATTTCGAATCGAATTTATTTCGAGCGTCACGGTTACGGAAGCAACCTCAGCTTTTTCTTCGCCACGGACTTGCTCTATTCGTGTCACGTAAACCGGTCAGTCAGATCAGCTACTCCATTTTTCAAGATTTTCCGAGAGTTTCCTTTTCCGTCGTTTTCATTGGCAATCGTTGGCACGCAATCATCCTGCAATGCATTGCAATTTCGAATGGTAGCTAACCCGAGTTACGATTATTCTCAGTCCTTTCTTCTTTTCCTATCAACGTCGAAAAAGCTTCGACGGAAACAGTCCTATGCACTAATAATTATAAACAGTTAACTTCGATGTAAATGAGCGGCCTGCAGCCCGCATTTCCTATTAGGTACCTTAACTTACTGGTAGAACGACACCTCCAAGATTTGTTCTCCTTGAAAAAGGGGGGCTTACCTGTCTATCGAGATTGCTACGAGGTTGAAGATGGAACTGGTGCTGCACGTCACATCCATTGCGATGTAAAAGTCGCAGACGAACCCGGGCAGGTTCCACGATCCGTTTACCTGGAAAATAAACGAACAATCTATCTAAATTATAGCTCGTCGCGAATCGGACAAGTCAAATTGGCTTCCACCAACGGGAGTTGTACCATTCAAGCGAACAAAAACTGGAGCAAATAACGAAATATTCGAAATATTCGAAATATGTACATATTCAGGCCTTGTAGCGATGAAAAATCCTGATTCTCGAACCGTTCCATTTTCTTTCCGTATTCTCCTTCTCCTTCCTCTTTGATAGCCGCAGATGACGTAAGACGTAAGCTGTAAGAGGATACTTTTTTCCCACTTATTGTCGGTTCGCCGTCGCGAACTGCAGTCGGCGCACGTACAAGCATGAATCAAACGGCGAGGGATGAAGATTTCATTTGCACATTCATGCGTAAGGAAGCCTCGGTATAAATCGCAGACCGTCCAATCCCTGTCCCGGTTATCGATTACATTCTGCACCATGAACCGTGATCACTTGTAGAGCGCATTACGGGCCAGCATCGAGTCGCGTTGCCCGTAGTTAAACATCGTATCGATCGTGCATCTATGTATATTTTGCGTACGACAACCACACCGCAATTACTGTAACATCATGGAAGTAAGTGACACGTGTACACGTAACACTGTCCTTTCTTCTGCTTCTTAATTTCAAACCATCTATGAGAAAGGGCATCGTCTCATTTGTACCATTTCGTGGATGGTATCGTGCAGTTCGAACGGCTATACTACTTTTACAGCTAGCTCCGTATAACATTTATCCATATTTCAACTAGATTAATTGGAACGAACCTTTGGAACAATGGAAAACGTCGACCCATAATTTCACTCGTATATTAATTCTCAAGAGTCAGTCGAAATCCTCGAGTTTTAACGAACCACTCTGTTTCATACGTTCACCGACTGTCCCCTTCGCACGGAACCGGTTATGCAGCTTCAAATTAGGAAATATCATTCCTTTTCGCATTTCCGTCGAATCGGCTGATTCGATATTCAAATGCCTACAAAACAGGTGCAACGATGTTGCAGGTACACAATGTGCATAAATGCATACAATTGCCTCCGAATGGGCCAACTAGTAAATTAGTCTCTATTGATCCTGTTCGGCATAACGAACGTCACTCTGGTTTATCTCGAATTGAAAATTCAATTAATATACATTCGGCATACATCCATGAATTCGAACTTTCGGTCGACTATGAAAAACTAAACTCGAGCGATGATACTTATCCCTACATACATGTATATATACATATTTCACTCTGAAACTCGGCACCTTTGCGAAAAAACCGCCTACAAGTCCCATTAACAGGCTGGACATTACTAATTAAATAGAAATTATGGAAATAATGATTAAGGAATTCGATAAGTAAACTCGTAGATTCGAGAAACGAGGGAGCGGCGACTGTATTTTCCATGGACGCGACCCGATTCGACGTGTCGGCTACGTTGGGTATCATGTCGGCTCTTAAACGGGTAACATCGTAGCGTCCCTATTAATTCTCGTATCGAGCGCCTGCAGTACTCGAAGCGATTCACCCATCGTAACTCAATGACACGCGACAGAGGGTTGCGGAGACGAGGGCGCGCGACCGATACCAAGGCCGTTCCTAAAATTCATTTGGAATTGATATAATCACCGAAGTTAAACCAACAGATGTAGCAAGGTGGCCAGATTGATATATGTATGTGTGTACATGCATCGCTAGAATCCAGAATCTAGAGTCGGCGAGGAGAGAGAGAGAGAGAGAGAGAGAGAGAGAGAGAGAGAGAGAGAGAGAGAGAGAGAGAGAGCGGGCTAGAAAACGAAGGAGATGGATGGCGAGTCGGAACGGAGAAAAGGAAAGGTTTCGCCCGTGAAGTTAAACATGGGGAGCGATAAGGAGGTGCGGGAAGCTCTAGCAAGGCAAGAGTGTCGGAGAAAGCACTTGAAGACTCAATCGTGGATGTGGATAGGGATTGGAGAAACGAGACGGCCGCAGCCGGGCTGTAATAGCGGAGGCAGCTAGAAATCCTGGTATTACGGATACAGATGAATCCGAACCGACAATTATTTGCGAAGCGTAATCAATCCGATGCCATTCTATTGCTGGGTAGCCAGTGTAGCGAGAAAGGAAATCAGCGTTGCTCGAACGCCAACCAAAAAGAACGTACATAGCTACTGCACTGGTACGTATTGGACACCCGTTGGGGGGAAAGCTAGCATTTCACTAATTCGCTAAACACGTTTGAAATATCGATAGCGAACGCTCGACACTTTATCGAACCAATATAATATCACTTCCATCGGAGGAAAGAAAAGAAAAAGAAAAGAAGTTGATGGAACGCGTCGGGTATTGATCGCTCGAGATACATACATATACATAAATATAAATGGTTTCACGTGCAGCAGTAAGTACGCAAAATAAACAAAGTCGAATTCGCTACGTCCTGAACGAGCGAATGTATGGGTTGGAACTTTAACGTGGCGCGGCTATGAACAAACTTTTGCTATCGCCATTTCTTTCCATGAAAACTTTCAACCGAAAGAATCCGCCGAGACCATCGGAAATACAAAAATGCTTGCCTGGGTGATGTCGATATTACGAAAGTATTCGAACAACGGCCTCTTCTCTGAAAATACCAAAGCGGCATTAAAAAGCAATTAAGACGGCCCATAGAAGCTCGTGTATCCGGTGTGCAAGTTTTTTTTTCTCCAAGGACTCCGTGGGACTCTTTCCATCGCGCGTCGCATCTGACGACTCGTCCCGAGATTAAACTTAGTTGCTGCTGGCTGCTTTCATTTGCCACGGATGGAACGGTCTCGTCGAGATATCTAATGTGTTGAATTTTATAGGTGTGTCGTTTGTTCGACGAGGAGTAAGAGTGCTTTCCCCGTCAATGTCGGAATGCATTCACTAAATCCTTGAAAGGAGTGCCGCCTCTTTCGAAACTTTAGACGCGAATCTCTCGAACAATAATGCGTCGATTTTTTTCCACTTGCATTTCAACGTTCATCAAGATAGAGAAAAACTGGTTGTACGAAAAGCGCGTAGAAATAGAAATTTCCACAAGTTCAATATTAAATAGTTTATTTGAACTATTTGCCCCGCTGGAAAAGTGAATTGCCTGTACTCGAATCCGATTCGATGAATTCGATACCGAAACTATTCGCCGTAGAGAAACTTATTCGATAATCAAATTCCAAATGATTTCCAAACGGAGCGATAGATGGTTGGATTCTAGTGATAAAGTTGTACGTCGAAAATGGATAATAACACAATCGGTCGCAATATCTGTTCCGGAGATTTTATTGCGGACAGAACCGAGGGCGATATTATTGCTTTCGGCGTTACCGCTGACCAGCTACGGGGCGCCTTATCCCTCGACTCTGATACATTTCTTGGAGCCGCGGAACCTTCTTGCGGAACTCTTCTTATTTCTTCCGGTAGAAGCAAATCACTGCAAATTCATCTTCGATTCATCTGTGCAAAGAAAGGAAGGAGTATAGATAGGATTACAATCGAGGTGAAAAGTTTTCGCGTCATTTCTCCCCGAAGATTCTTCTGACACTCTCTCCTTGGAACTTGCCCATTTCTGACACTCCCTAACCGAGATAACTCCTGTTTCCTCGCTTTTAGTATGTAACGTGATAAGAAAAGTTCATGGATTCTTTCACAATTTTCCTTATTTCTACAGTCTACGTAGCTTTCTACGTCTACGACCAGAGCAGTCCCACTATTTCGCACGTTCGTTGGACATGCACCGACTCGGGTCTGTGTCAGGTTTTGGACACGTAGTCACGACTCGGTCGGGAATCGGATTAAATTTACCTAGCTGTCTAACGTGGCAGTATAACGTGTGTACGCGTGGAGAGAATCCTGTGGACGTAAAGTTCACGTTTCCTTGCCGGAAACAAACTCGGTTAACTGCAGATGTCCTGAAACGGTCTGTATCGCTGCGTTGTCAAGAAAATTTCTATCGGCGTAAACCTACTCTGAAATCTGATTACGAACCTGAGCCCAACCTCGACGCAAAACTTGCCATCGAACATGACTCATTGCGAGACCTAATCCAAATATGAGGCGGAACATTCGGTACTCGTAATAAATTGCAATCCGTATTAGCAATTACGCGTAACAAGTGCACCGAGTACAAAGAATTTCAATTAAAATCAATTTGTAACACAAAACGCTGTCAATTAATTCTGTTATACGGCTGTAACAATAAAACGTGCATAATTCACAGGAACATAAACATCGAGATGGTTTTTGCAGATTTAATATACGCTTAACAACGAAATCGAATTCCGGTTTTCGACAATACATCTATGCATATTATACGTACACGTATGGTTGCCTCCAACACCAAAATTCATTTGCACGTTAATTTATCGGCGGTGATCGAATATTAATTATTGTAAACGATACGAACAGTTGAACCGCGCCGCGTCATATTACTAGCTGTCGACACGTAGTTGGCTCAATTGTTCAATGATTTGCTCAATCCCACTCATTGTATCGTTCGTTGCGCGACCGGAATTCAATTTTATCTAATTGTCTGCTCATTAATTCGTTATGCAATGTATGTACATCGGGCTTGTGCCTTTGTCTAGCGAAGAAAATAATGCACGGATATAACGACTCGCGTATTTTAATGCTCTCACTTACTTTGAAAACATTTCCAATCACAGAAGTAGAAGTAGGCATTTGCACGAAGCAACCCACAAGTCTTGCCAATTGGTGCACCAATTACTCAAACCAGGTCGCTTAAATTATTCAAGCCTTAACGCTGTGCCGCGCCACCACGCGCCACCCCGCGCCACCCCGCGCCGCCCCGCGACGCCGCGGGAACAAATGACACGTTTCTCATTTCGACAACTTTCCACTTTCCACTTTTCACGGCCAGCCAATACCTAATCAAGTTCCTCACATTTTTCCTCGCTAATTGTCGACACCATCATTTCGGGCAACCATCTCGCAGGATCTAATAAGGGAGAACGAGGTAACAGGAGGAAGATGCGAGCAGCGGGTTCTCGAATATTGTCTGTAGATCCTGTTACCAACTCCAGAGAGTCGTTAGTAAAGGACTTTAGTGCTAGAAGTCGTTCCGTCTTGTATTCAGGCGAAAGCCGAGTCCCGTACAATCTTGGTACGCCCGAACCTCTGCTGGGTACGACGAGCAACACTGCCAAGGATCAGCAGTGGTCAGTAATCTTTAAGAAAGAAGACGCGCGCGGACGACCGAGTACAGGCGTTTCGTTTGCACAAGAAGCGCAGTGCAAATGTTGAAGAGAAGTGGCAAAATTAGGAAGCAGTACATGCACCGAATCTCGTTGGTGTTGCTAGCCGTGAAGCAAAATCCTTCCCCACGTCCCGTCAGAGCCCAAAATCACTCCCAAGGCCATGTTCGAATTACATCTTTGTCAAAAAGTTTTCAAGGAACAGAGAACGACGAATCTCAAACACCGTTACGGAATCGAGTTATCGAAGATTTATCACGGAGAAAAAGTTAGCCAGCAGAGACGAGTGACAGGAATCACACGAATTGTCATCTCGCCATTTCATGCACAAGTCGGAAGTGGATTGGGATAGTGTCGGTAGAACGGTCCGCAATTTCTCGAAGCTCCTGCCTCGCTTTTGTCGGTGTCAATAGGCCGTAAAAGAAAAGAAGGATAGAGCGAATATCGAGGCAGACGAGAACTTTCAATGCCAGCGTATCGGCGTGATTACACAAATGCCGAACGATGTAACAATGAAAACGGCGGTGTAACTTTTTTATTTCCTGCTTCTTTCCCATGAAATTTCATTTTCGAACATATTGCTGAGATGTGTCCGATTAAAATGTGACCAAACATGGTATGAGTCGAACGATACTACTACTATACTTCACTCGTAGTTTTCTCATCTGTTTGCTTGGGATTCTACAACTGCGAATCGCATGCGGCCCTGCCGATCGGCGGCATCAATCGGCAGTTCCCTCTTACAATTTTACTATATTTCTGGACTCGCTATAAATGGATATTTACATATAGGTACTTTATTCTGATCCGTTCTAGGTCATGGACTAAAAGCTGAAAATAATGTTAGACCCGCACTTATTCAGGTTATCGTGTTTCGTTCAAACACGTCGACAATGTATCGGACAAGAGCGAAAACGATACAGAGAATCGGGAAACTTCGAAACGACATTTTACCAGGAGGAGAACAAATGACCCACAATCATGGAGATTCCAACTTTACCAATCGCATTTTGGAAACACTGCAACGAGACGGTCAACTTTGTTACAGCACCTTTAATCATGAAACTTCCTTCGAGTGTTTATTTTCTATTCCTTTTTTATTCCTTTTCTATTCCTTTTCTATTCCTTTTCTATTCCAGTACAGCCATTTCGTGAAATTGATTGTATCACGGAACGATGCAACCAGTTTTCGCCCATGTAAACGCGACTCTTTTAACGAGAGAAATCTTTCATTCTTTTAAATATATATTCTTTACTTGCTCTGTATTTATGCCGCGACGCGACGGTCAATAAAAGCTACCAAGCCACAAATGGAACGGAATGCATTGTTATGAACCAAAATCGTTTCGACACTGGTGATGCTTTACTCTCGACGATCGCAGAAAAATAGCGGTGCTGGATAATGGGAAGCTTAGCCCGAGTTTGTGCTAGAAATTTCCCTCCGTTAGTGGCCAACGCGTAGAACGGCAACAAACAAGAACAAGAACCGACCAGCGGTTACAGAAATTCTTGCCGCTTTTCCGCGGGGCCACTTTACGGAGGAGACGGCGAATTATTTTGATCTTATTACTCTGCTACAGAGCAACATTTATCCAACTTTATCCATTTCTTTTGTTTTCCATTGATTTCAAGTTCCCCAACGATTTCCGCGAAATTATTATTGCCTTTTAACTTTTAACGCTATACTTGTACAATATTACTCCTCCTTTCAAGTTGCCAATATAATTTCCTTCGTAATACTTTCCGATTACATAAACGGTTCACAGTTTATGGCAGAAAAGAGTTGGACAATTGATGGTAATACACCTTGTGCTAAGGAGACACGATTAATGGGATCGCATGGTAAGATCGACATTGCAGCAGCCCAGGCAGATAAGTCTACCGTGGGGTAGCTGTAAGTGAAACGCGACACAAACTTGCTTCGATGTTGCGTCACGTAGTCCCAGATCAACTCGAGTGGACAACTCGTTGAAAAGTAGCAATCTACGTCTCTCGAGTATCGAAGCTTCTCTTCTCTGATTGTGAGCATGTATGCGTATGCATATACATATACGTGCGTCGCGCCAGATCGATTGATTTCGTCGGTCACCGGGTTCTCGAGTTCTCCAGGACAAATTTGGCACCCACTGTCAGCTGCGGACTGGATAATCCGCTAAACATTCCTATATGTACAATCATATGTAAATATATATGTACAATATACATAAGTAAATCATTAACGGCGTATGTCGTTATAAGACCGAGTTGGGTATCATCCTGATGGAATCGTTCGTTGATGCGGCCGGAAAATAATTATGTACCAGCTAGGTTTCATTAAATTGTATTGCTTCAAGGCCTAATCCACGCGGTTCACGAACACCGCGTGCACCACGCTCGCATGTGTACCAGAGTTTGTATGAACAGTTGATTAGTCGGTACACTGTGAATGAGCTTTGCTGTCGTAACTGTTGCCGATCGAAGTAACGCTGATTACACCTCATTTGACATCGTGTTTTGCTCCGCTATTTTCAACAATACGACTAGCGGGCCTATAATAATACGTATTTCAGCAATGATGAACTGCCAGGTGTATTAGTACGGTGCGTGTAATTGACTGGTATACGGTGACCTAAATGATCGTTTCACATCACTCATTACCGTCGACGTTTACACCGTGTTACACTGCACAGCTTCTCCTTAAAGTCTTCTTCTAAAGTTTTCTTTTCTCGAAAGAGCGTCGAAATCGCGTTCGATTCTGACAGCGTTCTTCTTGTTCGAAATCCTGGCGTAGTCAGAGTCAATATTATTCACTGAGGTAGTAGTCAGCGATATGACTACTGCCAAGGGCCAGACTCCGCGTTGGCTAACGCCACACAACAAGTGTACAACTAAGGTCAGCCTTTCTCCCTAAACCTCGTAATATATATAGTAGCAGAATATCAATTGTACTTGGAATAGTTTTGGACACGATCCATACCATCACTTTGCCGCGCAAACTCGTCACGGTATTCTTATATAAAACCTCTATGCAAAAGTAATTGTTGCACACGATTTCGTTTACCCCGGAATCCAACAGTTTAGCAGCTCTTGACCGGTACATATATACATATGCACAGTATAGCGTTTTTGCGTGCTAAATGGAATCTTGTTCGTCAACGATCTTCTTGATCGCATCAGTGAAAGACTGTCTTGCGCAGCTCCAATGACAAAGTTAAACGAGGGTGCGAGAAAAATTGATACCCGGAGCTTTTAGCATGATGAGGGGAATCGAGAAAGCTAGTGCTCGAAATAACCCGTATTTCTGAACACGCGATGGTATGCTCTATGGAAAATGCTTCCATAAATTATAGGTTACACATTTTATAATATTCTCCGGTATAATTCTTTGAATTCACAGTGGTCAAGAAACTCATCTATTCTACAGGCACATCTACTATACTATCAACCGTCTACTATACCATATTATATTATTATACCAGTGCGTACGAAATATTGGCAAATAAATTGGTCTTATTCTTTACAGTTTTATGCGAAAAGTATTTTCTATGTTCTTGAAACGGACGCATGACTCAATGTCCCGTGAAGATATCCAGTGGGGTAACGTCGATGAAATACTGCTTCGTAAATTGTCAACCAAACGAGAAAAGTCCATTAACTCGTTCACTCTTCGCGCAATGAATTACATATAAGTTTGAGGAAGCAGCAGAATGTAAAATTTTCCAGGCAAGCAGAAGCGTTACAAAAGTCCCAAGGAAATTCCCGTCTCGTTTATCCGACGAAACTCGACTACATATTGTACATATGTATGAATGTATGTACATATGTATGTATTCCGTGGAGCAGTCTGGCATACCTGTCGGGTCAGAGACGGCGCGGCGGAACTCCACGGAATGCAAAGTTTTAATTGTAATCTTAACAGCTTGTTATCCAGTCGACTGCTGCTCCGCTCGTTCGGATGTGCTCTGAACACACATCCGATAAACTTTCGTGTCCGTAAAATGTGCTTTGTTTCGAAGAAGAAGATTCGCCTTCCTTCGTGCCACTTGAGAGGCCGGAATGGACCCTTCTGTGGATAATATCGTTGCAGCTTATTGGTAGCTTCTTCTTCTTCTTAGATATCGCGTTTGCGGAACTGTTTGGCAAAACAGCGAAGGATGCCCAAATGAAAAACTGCCCGTTTCATCCCTTGCACCTGGAATACGTCGACGCAACATCCGCACGTCGCTCAACGCACACGTGCATTAATATTGATCATCGTATTAAAGAAATACTCATGGGAGCAGTTTTATGTAGGAAATCGCGAAGGCAGCTAGTAGAAGATGGCAAGGGATGGATGGATTTTTAACGGGCAGCTGAATGGTCCAAGTAGGGCCTCAATGGCAAATATTATGTTAAATCTCTGGTGAATGGGACAATGCCGATGAGGCTCTATTATTATCGGAGGACTTAAACGCGAGTACAGGATAGCACGTTGAAGCCATATTGTTGCACCATGAACCAATAGGCTTGGCATAAAAGGGCCGGTAGCCCTGTGGGAAATACATAGGTCGTTCTTCGGTGTTCCCTCGATGAAAAATTTATCCAAGGACTAGTCATTTCATTTACCCATTTATTTTTACTAACAATACATACGATTATGTAGCATGCTGGCCATGCGCCCAACTATGAATCAATGGAGATCTGTCAGTACGACATCCTCTATTGCACGTATCGGCGTAGTATTTTATTAATATCTCGCCTACTTTGTTGCGAGCCTGACGAAACAACCAAAGAAATCTTCCAGGGGTTATCGATCGTATCTCCCCTGCGTATCTCCCCTACTTTCACTTCTAATTCCTCTCAAAATCGTTGACACGATACGGAGCGGTCGCGAGACTCACGTTAATGTTTATTACCTTAAGTTGCATGTACAAACGATAATCTAGTTGGTGTATCGCACGCGGCCTAACAGCGTTTCGTGACCGTATCTGCGACAACCTGGGGTTCACCGCGGCTTCCTTCTCTAAATATGTATTTACATACTTCCAACGGGTCGTCGATCAAACAATCGACATACATATTTCGATGAAGCTTTTTCCTTTATCGCCATAGGATCGCCGTACGAACGCCGCGGCGCGCCGTAGGGAACGGAAAGCGCGAAACGGCAGAAAACGAAGCATATGCTCGCAGCAAACTTTCTAGCTGCTGCAGAACTTTGCATCCGCAGTGTGAAGTATGTATTGTGAACTGCAGACGAATTAGCAATGGATTCCAAAGAAAACAATACGGTATACAAACTTTCCGAAATTGAACGAATCATTTTCAGAGCTCTAGGACGAGACGCGTCAGTCTCTCGAGTAATCTACGAACAACCGATCGACGATCTCACGATGCTGGAACCTGGAACACGATGGGGAAAAAGTTCAGCTTCATTTAAAAGATTCTTGGGTGAGGCGCGGCCGTCTTCCTGCTCACATTGTGATGTGTATTCAAAGCGGAACGCAAAAACTCAGCTCTTTGAATACACTTTTGAAGAGAGGCGCGCTTTAAAAAAGCAAAAGGATTTACTTTTAATTAAACTTCTCGGTGATTTTTCAAAGCGGTTACATTTGACGTGCTCACGTGCCGTTTCGGCCGGGTTTAATTTCATACAAAACTAGCAGATCGCTATGCGCAATTTCTTCGAAACATTTTTCGACATTTTTCGACATTTTTATGATTAAATTCGAGTCACGTCGCGTGCTTGCGCGCTCTAAAATTATTGCGTTTCAAACGTTTCCGTACACGGTGTACATGCCGTTCGTGTTACCGATTCACGTGTCTATTCTCGAAATGAATTTCCTTCGTTCCCGGTGTACCACGCTTTGCGTGTGGAAAGTATGAAGGAGCAGCAAGGCTACGCGGTAAGAATTTGAAGAAATGCTAACGGGACGTGCGATCGCAAATGGAATCTATGTACATATATTAACATGTGCATCTTGGTCGGATCGATGCTCGGATAAATCTTTATACCCTTATACATTTACTTGCGGGGCAAAGCGACGCGCGGATGGGCTCTACGCAGGTCCTGAATACTTACAATTAGTTATTACTCTTTATTTCGCCCTCCCGCCGTGTCGCACCAAGTGGTACCGCACCTTACCGGCAATCACGTGCCATTTATGCGATGGTGCTGGTTCTCAGAATCAAAGCATGATCGTCCAAACAACGAGTTACCCAAACCGTCATTTTCCGTCGTCCAGATACGCGTCGTCGTGTCTCGCGAAACGGGCGTCTAAAATAACAAGTTGGCTGAAATTATTCCGTTAAAAGAAGGGAGATCTTCTAAAAGTCCCGACACAATTCCGGAACTCAAACTAAGCGCGAGCGTAGCGTGTTGCGACAGCAACCTTAAAATAAATATAGGCTTTACACCGGTGCACAGGTGCGATGTATCGGGAGCACGATATTTTTCTCTAGAATCGATAATCAGAAGAACGACAAGGACGCGTGCCGTCGTGCCGGCATCTACATACATACATATAGCGTACGATGAAAACGACGAATCCTATAATATGCTTTTCAATCACCAACTCCTAAAGATATACATATGTACTTTGCCCCCGGCAGGTGTCTGTGGGTGGAGGGATGGGGGGGGGGGCACGTTTTAGAGAAGGGAACACATGAACGAACGAGCATTTGGAATTCAAGAATATTGTTATCTTATGCATATCAGTATACATAATATACATACATGTATGTATGTGTTCACTCTAAGATGTCCGTTCATTATCAATTATTAATTATTAATTATTTATTATCAGGTCAAATTCTACCCATTTTCGAATTAAAGTTCACCGATCCGTATAGAAACGTGTAGAGTGTAGAGTGTAGAGTGTAGAGTGTAGAGGTGTAGAGCATAGAAGATCAAGGCAGAGAATTTGGCCGAGTCGAGTAAGTATGAATTTGGTTTTTAAGAAAAACCAAACGATCACGATTCAATTGAATAGTAATGGGAGTTCTCGAGAAGCTGCACAGAGAATACTTTAGACATTGCCGTAGTATATTTTGGAGAATGCTCGCGAGTAGCAGGTCGAAGTTCTCTGCGGAAGCGCCTGCACCATTATTGTGAAAGCGACAGCCGGGAAAGTATATGGTACGTACAACGACCGGCCCTATCTCCGCGTTTAATTAACGTGCGTTCGAGCGGGCGACACAGACACGATGCTAACGTTACTGGCTGTTGTTCGTGCTCGACATATCGCTTCTAGTTAGCTTATTTCGTTCGACCGAGTAGAGGCCCGCGATTTGATATCACCTTCGAGCCGATCGTCGCCGACCATCGATACTAATTTTACGCGACTCGTCCTCGAGTCCTGCGCAAAGATGATCGACCAATTAATTGAACGGAGCCGAACAATCCGATCTCCCATTTACAATAGGGTAGAAAATTAGATAGTGTGTAGCAATGAAATCATCTTCCCCGTATCCTAAATAATGATGCTTTCAGCTTCGTTGCTTGGTCGTTACTACGTACACGTCCCATCATCGCGATCGGTACGTACAGCCTTCTGTCTCGCTCATTAGCAAAAGTTAATTAAGACTGAACGTTGTATTAGTCGGTTCACGTTTCACCGTCAGAACAGACCTTCCCATTTTCCATCTTCCACTTTCCATTTTTTCTAACCCTTTATCTATCACAAAAATGCACGGGGATTGCTGCGCTCTGGACGATTCTTCCTATTATTTTTATTTTTTTCTTCATATTTTATGGAACTCTTATCACCCTCTCGCCCCTTCAGTGATTACAAATGTATGAATTGTCCGCAAATCTCGTGTCAATGTGCTACGAACTATTTCAAAGCAGAACCACTCGGCGAAATATATTTCCAAACTTCTTCGCCTCGGCGAAGGTCAGAGATGAAACTAAATCACATTCCGAGGGCAGTGCATCACGTTGATACACGTCGATATTCGTAAAGTGAACTGTGAAGTGGCGGGATTCATTTGATCTCTCCTTCGAAACACGCAAGTATAGCGCGAATCTGGCAAACATCTCGAATGGTAAAAGTAATTAGCTTTTTGGATGTCGTGGAATTAATTAGTGCTCGTTGCGTGTGGCAGTCGTTAGTTAATGCGTGTCGAATAAATCAGGAGGGACAGGTATTGATCGTAATAATATAGGGGCGTATCGCTTTTTTTCTGAACGCAGCAGGAAAAGAGGGTCATGGTTAAGTGAACATGCGTGCAATTACACGTAATTCTATAATATGCATATGTATACAATACTATACAGTTAGTGGGCATAAATCATTTGTATGTATGCATATATGTAGTTACATCATTTCAATTTGATTGATAAATAAAGTTCCGAGACAGACAAATCTGTATCCCAATTGACGTATTAGCAGCTCACCGAGATCTACGTACGTGTATGTATGCATGCATACATGGCATAGTGAAATCCTGATAACCGTCTAACAGCTGTTCCATCCACACAAGTCTACATATACCTGCTCATATGGGAGACACGCAGCATTTCAGACGCAAAACTATTCGAAACAGCCGAGCCTTAGATTCTCCGTCTATGATAGATTCTGTGCTTGAATCGAACGACATTCTAGCCACCATGAAAAGTTTTAAATCGTGCATGGTATTAGTTACCTTCCTTTCCCCCCGACTTGAATTGTTCTGCGTGAAATTTCGTGGATCGAGAAGGACCGTAGCCTGCCGATCAGCTCGAATAGGGATCGCGAGAAATTCAACTATCACATCGCACAAGGGTATCCTTGATTTCACGTGACGTTCAATGTACGAAAGGCTTTTGAAACGCGGTTTGCATATCATTTTCAAACACTTTTCACGTCAAACAGCGCTTAATGCATACTTTGGAGTTCGGTGCATCGATCATCGATGCATTCAGCAAATATGGAACCGGTTGACCTTTACTGCTAGAGTACGCCGCGCCGGCGCGCCGAAAAGGGTAGACATTAGAATACATTGGTAAGCCGGAGAACATGGTAATATTGAATACGGGTAAATTTAGTCAAGTCTGATGTTCTGCCGGCATGAACTATTAAAGTACATTAATATCGCGTAACTCGGAGCAAATGCCACGATGGATCATTGGGGTATGTCAGCGCAACCGGAATTCGGGGAAATATACATATATGTATGCATGTATGTATGTATGTATGTAGCTGGTACTGCTTGAGGACGGCCCAGCGAGCGTTGACGTACCTAAGGCCACACTTGATAGCTATCCTGCTCCGAGAGAAACCGAGGCCACGAGACTAATTATAATATATTCATAGGTGTAACCCAAACTGAATTAGTCAGAGTAACATTGCCTGCAATGTCTAAAATTGACAAATTTTACTGCGAATGGACAAAAATTCAGCCAGCACGATTTCCCTTGGATCTTGGAACCGATACGATGCGCTCGGTTAACTTTTTCAGCCCGTTTTAACGCTCCATTTGGGCAAACTGATTTTAATGAATCCACCTAAAACGACCTCGTTACTTCGGCTATGTCGCCGAAATTATTGCCGTGACGAATTACGAAATCAGGCGCTTTTAGCTGAAACTTCTCCAAGAGCTTTTTAATTGGACCACGTTACCGGCAACACTCGTCGTGCGTTTCCAACTTGCAACCCGTTACATTCGCGAAATTTCTTTTCGTTTCACTCTTATTGTTTCTAACTTGGCGCCCATTGGACGGCAAGAGATAGAAAGATTTTTCATCGTGGAATTTCGATGCTATCGTGCTTCACCTCTGCGTGCGTGCGTGCGTGCGTGCGTGCGTGCATGTGTATGCGTGTGTGGCCGTCAGTTTCGTATCCAACAAGGAATTCGCGAGAAAGGACGTAAACCCACATCACGGACAAATCTTCAAGCTACGTCGAAGCCAGAAATCTCGAATTATTTCTCGTTGCCATTTAAAACACCGTGAAGCATGTTGAAATTTATGTGTTGCCTGATCACCATCGATCACCGTGAACCTTCCCTACCGAATGCTTCAGCGTCTTTCCCTGCTCGTAAGAACCCCTTCACCGAAAAATAAGGGCTACGCTCTCTGATAAGGTGCTTTCTCCTTTTCCATTTCCCCCTCCCCTTGAAATTCGCTCCATTTACCCATTGTAATACAGCTCGGAACGATACAGAAAATACCTTTTCATTCCCTCTTTAACACTTTCTCACTTTTATATTATTTACTTTTATTTTCCAAATGCTTGATTTAGGGTTCTAACAGAATCTTGACATTATTTATTATAATAATTCAAGATAGCAACTGAGCTGGTTTCAATTGCCTGCAGTGGTGCTGGTTCGAACGTTCTTCAATTATGAGTGATCTTAGTAAAATAAGATACATATGTATCTCATTCGGAAAATGCGAAGCTTCCAAAAATCTTTAGCACTGTGCCACCGAAATTGGAAAACGTCATGAGAGAATAAGCATAAAGAGGATTACTAACGAGTAATGGGAACGAGTTACTGTTCCATGAACACAACTGTACATCACCGAAATGAATTTCAGGGATAAGTCGATGGAATGAATTAGATTATTTTAATTGGTTTCTCTGAGTCGTGGCGATGCGCATTTCTGCACTAATGGCACGGTCAATAATTTCCACGTTTAAATAAAATTCGCGTGCCCAGAACCTTGAAAATTAATTGAAAATTTCGATTATGGAGTTTAATATCCATGTAAACAAGTTTCAATTTATTAATCATTTCGTAAACGACCATGTACATATTTATTCATCTTCTTAATAAATATCTGGGATTTACGGCAGCGAGTGTGCATAGTTATACAGAATACATACTCCTTCCTAGTAAGCGAGATTTAGGTAAGGAAAGATTTATCCATCTTGTAAATTTACAACAACATTATTTTCTGCCGCCCCGGTGAAATTTGTCTTCTTGAGTAATTCTACGTTTTCAATCAAGTACGCACACACCCATAATATAATATAATATAATATAGTATACGATAGAATAGAATAGGGGGGAAATCTTTCGGGGCGCTATGAGTATCTTTTGCGAGTGTCGGAGATCCTTATTCGCATTCAAGAGCTGCGATCGTTAAATGCAATAGGCTGTTTTCTTTAAATTAAGTAAGTTTGCAAGACTGTAGTTCGGTAGATCCTCGACGACTATCTGAAGAGCCTCTTAAAAGCTTATGCAACACTTGTTTATTCTCGCTCCTTCTAGCTGGACTGCCGAACGTGCAAAGTCTGCGCGCCACTTGTTTCGCAATCTTTTATTCGGCTCCTTCATAAACACACAATACTTACTCCAGGCCAACTGGAATTGTTGCAAATTTCTCACGAAACTTGAAGCGTGGTTGCAAACTTTAAAAGGCTTTAAGTGTTTATGCAGCTATGAAACGAAAGTACCGAGTTTGAACGTTGCAAACAGCTTGACTGCCAGGCGTTAGTATAGTATATCGATCGACCATCGTCCATAACTGGAAAGATAAAATAAAAGGAAAAAAAAAGACACGTATCGCTCTGACCAAATGTAAGAACCCTTGAATAATTCAAACTCATTTCAATGGTCTGCTCCAAACGGCACATGTTTCGAACGCGTTAATACTTAAAAAGTTTAGTAAAACGTGACTTGGATGTTTTCATCCCCCCAAAACTTCTACTTCAAGGGTTCTAAGAATATCATGTCGTTTCATATTCGAAAAATTGATCTCGGGACACGTGTTTCCCCGTTTATCTCGAAATAGTTGTGCGTTTGTGCGAGAACGACAGCATGAAATTAATCAAAACCTCCGCATTCTGAGAATTGATATGATGATTAATGACTGTTGACAGATTTCTGTGCTCATTTGCTGCCGAAATCTCTCTCAGGTTCAAGGAAAGTGTCATTAAATGTACGACGCGATAAAATACTCAAAAGTCCGTTCCTACGATAGCTTGTCTCGAAACCTCATCGCTGAAAATTTTGACCAACCAGTTGTCAATTTTCTATTTTTCGGCGACGTTTGCTTGCCCGAGATACGTTTGCGTTAGAATTTGTAACTGAGGCGACAATCATTTGATCTTCTCGCCGACTCTATTGATCTTTTACTATAACAGTATAGTAATAGCGGACGCGTTCCCCGCCCGGCCGTATCAAACTATTTCACCGTGCTAGAACGAAAAGACGAAATATTACGTGATCTGAGTGTACTTTCCGGTATTCTTTCGTACCACTGCCAGACTCTTTTCACGTATCAGCTGTTGCTAAGGCTCTCTTCTCGACCGCTGTGCCGCGGCGCGCCGAAACTCGACCAAGGCGAACGAAGAAACGGTTCGCCAGAGCCAGCGTCTCGAGAAGGCAGAAAAGGGCATTCAAGGAATTTTACCGAGATTCCGATGGTCAAGATAAAACAGCCCTCCAAAACGCCTGACGTTTCACCATCACCCTTAGTGAGTTGCCCGCACTTTGCGTGTACTTTCTTTCTCTCCCCTTCTAGACTCGTTTCTTTATTCGAAAGTATCGAAGACAGTAGTAGGCCAATATCAGGCGGTGCATTGAATGAGAAAAGAAATATCGGAGGAGATCCAGCTTACAGAAAGCCGCGTTCGATTATGCATACGCCTCGCCGTGCCTGAACAGAAATCTGAAAAGCGGCCAGCTTGGATCTCGATCAGTTTCTGCCGCGTGTTACGCTCAATCTGTATTTCCTAAAGGGTGCCTCCCTCTGTTGTGGCCTTTTCTCTGACCCCGTCGCGTCGCCACCACCAACGCCGCCGCCGCCACCGCCGCCACCGCCGCCGACGCCATCGCGTCGTCCCCTTTGGATTTAAGCACGTACGCAGGTATATCGCACAATTAGATTTCCTTTTTGGTTTCCACGATTCAAATCGCACAGATATGACTCGGGAAAGCCTTCAGAAGCACAGAGGGATGACACAGCGATGCAGAAAGGGAGTTGCACCGTTGTTCCTTTTGTTCCGTCGTCTAACCGATCCTCCTGTCTTCCTTCTTCTTCGTGCGATCGTGACTCTCCGCTTTCGACGGGAGCACACCAGCTTCCGGTTCAGCAGCCTCGCGACGGAAATCGTGCCCCATGGGCATCGAAACGAATATCGAATCTACGCCACAAGCAACCACATCTGCGGACAAATCCCTTTTTCGTCTGGAAACCGCCACGATATTTTCTATCAATTTCCCACTACATAAGTATATAAGTACAAGCGCTGCCGTTTCATTTCTTTACTATTTCACTGCATACTACAATGCTCGTTTGCGCAAGAAAAAGACGTCAAGAGAGATCAATGATTAGCCTTACCTTACTTCAAAGAAAAGCAATCGACAAATGATTGAACATTTCTGTTGCAATTTCAATAATGTATTATAATATATAATAGTTGTTCCAATTTCAGGGTATCGAATTAATCCTTTAAAGATATCATTACCCTAATCCGGATGCGTCTATCCTTACGACACATTCGTTCTATTCCTGAAATTATTGCCTATACCAGCGGCACAATCAGTTCCAGCAGGCAAATGGTCGTGGGATCGTATCATCCCTTGTTGACTGCTGTCTGTCGACGCTCGCTGTTTCTAGGTCAGCATCTTGGTAATGGCGAAGGAGCAGCAAGCTCAACGATGTTAGTTTCGAATCACCTATTTCACTGCCACCAAAGTAGCTGATACGATCGCCGGAAGTTTTCAAATACACGCAACACACGATAACGGTACCTATTTCTTTTTTCATAATAATCAAACATACGTTACTACTATGTTGCTTTCTTCCGAGGAAGTCAATGTCCCCTTTTCGACTTTAACTACATTATTCCTCGTTTCCCAATAATTAGGCTGTCCCTAGCGTTTCCAATAACAGACCCTATCGTAGATCAGCCTTCGCATATAGATGTTGCTGATTACGCGCTACGAATTGATCGTTACATTCCGACCACTACACATGTCTTTCCAATATTAACCCGATAAGCACACATAGATTACATTTTTTTTGCAGTAGCGGCGGCAGCAGCAGCAGTAAAATTTTCAGTGGAGGAGTGTATTTCATGAATCAATAGGCACTCATTTATTAAACTCCTCCACTAACGTCTCGTATTCGGTTTGCCTTGAGTCTTTAAACTCACAATCAGGCCAGCAAAACGGGGAATATCGAACTCGATTCGATATTGACAGCGTAAATTCCAGGGGAAAAACATTTTACTTTGCAAACACGTACTTGAGTTCCGTCATATTTATTCGGCTACGCCGCCAGTGAATCGCCCAGAGTTTCAGACCGAGCGACCTTAAATTATGCAGATAGATAAAATTTACTTAAAAATTGAACCGAATACCAGGCATCGTAGCATTTATTGTGCAAGAAGATGTTTGGAAAGTTGATGCGGTATCCAGCGCCCTGGCTATGGTAGTTTACATGCCTTTCAAGGTAAGTCAGTCGAAGAGATAGTACACAGTCCGTAGAAAAGTCGCCTGATATTTTATTCATAGACGAAGTTATATCATAAAAGAAATCCCTACGACTGCGAGTGAGCCTCCCTGCCCTCTGTTTTACGCGTTTCTTACCGTTCTTTCAATAAACTTTTGCGCGTTAAACACGAATGCAAACGGACAGTCGAACAGCGTACGCCGAGAAGGGGAAATTAAGGCAGCAATGATAGGTAAACTGAAATTGTGTAAAATTCGGCAAGGTAATGTTTAAAGTCCCCCAAGCATCGAGGGGAGAAATGTACGCGCAGAAATGTTGGCATTTTGCGTCGAACGCGAGTGTACATGTATGATGCATGTACGTATGTAGTTCCTCTTACCATTCAGACGTTCCAATATTTCACGCGTTGGAACATGGATAACAGTGTTGCAGGCATCCCAGTCAAGCATACCGTATCTGGCATAAAGTTCGACTAAATTTATGATACTCATTTCTCCGTACTGTAAAACTTCCCTCGAGACCGACATTCGTGTGAATTTTTTATTTTGGGGACGTTGTAGAGGTCCTTTTTCCTGTACCCCTTTTCAATTACGAGGCTCATTGAAAGTCAAGCCGCGACGAACGCCGTGGCAATGTACCGAGGCTATTTTTGATCGGCCGCCACTTAACACCTATGTAGAGGGAGGAAAGTAGGAGGGACGGCTCGGTGGCGGAGCAGAATTAACAGCGTACACACGGGCATCTAAAAGCAGCTGCGTGTGACGCTTGATTGATCGAGAATGTGTCAACTTCACGTTACAGTACGATGCATCAATGCTTCGGCCCTACGTGAATTCGACATAATAGAATTATAGTTGAAATTCGGGAAGCTCACTGTGCCGACTTCCGATCCTTTGAAAGGTGATTCACCGAAATCGTATAAAAAGCTATCCTTTCTTTTGTCGCGCTTCCGACCCAAAGAAATTTCAACTACATACATATCTAGTTGCCACAAAACTAAATTACCTAGCCATTCTGGAAATCGTGACCAATTCGGGACCTCCTGTGTCGACGTTTTAAATATTCCACCTTTTTCAGCTTAGATATGCTTCGCCTCTGCTGGAGAGTTAATCAGTTCTATTAAATTCCCATCGTTTATTGATTTCTACTGGCATGTATAGACATATGTACGTACTTGCATATATACATGGCAAAGTATATGAATTCCAGTTCGCGTTGTTAAAACAATCGCTAACGTATTGGCCCATTAGCGTGCTACTTGTGTTCAGGAGCTTGTCCCTTACGATCAGCGAACGCCGACGCGACTGGAAACTGAATTTCCGCCTGCTCGTCGGCATTTGGTACGACCACCGTTAGTAATTTATCAGGAAGATCGGCTCGCTACTCTGATAATGGGATTTACGTGAGAGTGACCGTCGTGATATACCTACGAGGTGTATTCGAGATCTGATCAGCATTTATCGCATGGTCAACATAGGCGAATATGCAAACGGCGCGGCGCGGCGCGGCGCGGCGCAGCGGTCCGCGCAAATTGCACCGAGTTTGAACTGCGGTCGTACCTGGATCGGTTGTTACCTGGCTGTTTCGTTTCGTTCAGTTGAATTTACCGCAATTGCGTCTGGGTATCGGCGAGCCGTATCCCATAGACTTGCTGTCTCTGCTTCCATGCATATACATAATACGTTTCTCGTTAGCTGGTATACTTTTCAAAACGACGCGACATGTTCGTCGATTTGACAAACCTTTCGAGTAATACCGCGAGTACCTGGCTGGTACGTATGCAGATATATGTATAGAAACAATTTGGCTGACGCCCGAGCTTAGAATTTCTCACGCTTGGCCATTACCAACCAGTCAACCGAATAGATTAATAGATGATTCCTCGGAGCGCTTTAATTCAACGCAACAGGCATTCCGCTGCTCCAGTCCTAATTCATCATTCATCATTCATCATTCATAATATAAAGTTCAACTTCAACGGTTACGGACTCGAGCAAAGGTCCCTTTTTGCGTATCTGCTATGAGAACGCTTCAGCTTGAGCTTTCAAATAAATATTATATTACTTTCCTTCCGGTTTCGTCAAGCTTGAAAGCGATGCTGCAACAAAAGGGTTAAGCATTGCGCGATAAGCATTCAGGCATTCAAATAAACTTTAGCTTCCAACTACTCGTAGCGTATCCAGAACGGCGCTAAAACCTTTCTACGATATCATCCGCGTTCTTTCGCTGCTTCTCTTCGCTTTCGTCGGCGTTGTCCATTTTCTATACACGATTCATCGCCACAGAACAATCAGCTGATTGTAGCTTCGTTTGCACGCCGATCTGTGCACCGACATGGGATCACACGTTGGCAGAAGTGCGTACACTAAGTTTCCTCGAGATAATAGATTTCTACGTGACACGTTTTAATTCGACGCAACCGGCACGCCGACACTCGCTCGTAAATCATAATCAGTTTAATGCAGCTTACATGTTTACTACGAACCAGGCCACAAAGTGTGACTACAAAAGTTCACGCAAAAGTTTACGTCGATGCAGCGGCTCAACGACTCTATGCATATAAGTAAAAAACGAAGCGACAATGGAAGAGGAAAGGCGCGAGTATGTGACCAACGGCAGGGAGGACATATGAACGAACCGATCGATTAGCTGGACTCTGCTTTTTAACCACCTAGAAGTTTTATCATTTTTCTTTTTCGGCTCGATTATCGATAGCAATCCAAAACTATTACAGTTGCCAGTAACCTACCTATCGAACAATGATCCCTATTACCCGAATACGCACCGATTATTGCGTAAATGCAGCGTAAAATGAATGTCTCTCCTCTCAATCTCTGGGAAACATGTCTGATGACCATTTAATTTAAAAAAAGAATTTGTCTCCATCTCTCGTACATCGGTGGCGATGCCTCCCGTGCAAGTGGACGCATAGGATTCCGGCAATATTCAGTACGGAAGACAAAGTAAACGGGGAAAACGTTTCAGAGACGTTCGTATGGTCGCATAATTTATGACTTCTAACACACGGCGGTGACAGCAAGAAAAACTTTTCTCATCTCGCTTTCCTCGCTTCCTTCCTTCCTTCCTTCCTTTCTTCTTTTCGTACTTTCATTCCTATCCCTTTCCTTGCGCGACAATACAGATGCCGATCGTAAAAACGACATTCCTGTCTTACGTTGGTATCTCTTTCATTCTTCGGTGTTACTCTTCCGCGCTAAGTATTTCTCATTGTCAGCAACGTTCAAGACATCGAACCTAGTTATTACCAGCTACGTGCCACCTTCTCCACGGCACGTTCAACCCTCGACCCATAAGAAAATAATTTATTCATTATAACCGATACGCTATCTTGCACGTATTTTGTTAAGAATTTTCACCATTCGTCCATGTGCGCGACAAGTGAATGCGGTGCGACCCGATGCGATAGGGCGTTCAACGAAACAAAGAACAGTAATCGATGGCATGAATATTCATATCATGTAAAAACAATAATAGCAACGTTGCCAGATGATTCTTTCGTTAAAGAGTAAGGAGACATCATTCGAACCGAATCATGGTTACATCAAGAGGGAAGTTCAGCCACGGTTTCGATGAATGCCAGCCTAACTAGGGCTGGCCCTGCACTCTGTCTTCCTAATACTCGAATTAAAGTCTATTAACTATGAAACGAATGGAGTGTCGCGTGAAATTGAAACCTACCAAGCAGAATTGCGCTCACACAGAATGCGCCACCTCCTCTCGTGTATCTGGTTTACAGAAAGCTGCTGTTGCTTTTCGGACGCGACCTTCCCTTCGTGTGAAAGCGTCATATATATATATATACATATATATATTTGATCAAAATTCCTATTGGGATATTGACAGAACAATAGGTATTAATAAAATCGATGAAGATAAAAGAGCTCGAAAGCGTGAATAGCATTAAGCGTCCCCCGTACGAGAGACGTATCGATTTGAATCCGCTTGCTCGAGCACAAAGTGGATGAGCGCACGTATATACGCGAGTGTGTGCACATAAACACGAGTATTCGCAGCGAAACCCTTTGATCCATCCGGCGCGGCGCCATTGAGTTATCGCGATGGCTTTCGACCGTCCCTCCCTTCAAAGCTCGGAACATCTCTCTTTCGGGAATCGTACGTCGCGATGCCTTTACTTCCCCCATTCCACTCTACCGATATCGTTACTGATCTAGCTTTTGATGCTTCAACAATAATCTTGTAATTCGTCACGCTTCCTTACAATCATCTTACTCCACCACTAGATATCACATATTAGGAATAACAACATGTCAAACAATCGGGCACACCACCGAACCTAAAGAATAGTTAAAGTTGCTTTGAGATCAACCGAAACATAACGTAATACGTATGTACCTGCGCTGCGTGGCAATTAGTTTCATCTTTCCCCTTTACCTCTTCAAGGAGGGGGTTGCATGTTAGTTGCCCTCGGTTACTCGAGTTCAACATTACGGACTCGTACAATCCAGATTTTATCAGAGTAGGATAACTTTTATAATAGAATATCAATGTGTCTGTCAAGTGAAAGGGGAACGCAATAGGGAAAAAGAATTTCACTCTACCTTTTAAACTATTTTTTTTAGGAAACGTCCTTTCATCTCTTTCGCCTATGGCAAATTCTTCGCTATCACCTGCTTCCCAGTTGTCGCTCCTCTCATATTTCACTTCAGTTTCTGATCTTTACCTGCCACCTTATCCTCACACGTGGTGCACCTTTTTCAGCTATTCTCTTATCTTTTATTGCTTCCTTGCCACCGTCGTTTCCTTTCTTAGCATTTTCCATAACTTTATTCTTGTCGTGGATGTCAACCGCACCATTTTTTACTGTTTTCGTAACATTGAGTAGCCAAGCGTACATTTCATCCGTTTCAACCGGTCCGCTTCGAAAGTCAGGGCGCGCAAATTTCTGCACGATGCTTTTATCGTTTCTGAAAAAACACTCGCTGTCCCTGGCTGCGAGAAGCACGACCACATTCGTGAGGAAACATTTTTTATCAAAATATTATCAATGTACACCGATATAATTGAATCGGGCAAAAAGAGTACAATGTACGAGGAATTTTCCTAGAATGTTCCTTGTATTCCTTGGTTGCTGTACTGCACGACCGTGCGATGGCCTCCACTTTCCGCACATACACTCGAAGAATTTCAATACTATTTGCCTAAAAACTAAACGGCCTTTGTACTTAAGTACAATGTATAACTGTAGACTATACATAGACTGTAGACTATAGACCATAGAGAATCGCGTAAAAGCTGTGAAAGTATGCATCGCCACCAAAAAGCACCGACAGAACGCAGTTATCAGTTTAATTGCATCCCCAGGGAACAACTGCGCTATCCAATCTGCAGTGAAGTTCGAGGTATAATTGTTAACGAAGGCATACGTGGTTGAATTTTCCAAGTTTAGACATCACACACATATCGCGCGTTGATTTCAGACATTCAGCTCGTTGCTGGATGAAACGTTTAAAGTCCTGATACATATGTATGTATATGTATATGTATATGTATATGTACAGTGAGTCATGGTCATTTCGAAAGAGACATGTCGAGAGTTGCAAAGACATCCTTCATCTGTTTTGCAGGTTCGACTGTCGGCAATCTGTTTTCCACTAGCTCGCCGGTTCTGATCGTGTAAATCTGTGAAAATGTAACGAAATCTACTTAATTTTCCGAATTTTAGATTCTAGTTTTCGTCAGAACTGGCGTGCAAATGGGAAGAGCGGAGGTAGATGCAGCTACCTCGCAAGATTAATGACTGTGCCCATTACCCAGAGGCATTGATTAGAAGCCAATTAAGAGCCTTTATCCTGCCCCATCTCAACGACGATCCTCCCCCACTGAAACTTTATTCTGTGGAAAATGTTCTACGCTGTTGAATACTGCTACAGATATTCTTTCCTCTGCCACAGGAATAATTGTGGCCCAACTCTTAGAATGAAGATTCGCATTTAAACACTAGGTAACTGTGCTCCGCTTGGAACGACAATGAGAAAGTTCATTCCGTTGGCCGATTTAATGGTTCTCGGAATGTTCAAGCATCGTGTTACTATACCGCCCTGTCTATAGAAGAAACGTAGTATGCCCGAATATGTAGGTGCTGAAGCGCCCAATAATGTTTCGACAATAAGACACACGGATTACTATGCAATACAATTGTCCATGCAAAATGATGCTCGGTCGCGTCGAATATGCATCCAGAGAATTCGACGAGATCGACGTAATCGGATTTAAAGTCTCCCGGATAAAGTCCGTTTGGTTTCTTTCCTTGGCCAGAGAACCCGAGCGAAGCAAAGCTTCGAGAACATCCGCCGTGAAGAGAGAGTGCGAGTAGTCTTAAAATCGTTTCTATTTTAACGCGTGTTGCGCATTCTCGTTTCCCTTATTCGTTACTCCACAGAATTTCATAAAGAAGCAGAATCTTAAACCATCTTAGATTGTGTTGCTATTTTAATGGAATTTTCTTGTCGGTGCTTGCAGAACGCACCATTAGCGGCGTTTAATTAAGCTCGAGGCTCTATTAGGCTCATAATGTGTGTTCTCTGAATATTCCACAATAGAAATATGTATTTCATGTTTAATACGGTGTCGAGCATAGGGATGAAAATGAAACGCACATACCGTTACTCAAGAGACCGAATAAAGAGCTGAAGCTCCTCGGGTTCCTCGGATAACCAGGATACCATTGTCATTTTCTATTTAGAAGATTTTGCGTGCGCTTATGTTCCGCCGTTGGCTTGGCAAATGCTGCATTTACACTGGCCACCACGGCAACGGATAATTGGAGAAGGAATTCTGCTTGTCGCGGGCTGCCAAGATTTATTTTTCAACTGGTAGAGGGTGAATCCTTCGCTTAAAAGATTTTTCTATCGCCGCGTATCAAGGATATTAATCTCGAGGTTAGCGCGCATTTCGTCCCGTGCTAGGCTAACATCAGTCAGAGTTGGAACAATGTCTCGACTACGGAATCAGAGAATATCGATCGAGGCACAGTGTTCGCATGAAACGCTGCTAGGCACACTCCCTAACTCCTTCCTGGTGGCAAAGTAAATAAGGAGAGCTCGCGAAATCGTTGCCTTTCCGCGTCTAACAAGTGCGTAAGAGGGCCCGATTTTCCTATTCTTATTTGAATATCGCTTACTTTCACAACGCACTGAAAATGACTGAAGGTATTCGCAGTAAAAGTCGACGGAAGTCGAAATTTCGACTTCTCCCAATGCAGCAGTCAGATTAAATGACGACTCATGTTTTTTGCAATCTGATAAACTTATCGATCAATTGTCCACTCCAGCAAGTATTGGCATTGCTGTCAGTGATGCCTTAGAATATTAGAATATAGAATAATGATATCCTAATTATAGAAATTACTGGGAGTTTCACTGTGATGTCATTTTCACAGCTCCAATTGCCTCAAATTGTAATTGTCTCAATTGTAGAACAGCTAAAACCTAAAACAATGATACGTTGGTGGTGGTAAAATTCGTTCGAAAATTTCTACGGACTCGGGCAGTGAATTTGAATGGAAAGTGGTAAAAACGTTCTGAGGGAGACAAAATCTGATACGGGGAATTATGGGGTAGCGAACTGAGCTAAAATTGTGTCCACAGGCACATTGAACGATTGTTTTTGGCCGCTGCTTAGTTTCGCTTATACATATGTATGTAATTAGGTAAGATTTGCGAAAATAAAAGAAACCGTGCCCAACCGGTCGCTTATGTAAATCCGGGCAGTTCATTTCCTTGCACTTACATTCCAAACTGTCCTAAATATCAGTTGTATTCCCAGTATCGAAACATACCGATGGCTGGGGCTTGAACAAATTCTTTTCAAACACGAAATGTTCCAAACGCTTTCGAAGAAACTGGTAATCTTTAAAAACCCTATTCGAAGGTTGATCGAAAGCTAAAACTATTTCCCATCAACTTTCCGTCGTCCGATCGGTACGAACCAGTTCGAGGAAAATTACATCGAAATACTTATTGCCGGGTCAAATGGAAAACGAGGGGCTGTAAATACACGCGTAAACCGAAAATTGAAAATCTTGTGGGTTATCAGAGCGAATCCTCATCCACTGTATTAAAGTCCCCGTCAATTTCCCTACGGATATGTTGCTAGAAAAATATGTATCTGAGAAAAAGGCGAGTTCTCCAATGTTCAATGGGCCTGAAAATATTAGAAACGAATAGTAGTTTCACGGAAGCTGATAACGCTTTCGTCTCTGTTGATCCATTCCTTGATGCCTTAATGGAAAGATATTCCAGTCGAGGAGCCTCCTCGTTCACGATCAAGCCATTCAAACCTATCCAGATTTGGAGAAATCTCATCACTCGCTACAGGATTAGAATTAACCGGACGCGAAATATGCCGTGCCGATCCTGCTCACGCGTTTTTCCAGTTTCCCCACTTTCCCCACTTCCCAACATTATGGATTCTTTCGTTATGTAACGCTACAGCTTACCTTTAATCCGCTGAATACGTGTCACGCATAATAATACAAGCTGCCCGACAAGTTACACGTGCCATGCGTTCACTACGTAAGTACAATACTTACGTATGTACATAAGTACATATATACGCAACGCGTGCACCGATTATTTTGATACGTACCATACTTCGTTACCATTTCCCAAGACAATGTACAATATTTACCTAGAATTTGGCAACTGGAAAATCTGCAGATTCGTGCCATCTACTTGCGGCAATTATGCCATGCTCATTCAAAAAATTACTCTTTTGTCGCTGCAATCGCAGAAAGTTTTGTGCTTTATATTAATCTAAAGTAGTTGACAATCGAAAAAAGGAAAAACGTGGAAGCACAAAGGTTGGATGCAAAGCGCAACAAGTGCAGTACGTTGCTTGGAAAATCGTTTACAAGTGGTTGTTATCAGCTTGAAGTAGGCTTTTCTCACCTTGTACCGTTAGTAGATATGAAAATATTTTCCTCCCCAATATGCGGCGGATGTAACCAAAATTTAGAAAATGTAACGTGAACCTAACACAGTCCCGACGTTCTATTAACGTAACAAAACCGAGCGATAGCAAATAAAACAGAAAAACTTAGTCAACGCTCATAATTCTTGTAGAAAATTGCACGCGACAACGTTGTGACACTGGGACACTGTCGAATTTTCTCAAGCTTGAAAAATGAAAATGGCTGGCCGAAAGACGAGGCGTTAACGGTGAATCCGTAATATCATTATGAAATTCCTTGACCTACCAGAAACGTATATACTGGAAACGGCTTGGAGTAATAGTAACGAGGGTGCTAACCAAATTGGACCGTCTTGTTAAGGAAGCTATTACACCAATTCGCACCAATTCCAGTTTGTGTCTTCGACGACGAATAGGAGCCAGAGCATAAGCCATGTGAACTCATTTCTTTCATAGTCGCAGACTACTAGAAATGTAATTAGAAAATTTGTTAATTATTAATATAGAATATTTCGAGAATGTTGCCGAGTGTGCAAGAAACGTTGCTTCCGAATTGATTGAAATTCGCATAAAAGCAGTTACAAGCGTGACCGTCGAAGATTAATAATTAGTAATGCTTATCCAAGGGCTATACAATTATCGAATAACCGGACTATCAACCCTTCTATTATCGTGCCAATTCTTATCAGCTTGTAATTAATCGCATGGAATATCTGGGCAAAATACCATTTGTCGTGAAATAAACATTCAAGTTTGATGAAAATGAAAAGAAGGCGCGGCGCGGCGCGACGGATGCAAGAAACGCTCAATATTCCGGATACGATTGCTACGTGCCCGCGACGCGTCGCGACGGGAGCGTTTCACGAGCCAGCGAGTATTACAGTTGTACGCGCTTCCCCTGATTTTGCCCGAAGCGAACAGGGAAAATATCGTGGCCGGGTTTAATACGCTTCTGTTACTCAGCAACGTTTTTTCACCTGGTTTGCTCTAGCTAAAAAAAATCATTCATTGGCCAGCATATATTGTATTATTTGACCATTGTTACATACATAGATACGTATGTACAATACATGCAAGTTGACAAACGATTGAAAGTTGACGAAAAACTCTTGCCAAATGCCATATCATATCATTTAAAACCATTACCCTCAATCATCGACTATACAATCGAGCACTTGATTGCTGTGCATGAACAAGCTACGAGCAAATTGATTTCTAACTTCTAGTACTAGTTTCAAACGCAATTGAAACTTCCGCCATCTTACCGAGGTTTATTCGATATCGTTCCACAGGAACACGCAGCCCCGTGCTCCCTTTTCCATTTCTTACAACCGAACACAGCCTCCGACTTTCCTCCAATGCATCTTTCTCCGTTTTCCAATCTCCTTCAATCCCTGAGAACGTTGTTTTTCGAGGTATTGCTACGGATGAAAGGCCTTTAGAGCTTTCGCGAGTACGTTCACAGACGATGAAAGAAGGAACCGCTCGCGAGTCTGCCCTTCGATTAGTCTATTTAGGAAACTATGTTCAATCGTGTGCACTTGCGATCTATGCAGATACGCCCGATCCAGCAACATATACCGGTATTTCTTCCCCCATGCCTAGAAGCATATCCTTCTCTGTTTCTTCCACGAAGGGGTTAAAAAAGACTCGGAAACATTCTTCCCAGGGTGAAAGCGAAAGAGCGGATTGAGAATTACGCAGTTACCAAACCGAAGCAACGCGTCCTTACATCGAGAACAACGAGAACATCGAGAACATCGAGAAATTAAGGTTTCTGAGGAAACCTTTACATCAAGGAGGGTACACCTAAAAACACCACCGTAACTACCGTGCCAATCCTTACCAAGCTGGTGATGCCTGAACTCTTGAAAAACACCACTGTAAATTCCACTCTTAATCCTGTGATAGTCTACCGTCTGGAACCAATCGTTTCACCTAGACTCTAGACCAACACAAATCTTTCAGAAACTACGAGGGTGTGTGCTGGGTAAAGAAAGCTGACGAACCTTGGCGAAGTAAACCTTTATGTGGTTGGGGAAAAACTTTTGTAATTCGCGTTAAGAAATTCGAGGCACATGCAGCGGCTTGGATTTTATTGCAGCACATGATCACGTAACAAAGATAATCCGGTGGCGAAACATTTCAAAAACTACAGAGAACCTTGTATGAAACAGAACTAATTAGAGAATCGTATCTACTGTGTCTGTGCAGCAAGGAAGTAAGAACAGCGTTCTGTGTGTCGCAAATTATTTGAAGATGAGACCACGAATTTTAATCGCGGCTGTTAGTGTACATTATTTCTTCCGGAAGAAATAAAGATTTATATTTTTGCACGAGACAAAATCTTCATTACGACTTTATTTTCAAACAGACCAGAAGCTTTCTCGCAAAATTCTTCTGTCTTGTTGCCAACAATGTTAAGGATCTACCGCACAGTTTAACCAAGTTATCCAAGCTTCATGTAGAACGAAATTGACCAACAAACATTGGGCAAGGAAGAGACTCTTGACTCTTCTACAATCATACTTGCCCGCGTGATGCTGGAATGTATAGTACGCAATAATACTACATGTCCACGCACATGTTAGTGCGCGTCAAATAAATTCGAACAGCTCTGCAATCGACCGGAAATCGAAATATCTACGAAGGGAAGGCTGCAGATCTTGAACAATACGTTTCATTCCGTTCGCTATCGCATCTCGATTGACTGGCTCCTCTTTTTACAGCGAAACCTTTTATGAGAAGCCAGCTGATAAAAGTGGCTCTTATCGAATTGCGACTTCTGCAATGCTTGCAACTCGATCTCGCCGCTCGCCGCGCGCCGCGTGAAAAGGGTACAGGTTGAAGCGACCAGTAGAAGAAATTCTCACCCGCGGCTACTTTAAAAAGCGTTGAAATTATAGATGGACGATTGAGAGACGATTTGGAGTTGGGCAGTCTGTCGTCAACCGCCGAGCCGTTTAAGTGCATTCAATAATTCATTAGAATCACTTGCAATTATTGAGCCATCCACTCATCCACTCTTGCTTACAGTATGAATCGACTCGCTTAACGATCAAACAAATTTTGTCACGTATTATTGTCTATACTAATTATGCGAACATTAGAGAGCAACTGTCGAACATGGGGGGAGCAACGTTAATTTTCGCTCTACACTCTACATGCGTCAATCTAATTTTAACAGAAATTTCCGAACTTTCTTCTATAGCGGTAGCAAGCGTCAGTTCCCTGGGTGTTATCTCTGGCTCGTAACAACGTTCTATCGCGTTCTGACGATATCCTACTTGATGTTATTATTAACTAACTATGCATTTATCACGGAAATACGCGAAATTCAACCTTCTCTTTGATAACATTTCGGGTATTCAATTTCATCTAATGCTGAATATTTCGCGAACAAGGGCGTACATGTTCACAGGCATCTGATTATGGACGCGCTAAACTATACACATGCATATTATTGACCAAGCTTTTCTACACTTGTATTTCAATTCCCACGCGTACCCTTTTCTCTTCCTCGTTCTCCCATCTCTCTACCCCGTCGCTCCTTACTATATTACGTACACAATATTTTCCCTTTCATTCTTTGACATTTGGTTCGACAAAATCACCGCCGGATGTGCGATTTCAAACGTAATTGTGTAACACCATCGACTTTCGATCACGATTTCCTTATTTAAGTGTTTACGATACGAAAACAATTCGTCGAACGTTGGGGACTCATGAGTATAAACCAAAGATTATCGCTTCGAGACATGAAACTTTCGACAGTGAAGACTAACGGAGCAAAGGTGGAAAACGGTGACGCGAAATACTTGCCACGAAGCTAACTACGCTTCCGAACTACGTGACTTCGAAAGGCTAAAGAGACCTTTGGCGCATGTATTTCCTCGTCTGACTTATTCGCGGAAAGCAGCTGCACTCCCGAGGGTTAACGAAATTCCACAGACATCTGAAATTCCTGAATAAGAAGGACACCCTCCGGAAAGGACGACCACTACACGCTCTCTATGGATACCCGGCGAAAGCCCTGCATATCCTTCACGGCAGCCTCACGAAATCCTTTTTATATCGTAAGCGAAACTTACTGTCCACCGCACCAAGGGTTCATCCAGTCGGCCGGTGCACAAATACGCGCGGTACATTGTTTTTTTCACGATTCCCTCTTAAATAGAAAATCGTGAAAAAAAAAAAATGTTGTTTATTTCGTGGCATTAAGCTCATTGCATAATAAGGAAACGTACTTTAAATGTAAAGAGTCCATCAAGCGGTTCGACGATAAAATTTTAGAGAATTCAAAAGACAGAGCTAACCGATGAGTGGCTTATTATTATATTGTATATTATACCCTCTACCATTCTACGGAACACCAACAATATCCACCCCCCACACTCACTCCAGATGCGATGCAGAGGAAACTTTTCTCTAAGTGAAGGATGTAGTATGAGGCCGGGCTTTCATAACGCGTAACGAACCACCGGATGAAAGTCACTCGAATTTCACGATCCCTTGAGATCTTCAACTTTCTCACCGGACCGTCGCGTGGTTAAGCCGGTGAACCAAGTGCCACCGAGAAACTGGGCATTTACCAAATGCAAGTGATTTCTTCTAAAACGATTTGAAACAGTTACGAATTGCATTTTATGTTATCACCAAAATGATTGGATCGGACCCTATACGCAATATCGATGTTTGGGCGAACCGCAATCTGTATTCTATTTCGATATAATTTCTATGTATCAGTCAAGTAGCAACCGTTAAACCGTTAAACCGTTAAACCGTGCTCGAGGCTATGGGACAAAAGCATGATCAATAGAAGTCGATTTCAGGGTAAACGTATCGTCTTGCATAGGCCTCCTTGTTTCGAATATCGATGCAAATAATTTCACGATCGATTCAGAATTTTAATTTGCTTGGAGTTATACGGGATAATTGTTTCCATTCAGAAAGTACACCGGGAAATAGTACACCAGCTGAAAGGACTAAAATTCTCGCCTTTGACATAATCGGTGATCTTCAGCATCTGTAGATGAATCGAAATTAATCCGCGGACGAAAGGTACAAATTTCTAACAGGCTCGAAAGCTTTCGATCGAGCCCAACGCAAGAATGAGATTGTACAGTTAACAGCGTGCACAAGCTGCAGGGCAGCTTCATTTTTGCATAAGACACACCTCTTCCACTCATCGAGGGAAGTAAATGCGATCCTAAATGCGGCGAGGAAATTTTCTAGGAAATTACTCGCCCCACAACCATCTCGACAATTGCGGGCAAAATCGTTCATAGGAAGATTGACGAATGGACGAGCTGTAATCGTACCGGCAGAAATACTTCGGATACAAAAAGTTCAATCTATCCAACCATCTCTCTTCCTTCTATTTCCTCCCGAGAGTATTTTGCTTTACTAAACGTTAATGGGACCAAAACTTGCATTGCAAAATCATCAATCATGTTCTATTTCTTCATTTATGCTTCTTTAATCAAATTTACGTCCTCTACGCGCGCATTCTATTAGATCTTTTAATAAGACAGAATGACAAATTTTACCATGTATCTCTATTTCATGCCCACTCAACCACTTTCGTGTTGAAAATCTGTCTAATCTGTACTTCCTAAATACATAGTACCACAACCTGTCGATAGTTGTAGTGTTAAACGAATGGCAAATGGCATACCGAATCATGAATGCATAGCGAAATACATGGCAACACTTCTAGAGAGGAGAAACGTTGTGTAAAATGAGGCCAGCCTCATTTCAATTCTACTTAATTAATGGATACAGTATCAGATTTGCATTGAAATCTGGACGAAAACTGCTTTGGACCTGGCATCGCTGCCGTAACTACATTTAATCGATCCAAGTGTATAACGCTCGAACAAACAATCTCATGGAAGGCGCAATAAGCTGTATTACGGCGCACACAGTGTGACCAAGTTTGTATGCCGTTGATATCGCACAAGCGGCTTGTTCGCGCAGAATCGCGATACATGCTGGTAACGGAAACCTTTGTACCGAGACGGAGAAGTGGAATAAAGGCAGGTGGAAATTATGATGGGACTATGAGCGAGAAGGTATGTCAGATGTCGGCCTCCGCTGCTACCTCCGAAGATACGAATGACAAATTGGACGTTCTTACTACGTACATAGATGCGCGAGAATTCTGATAAAGCGGAAGACGAGAAACACGGCCGCAAGAAGATAATTTCTGTTCAGACCGAAGCCGACAAGGCCAAGCGTTCCGTGGTCTCGCGTACGATTATGTGCTATTTTCAGAAGAAAAAAAAGCTGGTTCGTTCGGCACGAACATTAATATTCCACTTAACGGGACAGAGAATGGTTTAGCATGTGTGTACTTAGTTTGAATGAAAACTTGCTTGAATCGACTAACTAATTGTAAGTAATAAGCATGCACGCGATGAAGTGATCTGCGTTATTAACATAGACCTTGTCCCGGCTAGCGATTTACCGTGTTATTCCACCCCGTAGAACGGGACGAGTGCGAGTGACGAGGCTACCTTCGACTCGAGTAATTACGAAGGTACGCGGAGGAAAACAGGTTGAAATTGCTCGCGGTCACGCCAGCACCCACTCAATGGAACCTTCCTTTGGTCGCCTCACCCCTTACCTATATTGGGCCCTTTCGTGCCCACCGAAAAACCCTTATCCTTAGAAATTTCCACCCCTGATGCTAACCATTCACTAAAACTGCCATAACTCGCGGCAGATCCTCTCTCGATCGCATCACCGATTAGGCACGTGTATATATACATATATCAAAGATCACCGGCATTACGAACTCTGACGAAAGAGGAACGAACACGAATAGGTTGTCGGTGAAAGGAAATGACAGGCGCAACGAGAGGGGACTGCAAAAGTGGCCTTCCCAATCGATCCACCGTGAACTTCTCTCGTCTTCTTGCTCCCTCTTTCCCTATCGCCGACTCGCTCCCTCTTCGTCACACCATTTCGTCTCTCTCACCATAGACCCCCGTCCTACACACCCCTCTGCAGCTCCCGGCAGTCATTCGTCGACAAATGGAGGAGAAGCATGAAGACATCTTTCCATCTTATAAATCAGTGGAATGCCGATAACGTCGCAAGACCAGTGACGCACAATGTGGAAAAAGCAAATGCACGGGAATGCCATATACCAAATTGGTTAATTTAGATTTCAATTAAAATCAACGTCGTATCTATTTCAGGGCTCGCGAAGACCCAGCGACGGTTACAAATACATATACGAATGTGAACCTGCAGGAATGCGCCACGAGATTTACGGGCACGCTAACTCCGTGTTGTAGTAATGGTGATATGGCTAAAGAAAACTGCGCAGCTGCTTTTGCCGCGGCTCGAAAAATTTAACAATAATGGGATGACTCTTGCTTGGGCGAGAAATATCGCCTGACACCGTAACGTGACTGCGAAATGGAGCTTTGGTTCGGTGCCACACACTAAATATGACACACTAAACGAATCTATTGGGCATACGAATGCCCAAAGACATTTCGAAGGATGAGTCAGAGACAAGATTTTGCAAAGGTGGAAACTCCGGAACGTAGGTTCACGCTGGTAACCGACTAAAGTGCTTCGATCGTAGCACAACGTTCGCGTCACGACATTATCGTTGCGACGCATTATAGGCACACACCCGCGTCGCTAAACCGTTTAGCGTGAAACTCGCGAACGATCGTTTAAACGGTCGACGAGGGATTTTAGTACGCCGCGCGGCATTAATATCCAGCTCGGGACGCCTCGGTTTTATCATCTCGATAGGGGTTTGAACGTGCTATGGCCAGCGTAGTAGCGTACTGGTCAATTTCACGGCGAAACAACTACAGGGAGTGTGATCAAACGAGAACAAGGCTGATTGAAAGAAATTCTAATACGTGATCAATGTTCCCCTACAAGTTACGCGAACAAAAATTGCTCGTTCGTACAACGGTAAACTATTCGGAATTGTACACAGAAAATCGAAATCCGTTCGAACGCGCAACCTACTTTTGGCTAGGATCGTCTGAGCGTTATCGGATTATTGGGCATTCCCTAGTGGATAATTCAGTAATGAAACCTAACGTTTTCGAATCACGATAGAGTCAATCGGCTCTCATACCTTAGAATCTCCTGTGAACAATTATATTCGCAATTTGCTTGTTATTCTCTAATGTTGTGCAAAATTCAATTGTAATTTTCTTGCTAATGCTGACGAATAGTACAACCACATATATGTACAAAGTCCTTCATGCATTTCCCCAAGCGTCTGCCCTTAACTATCATTAGGTACCCTGCTGAGAAGAAGCGAATACGTAATAATAAGAAAACTGCAGGAAAAATTGCAATTATTTTGCACCCCTCCACGAAATTAATGAATCAAAAAATTGTCAACAGTTCAACTGCTATGTAACTTCATGTGAACAAACATTGTAGAAGAGTCTACATGTGCACGTTTCAGTGGGTGAAGTTTGCATATTGTTTTATATCGCGCGGGAGGTGGCAAATTGAAAGTACTGTATTTGCGAAATTGTTGCACCCTCAAACGACTGTACGGATATTCAGAAATTTTTTTCTTTTTTTATTCATCATCGAAACTTTTCACTATCGATTCGAACCCATAAGTATGGTACATTGATGTACCATTTTCTCGGCCCATTTTACTGCCATTTCAAATGTCAGGTTTATAATTAATGTGGCGACACATTGACCCGCTACAAACGAGAAATTGATCGGTTCTAGTAATCTCTTTTATCGTCCAGCTAACACTGGACTTTCACAACTTATTTGACAGAATCAGAAGGTGATTGCGGACTTACCAGAACGTAGACAGCAAATGGCATGACGAGCACAGCGACCAGCAGGTCCGCGACAGCCAAACTCACAATGAAGTAGTTCGTGACAGTCTGCAGAGCTCTCTCACGGACCACCGCCAGAATGACCAATACATTGCCGAACAGAGTTAAGCACGGCACGATCACAAGGATCAGAGCCCACCAACTGTTGGCGTTTGTCTTCTCGTCGACATCGGCGGTCGGTCCGCACTCTCCTGGCCTGACACCCACCCCACCTGTGGTGCAGTTCGCGCTTCCGTTCAAGCTCAAGTTGGCCCCTCCATCGTAGTAGGCCGTTAAATTAACGAAAGCGCTGTAGTTCAGCTGATTAATGTAATCGTTTAGATCTTCGAAAACGAACAGATCCGATATGCTGGTGTAATTATCGGAAACGGTCGACGTCGCGGATATCGATGGCGCTAGTGTTGGCGATGACGATTGCGACACCGATGGAAAAGTTGACGATGACACGCCGAACAAGGATCCAGAGAGCGTCGAGCCGATTGCTGTCGAATCATTGAACCAACCTAACTCAATACCACTGGTCGAAGTATCTTGCTCGTTTCTGGAAAGTACGTCGCCCAATAAAATCTCTTCGTTGAGAACGGCCACGATATCTTTGGCACCGTTAACGGTGAACAAATCGGCCGATCGTTGTGCTGGATCCAACGACACATTCCTTACGGTGGATCTGATCGGAGACTCATCATTCCCCGTCGTCCCCATTTCCGACTTCTTTGCACTTGAATCGAGGAATTCAACGTCGATCACGAGATCCGGAAGTGTATTGCCTGATGCCCCATTCCGTAGATATAGTCCGCCATTTTTGTGGCCGTTAACTAAGTCCACGTTTAAGCGCTTCGATCCCCTTATCGGCGATGCACAGAGTTTGCCGTGCGATAAAATTCCTTGACCTTTCGCGCAAGCAAGAAACGAGATGCTACGCTTGAACGATCCCCTCCACTGATCACTAGACCGCCCTTGACTTAGACGCGTTTCATTGAAATCCGTCGTCAAGAATCTCTGTAACGGGAAAAGGGGCCGAGATTAGTGTTACTTCTTTCCAAACCCTCGCGATCAGTATACGATGGAAAATATAACGAAAGCCAACACTGCACGACAGGAATTGCACGCTAGGTAATTTAATTCCTTCGAGCTAGCTCGAAGAGCGGCATGTAATTTAATTGTATTATCACAGCTGCAAGATTCCGAGCAATCTTCAATAAAGATAAATGGTCCAAATAATATCATGGCAAAGCGACAAATCATAAAATCATATTACTCCATCTCCACAGTTACATATAATAGAATCGAATAACACGGACCTCGCAACGTCTCTCTCTCCTCTCCTCTCCTCTCCTCTCCTCTCCTCTCCTCTCCTCTCCTTGTTCTTAAAACAAGAACAAGTGAGCAATGAATCACGATAGCATTCATCCATTCGAAACGAATGTCGCGGCTCAATCTCAGAATTAAAAGAAAACTCACGACTCTTCGCATGTCAGTGGCTTGACTTAACCTTTGCAGAAAATCGCTGCTGTTTCTCTGTCCCCCTTTTCTCTTGACGGAGAAAAAAGGATCACAGTCACGCACACAGAAGGGGCGGATTGACAGATGGACAGGTATTACAGTGTTTCTCTTGGCCTTCCGGCGTAAACGGTAAAAAAGCGGGAAGTGGGAGAGATTTCGAGACGCTTGAACGGAGCATCTCAAGTGACTCGGAGAACCCTCTTACGGCCAGATATCATCTCCTTATCCCTTAGGACGCACCGCTTTCCTGTTCTACATACACTTAGCAAGCCAACTCAACTGTACCGCGGATCATTATCCTTCGAACTGTACATTTTCAAATAACGAGTCACACCGATTGCTCGAGAGAACTACATGGTATCACTGGAAGAATGATGGTCTTGTACTTTGATGTTCTGGACAACCGTGGCTTACATTAATTCGTGAAATGATGAGCCAATTATTTCGCTAGAATTTAGAAGAAATTCCGTCAAAAAGGAATGCTGAAAAGCTCGTATATTCTTAAGAGGAAGAGGTAATGCATCTCGCAGGTCAAATCATTGGGAACATATGGAAGCACCGAGTGCAACAGGTACAGCGTACTATTTTACATTCTACGCGAATAAAATGTTCAAATTAAAGGTTCAACAGCAAAGGTGTCATATTTGAAACATCTGCATATATGGGGGTGCCACATTGTCAGAGTATGACAAAATCGCCATACTGCAAAGTAGTAAGGGTGCGAATTACGTCCGGCAGTGGAATAGCTCGTAATAAGAACGACCGCACGAAATTCGACTGTTAGTATTCTTGCAACTTAGCCTGCCTCTCGTGCAATTCTGAAACTAGTATTAACGTAAACCATTCATCACTCACAAGATTATATTTATTTGCTACCTAATGCACGCGATATCCCACATTAATTCTCTAATTGAAATCGAACAGTGTTGGCATCGAGGGAATTATAGGGGAAGCAAGTATCGTGACGAGTTCATCGTTAAGCAAGGGTAACTCCCTGGATCTCCTCTGAAAATTTCGGGCGCGTGTGAAATGGTATTATAGGCGGTAATCCGAAAATGTGTCGCGCCGTCTATTGTATTATAATTGTCGCGTGTGAAACTATCGAAAACGATTTAATAGTGCATGTTGAATGTCTCTAACATTCTGTACAACGCGTTTCATACATGCTTTGGACAAATCGAGGGGAATAAAAGAATGTTGTGCACTTTGTATGCATCGCCCGATATACATATGTACATATGTATATGTTCTCCTAATCGCGGTCGTCACATATGTATATCCCCTTTAATACTCCTGCTTTAGTTTAGTCGAGGGCAAGTATCGTTTCTTCGTTCTCTGTCATATCGCTTTTAAATTAATAACGATTAAGGTCCACTTAGCAATTCAAATCGTGCGTGGCTGTACCCTTGACACGCTCAGGCATTTCTCGGTCAAGAGAACATTAAATACAGAATGGCACGCAATCCAGTAGTAATTAACCGTTTAATCGTTACTCACCATTGATCTCGGGCGCGTTTAAGTGCACGACACAACAGGTAGCGATAACTGCCCATCTTCCTTTAATATCTATCTATCTATCTGTCAACGAGTGCCATCGCCAATCACGGTATTGTTTCTTGTAGATGAAGCGGGAAAGCACATCGCGCCGTGACGTTGTCAGGAATTTAAAGTTCGATCTGGAGGCAACGTTGGTCCGTGAGAAAATTTGTTCGCGCTGCCGCGCGTTCATCTCGAAGTGCTACTGTTCCTTTGCGGCCTTCCTCCATATTCCGTGGAAATTCCACGTATCGAGTCAGCTACGCTGTCTCTGTGTGTAACAGGGGTATGATCCTCGGCTCCGTGGGCAAACCGGAAAATACACGAAAGTCGTCCTAAGCCTCGCCATTCACATACTCCTGCCCGGTAGATCGATTCAATATTTTGCAACCTGATCGAAAACCTCTCTGGGCTTTGTATTCAATCTAAAACGGAGGCATTGTGTTCGTCGCGGTTTATTACATTTTCCGCGGAAATCGTTCGACACAAAGATCCTTTTCATTCTCTCCAACTGTACAACCTGTGTCTCGCTGTTCTTCTTTCTTGCTCACTGCCCATCGATGAAACGGCCTCGTCGATCAGACTAAACGACAACGTTGGACATCATGTGCATCGGGCATCACCCAGTGGTGTTTATTAAATTTAGACCAGTCGATCTTCGACCGGCCAATTAACGTTAAACTTCTGCACAGGAAAGAGGAACGGGATCCGCGAACGTTCGACGCGTTCTCCATTCGACCGTGCACAATATACGGTAATTACCGAACACTCTTTCCCACCTGCCGTCAAGCTCCTCGCTCCTATTGACATTTTAGCGATATTTACATTCTTCTCAATCATCGTCATACTCTTTCCTTCCCTTCTCCCTCCCTTCGTTCCAGCCAATCAATTAAGGTGAATGAACAAACCAACGATCTCGGTCCCCACCAGCTCACACTCGACATTCACACGAGACGAAGAATGATCAGTTCCTCCACGATTATCACGTTCACTGGAAGAACTGGAAGGATTACGGCGAAAAGTGTTGATACATCGACGGAGGTGGTTGGTAGTAGTGGATCATGGCGAAGGAGAACAACGCTGGGATACCTGTGGATTCCACAACACCCGATCAGGGATGGCAATCGAAGCGCGTCGTCTTCTATCAGTGGGCCCGAGGAACCAAGGTGGACCACGTTCGCCAAGATCGAACAACGAGGGATGGCATCGTAGTCGCTTTTTCCACGAACGCGAAATTTGGATGGCCGCGGCAACACCCCCAAGCCACGTTGTTGAACGAACGGCGAGCGACTGGCTGTCTGCTCGAGTTTCCACACAGCCTCAAATCCCGAGGCTCGCGCGTTCGTGTGAGATCGGGGTGGAAGCTACTGTAGAGGGGATTGCTCGACCGCCTATCCCTCTCACTTTACCATGTGCGCACACGCTGCTCTCGCCACCGACCCTTAATTCGCGACTCTACCCTACCGTTCGCTTTTTCCTTTTCCTCCTACCTCTGCCTTTCCCTTGTCCCTTTTATGACCACACCCCCTAGCCCCTCTGACCCCCAACCATCTTCCACCTTTCCACTTTTTATTTTTATCACAAGGAAGTTTAAAATTCGCTGAATCAGCTCGTTTTATAACACTATTAAATTTCTCTCTGTCCTCGCTACCATATTAACGGGAGCAGCTCATCGTTGCTTCTAGCGATGATTATTACCGATGGTACTGACAATCGTTCGACCTGTCAACTTGGCAAACCTCAGTATCGACTGGTGATTTACGCGAATAAATCATGATGCAGCCATTCGAGTACGCACAATCCACGCGTCGTTCTCACAAGTTTTCGTTTACTCGATTATTTCAACTTTAGAATGCAGCATAGGTCCGAAATCTCCTCAAACTTCAACATCTATGAAAGTTGAAATGATTTTTTTTCCCACAAAATCATGAAGACTGGTTTTCCGGCCGGTGACGATCAGCGATTCCGTGCTCAATTGGAATGCGAGCGCCGACAGGTACATGGGTATACTCGTCCCGAATTCTAGAATGAACAGCTTCGCTAGCTCCAGCATGGTCTTTGGCCTCGAGAAACGTTTGCGCAATACCGATTTCACGGAGGGAGATAGACGTCTAATAGCACGATACTTGTAGGTACATTGTTTCAAGTTTTTCGAACTTGCAACGATTCGGAGGAAAAATGTACACGTCTACACGAAAGTGCAGAAATTCCGTAGGCTTCACCATTCGTTGACCCATACTACTTAGCAAAGCTACCTCATAACAGCGCAGCACCCGGAGCCATTCACCGCGGCGCGGCATTCTCTTACGCGAGTTCTCCCATGTATCGACCGACCGAGGACCAGTAATCGCAAAGAATTTTTCACTTATCGTGCGCGTATTTCGAATTGGCGAAGGCTGCAATGTTGGCGCGACACGCGCGTTAATGTAATCACTGTGGCATCGAAGGGGCTATGAAAGCGACTGGATGCGCGATACGGCTTCGTTAATCTGAAATTGAATTCGCGAGGGCGCGAAACGTCGTTTGGGCTCCGTGCTGGTACGGGTGGCGCCCTTTCAATTTCCCTTTAACCGTGCGGAACATTCCTGGATCAAGGGTAGAGACCTCTTCTGATCCCAGTATAAAAGACGAATCGGCTGAAAAACGCGAAAATGCGTCTCGACGCGACGTCAATCGAAATTTAATGAAATTTTCTACTCCTAAATTACTAAATTATTAAATTATTAACTTATAACTCCAAATACACCTCTTCTCAGTCTTAGGAATTACTTTACACACCAGTCTCTGTATCCTACAGGCATTTTCTTATTTTGATTCTCTTCTCAGTTGTAAATAAACACCCTATCATGTACAAATGACATTTATGTACAAGATAGGCAAAGTGTCACACTGGACACATACCGGGTTACACTGATTTTGGATTAGTATGTGGTATTTGACTCCAGTAATGCGTAAGAAAAAAGATTTTTTATCCATCGTGGACTACTAATATAGCATGAACATGATTGACGTTTGGACTATTTGCGAGTGAATCATTAAATGCTTGCCGAAAAAGTATTGTCTATTCCTATATCTCGTCTGTGACCTAATCACAGACGGAGTCACCTCATGGACTATCGTGGCCCAACGTGAGTGCCATACCGACACAGAAATCCCACGCTGCATTGAGCGTGAGATGCTCATGAACAGTGATCAGTTGAGTTGAAGGCCTGCTATTTAATGAAGAATTTTTTTGGCACAGGACTCGTGCCGTTGTGTGAATGTATGTGTAGCCGACAATTTTCCGGCTGATCGGTATTGCGGCACTCTACGCGCGATATCGAGCGCCATTAACCGTTGGTTGGTATGCCGCCGGTAAAGGAGTAATATATCCGTCGGTTGGCACTAATCGGCGGCGATAGCTGACAGTGTGTGTTATGGAGTTCTGACTCCTCGTCTCGTTATGGGAATATTGGCTTGAAGACAGGGTGCTGAATTTTTTTTTTTTTTTTTAAAACCTAATCCGAATGAAAAATGGGCGATACGTGTATGTATTTGGGGATGAAGATGGATTAGATGAAGATGGGTGGTTATTGTTAGTGAAACGCGGGTTGAGGTCGTAATCCCGCAGGGGGTACTGCGAGGGTACAGGTCGTCCTCGGGCGGGTGTACACTGGCAGTTCTTCGGGTTTGGCGAACTCACGGACCCGAGCCTTTTTTTTTTTTTTTTTTTTTTTTTTTTTTTTTTTAGGTTCGTCTTGCTCTGGTTTGGTCAGGTTTGGTTCTCTCTCTTGCTCTGGTTTGGTCAGGTTTGGTTCTCTCTCTTGCTCTGGTTTGGTCAGGTTTGGTTCTCTCTCTTGCTCTGGTTTGGTCAGGTTTGGTTCTCTCTCTTGCTCTGGTTTGGTCAGGTTTGGTTCTCTCTCTTGCTCTGGTTTGGTCAGGTTTGGTTCTCTCTCTTGCTCTGGTTTGGTCAGGTTTGGTTCTCTCTCTTGCTCTGGTTTGGTCAGGTTTGGTTCTCTCTCTTGCTCTGGTTTGGTCAGGTTTGGTTCTCTCTCTTGCTCTGGTTTGGTCAGGTTTGGTTCTCTCTCTTGCTCTGGTTTGGTCAGGTTTGGTTCTCTCTCTTGCTCTGGTTTGGTCAGGTTTGGTTCTCTCTCTTGCTCTGGTTTGGTCAGGTTTGGTTCTCTCTCTTGCTCTGGTTTGGTCAGGTTTGGTTCTCTCTCTTGCTCTGGTTTGGTCAGGTTTGGTTCTCTCTCTTGCTCTGGTTTGGTCAGGTTTGGTTCTCTCTCTTGCTCTGGTTTGGTCAGGTTTGGTTCTCTCTCTTGCTCTGGTTTGGTCAGGTTTGGTTCTCTCTCTTGCTCTGGTTTGGTCAGGTTTGGTTCTCTCTCTTGCTCTGGTTTGGTCAGGTTTGGTTCTCTCTCTTGCTCTGGTTTGGTCAGGTTTGGTTCTCTCTCTTGCTCTGGTTTGGTCAGGTTTGGTTCTCTCTCTTGCTCTGGTTTGGTCAGGTTTGGTTCTCTCTCTTGCTCTGGTTTGGTCAGGTTTGGTTCTCTCTCTTGCTCTGGTTTGGTCAGGTTTGGTTCTCTCTCTTGCTCTGGTTTGGTCAGGTTTGGTTCTCTCTCTTGCTCTGGTTTGGTCAGGTTTGGTTCTCTCTCTTGCTCTGGTTTGGTCAGGTTTGGTTCTCTCTCTTGCTCTGGTTTGGTCAGGTTTGGTTCTCTCTCTTGCTCTGGTTTGGTCAGGTTTGGTTCTCTCTCTTGCTCTGGTTTGGTCAGGTTTGGTTCTCTCTCTTGCTCTGGTTTGGTCAGGTTTGGTTCTCTCTCTTGCTCTGGTTTGGTCAGGTTTGGTTCTCTCTCTTGCTCTGGTTTGGTCAGGTTTGGTTCTCTCTCTTGCTCTGGTTTGGTCAGGTTTGGTTCTCTCTCTTGCTCTGGTTTGGTCAGGTTTGGTTCTCTCTCTTGCTCTGGTTTGGTCAGGTTTGGTTCTCTCTCTTGCTCTGGTTTGGTCAGGTTTGGTTCTCTCTCTTGCTCTGGTTTGGTCAGGTTTGGTTCTCTCTCTTGCTCTGGTTTGGTCAGGTTTGGTTCTCTCTCTTGCTCTGGTTTGGTCAGGTTTGGTTCTCTCTCTTGCTCTGGTTTGGTCAGGTTTGGTTCTCTCTCTTGCTCTGGTTTGGTCAGGTTTGGTTCTCTCTCTTGCTCTGGTTTGGTCAGGTTTGGTTCTCTCTCTTGCTCTGGTTTGGTCAGGTTTGGTTCTCTCTCTTGCTCTGGTTTGGTCAGGTTTGGTTCTCTCTCTTGCTCTGGTTTGGTCAGGTTTGGTTCTCTCTCTTGCTCTGGTTTGGTCAGGTTTGGTTCTCTCTCTTGCTCTGGTTTGGTCAGGTTTGGTTCTCTCTCTTGCTCTGGTTTGGTCAGGTTTGGTTCTCTCTCTTGCTCTGGTTTGGTCAGGTTTGGTTCTCTCTCTTGCTCTGGTTTGGTCAGGTTTGGTTCTCTCTCTTGCTCTGGTTTGGTCAGGTTTGGTTCTCTCTCTTGCTCTGGTTTGGTCAGGTTTGGTTCTCTCTCTTGCTCTGGTTTGGTCAGGTTTGGTTCTCTCTCTTGCTCTGGTTTGGTCAGGTTTGGTTCTCTCTCTTGCTCTGGTTTGGTCAGGTTTGGTTCTCTCTCTTGCTCTGGTTTGGTCAGGTTTGGTTCTCTCTCTTGCTCTGGTTTGGTCAGGTTTGGTTCTCTCTCTTGCTCTGGTTTGGTCAGGTTTGGTTCTCTCTCTTGCTCTGGTTTGGTCAGGTTTGGTTCTCTCTCTTGCTCTGGTTTGGTCAGGTTTGGTTCTCTCTCTTGCTCTGGTTTGGTCAGGTTTGGTTCTCTCTCTTGCTCTGGTTTGGTCAGGTTTGGTTCTCTCTCTTGCTCTGGTTTGGTCAGGTTTGGTTCTCTCTCTTGCTCTGGTTTGGTCAGGTTTGGTTCTCTCTCTTGCTCTGGTTTGGTCAGGTTTGGTTCTCTCTCTTGCTCTGGTTTGGTCAGGTTTGGTTCTCTCTCTTGCTCTGGTTTGGTCAGGTTTGGTTCTCTCTCTTGCTCTGGTTTGGTCAGGTTTGGTTCTCTCTCTTGCTCTGGTTTGGTCAGGTTTGGTTCTCTCTCTTGCTCTGGTTTGGTCAGGTTTGGTTCTCTCTCTTGCTCTGGTTTGGTCAGGTTTGGTTCTCTCTCTTGCTCTGGTTTGGTCAGGTTTGGTTCTCTCTCTTGCTCTGGTTTGGTCAGGTTTGGTTCTCTCTCTTGCTCTGGTTTGGTCAGGTTTGGTTCTCTCTCTTGCTCTGGTTTGGTCAGGTTTGGTTCTCTCTCTTGCTCTGGTTTGGTCAGGTTTGGTTCTCTCTCTTGCTCTGGTTTGGTCAGGTTTGGTTCTCTCTCTTGCTCTGGTTTGGTCAGGTTTGGTTCTCTCTCTTGCTCTGGTTTGGTCAGGTTTGGTTCTCTCTCTTGCTCTGGTTTGGTCAGGTTTGGTTCTCTCTCTTGCTCTGGTTTGGTCAGGTTTGGTTCTCTCTCTTGCTCTGGTTTGGTCAGGTTTGGTTCTCTCTCTTGCTCTGGTTTGGTCAGGTTTGGTTCTCTCTCTTGCTCTGGTTTGGTCAGGTTTGGTTCTCTCTCTTGCTCTGGTTTGGTCAGGTTTGGTTCTCTCTCTTGCTCTGGTTTGGTCAGGTTTGGTTCTCTCTCTTGCTCTGGTTTGGTCAGGTTTGGTTCTCTCTCTTGCTCTGGTTTGGTCAGGTTTGGTTCTCTCTCTTGCTCTGGTTTGGTCAGGTTTGGTTCTCTCTCTTGCTCTGGTTTGGTCAGGTTTGGTTCTCTCTCTTGCTCTGGTTTGGTCAGGTTTGGTTCTCTCTCTTGCTCTGGTTTGGTCAGGTTTGGTTCTCTCTCTTGCTCTGGTTTGGTCAGGTTTGGTTCTCTCTCTTGCTCTGGTTTGGTCAGGTTTGGTTCTCTCTCTTGCTCTGGTTTGGTCAGGTTTGGTTCTCTCTCTTGCTCTGGTTTGGTCAGGTTTGGTTCTCTCTCTTGCTCTGGTTTGGTCAGGTTTGGTTCTCTCTCTTGCTCTGGTTTGGTCAGGTTTGGTTCTCTCTCTTGCTCTGGTTTGGTCAGGTTTGGTTCTCTCTCTTGCTCTGGTTTGGTCAGGTTTGGTTCTCTCTCTTGCTCTGGTTTGGTCAGGTTTGGTTCTCTCTCTTGCTCTGGTTTGGTCAGGTTTGGTTCTCTCTCTTGCTCTGGTTTGGTCAGGTTTGGTTCTCTCTCTTGCTCTGGTTTGGTCAGGTTTGGTTCTCTCTCTTGCTCTGGTTTGGTCAGGTTTGGTTCTCTCTCTTGCTCTGGTTTGGTCAGGTTTGGTTCTCTCTCTTGCTCTGGTTTGGTCAGGTTTGGTTCTCTCTCTTGCTCTGGTTTGGTCAGGTTTGGTTCTCTCTCTTGCTCTGGTTTGGTCAGGTTTGGTTCTCTCTCTTGCTCTGGTTTGGTCAGGTTTGGTTCTCTCTCTTGCTCTGGTTTGGTCAGGTTTGGTTCTCTCTCTTGCTCTGGTTTGGTCAGGTTTGGTTCTCTCTCTTGCTCTGGTTTGGTCAGGTTTGGTTCTCTCTCTTGCTCTGGTTTGGTCAGGTTTGGTTCTCTCTCTTGCTCTGGTTTGGTCAGGTTTGGTTCTCTCTCTTGCTCTGGTTTGGTCAGGTTTGGTTCTCTCTCTTGCTCTGGTTTGGTCAGGTTTGGTTCTCTCTCTTGCTCTGGTTTGGTCAGGTTTGGTTCTCTCTCTTGCTCTGGTTTGGTCAGGTTTGGTTCTCTCTCTTGCTCTGGTTTGGTCAGGTTTGGTTCTCTCTCTTGCTCTGGTTTGGTCAGGTTTGGTTCTCTCTCTTGCTCTGGTTTGGTCAGGTTTGGTTCTCTCTCTTGCTCTGGTTTGGTCAGGTTTGGTTCTCTCTCTTGCTCTGGTTTGGTCAGGTTTGGTTCTCTCTCTTGCTCTGGTTTGGTCAGGTTTGGTTCTCTCTCTTGCTCTGGTTTGGTCAGGTTTGGTTCTCTCTCTTGCTCTGGTTTGGTCAGGTTTGGTTCTCTCTCTTGCTCTGGTTTGGTCAGGTTTGGTTCTCTCTCTTGCTCTGGTTTGGTCAGGTTTGGTTCTCTCTCTTGCTCTGGTTTGGTCAGGTTTGGTTCTCTCTCTTGCTCTGGTTTGGTCAGGTTTGGTTCTCTCTCTTGCTCTGGTTTGGTCAGGTTTGGTTCTCTCTCTTGCTCTGGTTTGGTCAGGTTTGGTTCTCTCTCTTGCTCTGGTTTGGTCAGGTTTGGTTCTCTCTCTTGCTCTGGTTTGGTCAGGTTTGGTTCTCTCTCTTGCTCTGGTTTGGTCAGGTTTGGTTCTCTCTCTTGCTCTGGTTTGGTCAGGTTTGGTTCTCTCTCTTGCTCTGGTTTGGTCAGGTTTGGTTCTCTCTCTTGCTCTGGTTTGGTCAGGTTTGGTTCTCTCTCTTGCTCTGGTTTGGTCAGGTTTGGTTCTCTCTCTTGCTCTGGTTTGGTCAGGTTTGGTTCTCTCTCTTGCTCTGGTTTGGTCAGGTTTGGTTCTCTCTCTTGCTCTGGTTTGGTCAGGTTTGGTTCTCTCTCTTGCTCTGGTTTGGTCAGGTTTGGTTCTCTCTCTTGCTCTGGTTTGGTCAGGTTTGGTTCTCTCTCTTGCTCTGGTTTGGTCAGGTTTGGTTCTCTCTCTTGCTCTGGTTTGGTCAGGTTTGGTTCTCTCTCTTGCTCTGGTTTGGTCAGGTTTGGTTCTCTCTCTTGCTCTGGTTTGGTCAGGTTTGGTTCTCTCTCTTGCTCTGGTTTGGTCAGGTTTGGTTCTCTCTCTTGCTCTGGTTTGGTCAGGTTTGGTTCTCTCTCTTGCTCTGGTTTGGTCAGGTTTGGTTCTCTCTCTTGCTCTGGTTTGGTCAGGTTTGGTTCTCTCTCTTGCTCTGGTTTGGTCAGGTTTGGTTCTCTCTCTTGCTCTGGTTTGGTCAGGTTTGGTTCTCTCTCTTGCTCTGGTTTGGTCAGGTTTGGTTCTCTCTCTTGCTCTGGTTTGGTCAGGTTTGGTTCTCTCTCTTGCTCTGGTTTGGTCAGGTTTGGTTCTCTCTCTTGCTCTGGTTTGGTCAGGTTTGGTTCTCTCTCTTGCTCTGGTTTGGTCAGGTTTGGTTCTCTCTCTTGCTCTGGTTTGGTCAGGTTTGGTTCTCTCTCTTGCTCTGGTTTGGTCAGGTTTGGTTCTCTCTCTTGCTCTGGTTTGGTCAGGTTTGGTTCTCTCTCTTGCTCTGGTTTGGTCAGGTTTGGTTCTCTCTCTTGCTCTGGTTTGGTCAGGTTTGGTTCTCTCTCTTGCTCTGGTTTGGTCAGGTTTGGTTCTCTCTCTTGCTCTGGTTTGGTCAGGTTTGGTTCTCTCTCTTGCTCTGGTTTGGTCAGGTTTGGTTCTCTCTCTTGCTCTGGTTTGGTCAGGTTTGGTTCTCTCTCTTGCTCTGGTTTGGTCAGGTTTGGTTCTCTCTCTTGCTCTGGTTTGGTCAGGTTTGGTTCTCTCTCTTGCTCTGGTTTGGTCAGGTTTGGTTCTCTCTCTTGCTCTGGTTTGGTCAGGTTTGGTTCTCTCTCTTGCTCTGGTTTGGTCAGGTTTGGTTCTCTCTCTTGCTCTGGTTTGGTCAGGTTTGGTTCTCTCTCTTGCTCTGGTTTGGTCAGGTTTGGTTCTCTCTCTTGCTCTGGTTTGGTCAGGTTTGGTTCTCTCTCTTGCTCTGGTTTGGTCAGGTTTGGTTCTCTCTCTTGCTCTGGTTTGGTCAGGTTTGGTTCTCTCTCTTGCTCTGGTTTGGTCAGGTTTGGTTCTCTCTCTTGCTCTGGTTTGGTCAGGTTTGGTTCTCTCTCTTGCTCTGGTTTGGTCAGGTTTGGTTCTCTCTCTTGCTCTGGTTTGGGTTAGGTTTGGGTTAGGTTTGGGTTAGGTTTGGGTTAGGTTTGGGTTAGGTTTGGGTTAGGTTTGGGTTAGGTTTGGGTTAGGTTTGGGTTAGGTTTGGGTTAGGTTTGGGTTAGGTTTGGGTTAGGTTTGGGTTAGGTTTGGGTTAGGTTTGGGTTAGGTTTGGGTTAGGTTTGGGTTAGGTTTGGGTTAGGTTTGGGTTAGGTTTGGGTTAGGTTTGGGTTAGGTTTGGGTTAGGTTTGGGTTAGGTTTGGGTTAGGTTTGGGTTCCCCTACTAGGAGCCGCCACCTTGACGTGGTGTAGGGGCTTAAGTAGCCGCGATGAGGCCCAAGACCATGCCGGCGGGAGCTACATTCCCGGCAGGTTCAACCATGCCGGAAGGGCTTGGGCTGAGCGGTGAAAACAAAGCAGCGGCTCACCGTGGTGTGTGAATGGGCTGCGGTCGATGCCCTATGGATATTCCCGGCAGACTAACCAAGGGGGGAGTAGTTGCCCCCCGACCGGAGTGGCGCGTGATGTTAGTACCTGACCTCTGCGGTAGTAATAAGGGTAACTGTAAGTCCTGAAATTATGGCAAAGATCCCGTGAACCCGTATGTTTAACGTGGAAGAACCGCTCACGCGTTCACTGTCCGGAGCCTATGACGGGGTTGAAGTGGGGTATTCGGGCGCAGGTATGGAGGATTACCTGGTCAGTATTTCCTCATAACCGACGCTGCGTAGGTCAAATCGCAGCACGTCTAGCCCGAGGTTTGGGTCTGGCATCGGCTCGGATCCGGTGTCGCCCACTCGATAGGGGTGACGTTAAACCTTTAACATCAAATATGGCGCGGGCCTATCCCGTAACATTTTTCTATAGAGTCAACTGGTGCCGATAGGACTGACCATCCGAAAAACCGCTTCTCGGCTTCGGCATCCTTAAATAGGGTTATTCACAAACGGGGAAGTGCCCCCACCGCGGTGGGGGTCCCATGATGGGCGAACCGTATTATAACATTCCTGCCATATTATGTCTCACACAAATAAAAAACCGGTACGAAGAGAGGAGGGATCGCGCTCCTGCAGCGCGAGTCCGGCGAGGAGGGCCGCACCCACAGGGCAACATGTGGGGTGCGACGGCAACGTAGAGGCTACCCCGGGCACAACGAGGGGTAGCGCAAGAAGAAGGAGAGAAGCGACGCAGGTCCTGGAGGCGACCTGCACAATTTCCGATGACGAGTGCGACACGGAGTCGAGCGGGTCCACCGTCACGGGAAGAAAGAGGCCGCGAGTCTCGAGGGAGGCGGAAACGAGGCGGCAATTCACCAAGGGGAAGAGGATCGCCAGCCCTGACGAGGATGCATCTCCGCCGAGGCGTTCCTCGGCAACCAAAAAGATGCCGACGGAGGTGGAGGTGGCGCAGGAGCTGAGAGAGCAGCCGACACCAAACCTGGGCGCCAAAATCCTGTCACACATGGCCGTGGTCAGGAAGGTGGCGATGACGAGCTCCCACCTAAAGGGAACGTACATCAGGGACCTGAAGGTGGCTGCGCTAACTGTCAGCGCCGCAGCCACCGAGATGGCGAAGAGATCGGCTACCACAAATGCGCAGCAAATCGAGGAAGAGAATCTCCGACTGCGCGGGCGGGTGGCCGATTTGGAGGTTGCACTCGCCGCGGCGAAGGCGGTCCCTGCACCGGAGGCCTTAATGGACACCGGAGAAGCCAGTGGAGCGGCTAGGGGGACAAAAGAGAAAGGGGAGAGGGGGAGGGCTGCCCGCCCCTCGTCCACCGGGAGTGCCGCCCCGATCACCGAGGAGCGTCTGGGGGCGCTATTTGACGCCTTCATGGGGAGGGTTGAGAGGCGGCTCGTCTCTCTAAGAAAGGAGCTGTCGGCGGGGTGGGAGAGAGACACCCCCCGGAGGGCCCCGTCGGCATCGGCGAGGCCCGAGACAAGAGGGGAGGCCCGCATCAGGGAGGTGAGAACGGAGACACGGAGCCGGGAACTGCCACCCGCGCCGGCCCCGGGCCCCTCCCCTGCCACGCAGACACAGACCAGCGGTGACACCTGGGCCGTCGTGGCCGGTAGGAAGGCCAAAAGGGCGGAGAAGAAGGGGCCGCAGCAGCAGCAGCAGCAGCAGCAACAACAACAACAGCAGCAGCAGAGGAGAGACGAGGGAAGGAAGGGAGCCAAGGGAGCCAAGGCTGCCCCCCCCCAAAAGGTGCAGCAGCGGCGGCCTCCGCGCACAGCGGCGATCGCCCTGACAGTCAGGGAAGGGGCGAAGACCACCTACGCGGAGGCAATGAGCTCCGCCAGTAAAATAGATCTGGCGGAGCTAAACATAACGGAGCTGCGGCCCAAAAGGGCTGTCACCGGGGGGCTCCTCCTTGAAATCCCTGGGCCGGACGGGGCCGCGAAGGCGGACGCTCTCGCAGAAAAAATGCGGGAGGTCCTGAAGGCGGAGGACGGAGTGACGGTAGCGCGCCCCGTCAAGATGGCCGAGCTGAGGGTCAGGGACCTGGTGGCGGCCACCACCACCGGCGACGTGGCCGCGGCCATCGCGGCCGCAGGAGGATGCAGCTCGGCGGAGGTGAGGACCGGGGAGATACGGTCGTCCCCGATGGGCCTGGGCACCGCCTGGGTAAGGTGCCCGCTGGCGGCAGCGAGGAAGGTGGCCGCGGCGAAGAAGATAAGGATAGGATGGACCACGGCCCGGGTGGAGGCGCTGGCGGACCGCCCGCTGCAGTGCTTCCGCTGCCTGGAGATGGGGCACGTCAGGCAGCGGTGCACCAGCACCGTGGACCGCAGCGGGCGCTGCCACAACTGTGGGAGCCCCGAGCACAGGGTGGCGGAGTGCAGGAGCGCTCCAAAATGCCCCCTGTGCTCCGACATTGGGAGACCCTCGGGCCACCGGATGGGGACAAAGGGGTGCGCCCCCCCAACCAAAGGAAGGAAGAAGCAGGGAGCCACGGGGGGCGTACAGCAAGCACAGCTGGCCCCCAAACTGGCTGCCCTGAGCCTGGAGGCACGGATGACGGCGGAGGCGGCAGCACCGGGGACCCCCGGCCCCGAGAGGAAGGAGGCGGAGGCCGAGATGCCACCACCGGCGACACCAGCCGCGACGGAGGAGGAGAGGCCCGTGGAGGAAGGGGCCATGGACTTGGGCAAGTGAAGGGGCTATGGCCCTGATTCTTCAGGCCAACCTTAACCACTCGGCCGGGGCGCAGGACATGCTTGTCCAGCATATGGCCGAGTGGGGTGTGGGGTTGGCGATAGCTGCCGAGCCGTACAGGATCCCGGACCACCCCAATTGGGTGGGAAACCCGGGCGGCTCGGTAGCAATCATCCTGGGAGGGGCCTCGGCGTCCTCGCCGTTCTCCCTGCTGGAGAGCGGCGATGGATACGTCGCGGTGAAGTGGGGGGACATTACGGTGGTGGGGGTCTACGCGCCGCCTCGTTGGGACCTCGGGTCGTACGAGGAGTTTCTGGACGGGGTAGCGGGATGCGTCTCGCGACAACGGCCCCGTCCGGTTGTGGTCCTGGGGGACTTCAACGCCAAGTCCCACACATGGGGCTCCCCTGGGACGGACCCGAGGGGCGAGGCGGTGCTGGACTGGGCGGCCGGTTCCGACCTCCGATTACTGAATCGGGGGTCCGCCAGCACCTGCGTCCGCTATCGGGGGGAGTCAATCGTTGACCTTACCTGGGCATCCCCCTCGGTGGTGGATCGCGTAAGGGGCTGGAGGGTGGCGCAGGAGGTGGAAACTCTAAGTGACCACCTCTATATCCTGATGGAGCTGCGCGCCACCCGGGGTCGCGGACCAACGGGAAGGGGTTGGAGGGGTGGGGGGTATGGGTCCCCTGATACTCCCCGTGCGAAGAAGAGGAGGTGGGCGCTGAAGCGCCTGGACGAGGACGCGCTGATGGCGGCGTCCCTCGCCGTGGCCTGGCCCGAAACCCCGGCTGGGCCGGTCGTCGACGTGGAGGAGGAGGCGGCGCGTTTCCAGAGGGGCATGGTGGCGATCTGCGACGTTGCCATGCCTCGTTCCCGCGCCGCGGAGAGACGGGCCGCGTATTGGTGGTCGCCGGAGATCGCGCATCTGCGCGATGTGTGCGCTCGCGCCCGGCGACTGCTGCAGAGGGCCCGGCGAAGACGACGTCGCGACATGGCGAGGGAGCACCAGCTCTACGAGGGCTACCGGGAGCACGTGGTGGCCCTCCAGCTGGCCATCAGGAGGGCAAAGGCGGAGGCATGGTCCGAGCTCCTCAAAGATCTGGAGCGTGAACCCTGGGGGCGTCCATACAAGATGGTGATGGCCAAACTTCGGCCGTGGGCGCCCCCCGTGACGGAGACCCTAGACCCCGAGTTCCTCGACAGGGTGGTGGACACCCTGTTCCCCCCGGACGAGGGGGGAGACCCAACACCGGATCTCGGGGTGCCGGACCCGAACACCTGGTCCGACGATATGGGTGTCACGCCGGAGGAGCTGGCCCTGGCCGTCGGGAGGATGAGGACCCGTAACACAGCTCCGGGTCCCGACGGCATACCGGGCCGGGCCATGTCCCTTGCCCTGCGCGTCCTCGGACCCCGCCTCAGGCGCCTGTTCGACGGCTGCCTGAGGACGGGATGTTTTCCGTCCAGCTGGAAGAGGGGGAGAATGGTCCTCCTCAGGAAGCTGGGCAAGCCCGCAGATTCCCCCTCGGCGTACAGGCCGATCTGCCTCCTCGACGAGGTGGGGAAGCTCTTCGAGAGGGTGCTGGCTTCCCGCCTCTCGGGGCACCTGTCCCGGGTGGGTCCCGACCTGGCCGAGTCCCAATTCGGCTTCAGGGGGGGACGCTCGACGGTCGATGCTATCGGCCGCGTGAGGTCCCTCTCGGACTCGGCCACGTCCCGGGGGGGGGTGGCGTTGGCGGTAAGTCTCGACATCACCAACGCCTTTAACTCCCTCCCCTGGGGGCGTATCGGGGGGGCGCTCGCCGATCACGGAGTGCCCCTCTACGTGAGAAGAACTTTGAGGGACTACCTGAGGGACAGGTGGATCGAGTACCCGGGCAGGGATGGCCGGATGTGCTCGAGGGGGGTGGACCGCGGTGTCCCACAGGGGTCGGTCCTGGGCCCCATACTGTGGGACATCGGATACGATAGTGTTCTGCGGGCTTCCCTCCCGATCGGCGTCAGCCTCACCTGTTACGCCGACGACACGCTGCTGACGGCCGTCGGGAGGGACTGGAGGAGGACCATCCGGCTGGCGGAATTGGGGTTGGCCTCTGTGGTGGAGGGCATCCGGGGGCTGGGGCTGCAGATCTCCCCGCCGAAGACCGAGGCCATGTGGTTTCACAACAAGTCTTGGCGCGGGGGACCGCCCCGGTCCTGGATCATGGTGGGTGAGGAATACGTTCAGGTGGGGGACCGGATGAATTATCTCGGTCTCCTCCTGGACAGCCACTGGCGCTTCGAGGCCCACTTCGAGCGATTGGCCCCCAGACTGGAGAGGACGGCGACCGGACTTGGCCGCCTACTCCCCAACATTGGGGGTCCGGAGGAGAGAGTGCGCCGCCTATACCTTGGTGTGGTGCGGTCCATGGCCCTGTACGGCGCCCCGATATGGGCGTCTGCCCTGATGGCGAGACGGCGCAGCAGACTGTTGCTGCGCCGAGTACAGAGGAGGATGGCCATCAGGGTGGCCAGAGGGTACCGCACCATATCTCACGAGGCGGCGCTGGTACTGGCGGGCACCGTGCCATTTGATTATCTGGCGGAGGGAGACGCTGCCATCTACGAGCGTCTCCGGGAACTCCGCCAGGGTGGCGCGATGGTGTCCGCCGAGGAGGAAGTGGGCATAAGGCGTCAGGCCCGGCTGGCTGCGCGGCAAAAATGGAGGACAGAGTTGGAAGATCGAGGAGCCGCGCAGCGCGCGGTCGGGGCGGTTCTGCCCAGCCTGAACGAGTGGCTGGACCGTGGCAGGGGGACCCTCACCTACCGGGTCACACAGGTTCTCACCGGACATGGTTGTTTCGGTGAGTTCCTGTGCCGGATCAGAGCGGAGGCGACGGCGGAATGCCGGGAGTGTGGTGCTGCGCTGGACACGGCGCAGCACACACTTGAGGAGTGCCCGGAGTGGGCGGCCGAGCGCCGTGTACTTCGGGCGTACGTGGGGGCGGACCTCTCGCTGCCGAGCATCGTCAGTGAGATGCTGGGCAGCGAGAGGGCTTGGATTGCGATGGCCTCCTTCTGCGAGGCTGTTCTTCGCAGAAAGGAGGCGGCGGAGCGGGATCGCGAACTATCCGATCCCGCTCGACGTGAGAGACGGAGGGGCAGGGCTCGTCGGCCTCGACCGCGCCCGCTGGCGAGATCCTCTCCCCCTCCCGCGATGTAAGGAGACGGTGGTCCGTGGGGTGTCCGGAGGTAATCCCCCTCCCCCCCCCATCGGATGAACACCGTGGCTGCCCGGGAGTCGGTCGGCCCTGCTGTGGGGGGATTATGTCCCCTTGTTACCCCGCAGGGCTGCCGGCTTTACCGGCGGGTGAGAGACGGGGGTGGGCTCGTTGGCCCTCTTTTCCCGCCAATGAGACCCCACCCCGAAGAGGGAAAAGTGGTGGCGTGGCCGAGGGCGCGGAGGTGAATCCCCCTCCCCCCCTCGGAGGAGTGCCCCGACTGCCAAGAAGACCGGTGGCTCCGCTAAAGGGGCCGCCGGAGAGCCAAGCGGTTCGGAGGAAGGCCGCGCCGGGTGTTGCCCCCGGCGCGGACACGAGTAACACCGGAGGGTCCTCATTGACCCTCCCGAGGATGGGGCTAACACAGCCAGGGCGTGGGGAGGCACCGGAAGTATCTCCGGAATGCCCGGAGCCTCCCCAGTCAGCGCCCGAGGACAGGCAACCGAGGTGGTTTTAGTCGGTAGAAATCCGACACTACCTCCCGCTCCCCCACCGGAGCGGGAGGTGTCTTTCGAAGATTTCCACCTCGTTAAAAAAAAAAAAAAAAAAAAAAAAAAAAAAAAAAATGGGTTAGGTTTGGGTTAGGTTTGGGTTAGGTTTGGGTTAGGTTTGGGTTAGGTTTGGGTTAGGTTTGGGTTAGGTTTGGGTTAGGTTTGGGTTAGGTTTGGGTTAGGTTTGGGTTAGGTTTGGGTTAGGTTTGGGTTAGGTTTGGGTTAGGTTTGGGTTAGGTTTGGGTTAGGTTTGGGTTAGGTTTGGGTTAGGTTTGGGTTAGGTTTGGGTTAGGTTTGGGTTAGGTTTGGGTTAGGTTTGGGTTAGGTTTGGGTTAGGTTTGGGTTAGGTTTGGGTTAGGTTTGGGTTAGGTTTGGGTTAGGTTTGGGTTAGGTTTGGGTTAGGTTTGGGTTAGGTTTGGGTTAGGTTTGGGTTAGGTTTGGGTTAGGTTTGGGTTAGGTTTGGGTTAGGTTTGGGTTAGGTTTGGGTTAGGTTTGGGTTAGGTTTGGGTTAGGTTTGGGTTAGGTTTGGGTTAGGTTTGGGTTAGGTTTGGGTTAGGTTTGGGTTAGGTTTGGGTTAGGTTTGGGTTAGGTTTGGGTTAGGTTTGGGTTAGGTTTGGGTTAGGTTTGGGTTAGGTTTGGGTTAGGTTTGGGTTAGGTTTGGGTTAGGTTTGGGTTAGGTTTGGGTTAGGTTTGGGTTAGGTTTGGGTTAGGTTTGGGTTAGGTTTGGGTTAGGTTTGGGTTAGGTTTGGGTTAGGTTTGGGTTAGGTTTGGGTTAGGTTTGGGTTAGGTTTGGGTTAGGTTTGGGTTAGGTTTGGGTTAGGTTTGGGTTAGGTTTGGGTTAGGTTTGGGTTAGGTTTGGGTTAGGTTTGGGTTAGGTTTGGGTTAGGTTTGGGTTAGGTTTGGGTTAGGTTTGGGTTAGGTTTGGGTTAGGTTTGGGTTAGGTTTGGGTTAGGTTTGGGTTAGGTTTGGGTTAGGTTTGGGTTAGGTTTGGGTTAGGTTTGGGTTAGGTTTGGGTTAGGTTTGGGTTAGGTTTGGGTTAGGTTTGGGTTAGGTTTGGGTTAGGTTTGGGTTAGGTTTGGGTTAGGTTTGGGTTAGGTTTGGGTTAGGTTTGGGTTAGGTTTGGGTTAGGTTTGGGTTAGGTTTGGGTTAGGTTTGGGTTAGGTTTGGGTTAGGTTTGGGTTAGGTTTGGGTTAGGTTTGGGTTAGGTTTGGGTTAGGTTTGGGTTAGGTTTGGGTTAGGTTTGGGTTAGGTTTGGGTTAGGTTTGGGTTAGGTTTGGGTTAGGTTTGGGTTAGGTTTGGGTTAGGTTTGGGTTAGGTTTGGGTTAGGTTTGGGTTAGGTTTGGGTTAGGTTTGGGTTAGGTTTGGGTTAGGTTTGGGTTAGGTTTGGGTTAGGTTTGGGTTAGGTTTGGGTTAGGTTTGGGTTAGGTTTGGGTTAGGTTTGGGTTAGGTTTGGGTTAGGTTTGGGTTAGGTTTGGGTTAGGTTTGGGTTAGGTTTGGGTTAGGTTTGGGTTAGGTTTGGGTTAGGTTTGGGTTAGGTTTGGGTTAGGTTTGGGTTAGGTTTGGGTTAGGTTTGGGTTAGGTTTGGGTTAGGTTTGGGTTAGGTTTGGGTTAGGTTTGGGTTAGGTTTGGGTTAGGTTTGGGTTAGGTTTGGGTTAGGTTTGGGTTAGGTTTGGGTTAGGTTTGGGTTAGGTTTGGGTTAGGTTTGGGTTAGGTTTGGGTTAGGTTTGGGTTAGGTTTGGGTTAGGTTTGGGTTAGGTTTGGGTTAGGTTTGGGTTAGGTTTGGGTTAGGTTTGGGTTAGGTTTGGGTTAGGTTTGGGTTAGGTTTGGGTTAGGTTTGGGTTAGGTTTGGGTTAGGTTTGGGTTAGGTTTGGGTTAGGTTTGGGTTAGGTTTGGGTTAGGTTTGGGTTAGGTTTGGGTTAGGTTTGGGTTAGGTTTGGGTTAGGTTTGGGTTAGGTTTGGGTTAGGTTTGGGTTAGGTTTGGGTTAGGTTTGGGTTAGGTTTGGGTTAGGTTTGGGTTAGGTTTGGGTTAGGTTTGGGTTAGGTTTGGGTTAGGTTTGGGTTAGGTTTGGGTTAGGTTTGGGTTAGGTTTGGGTTAGGTTTGGGTTAGGTTTGGGTTAGGTTTGGGTTAGGTTTGGGTTAGGTTTGGGTTAGGTTTGGGTTAGGTTTGGGTTAGGTTTGGGTTAGGTTTGGGTTAGGTTTGGGTTAGGTTTGGGTTAGGTTTGGGTTAGGTTTGGGTTAGGTTTGGGTTAGGTTTGGGTTAGGTTTGGGTTAGGTTTGGGTTAGGTTTGGGTTAGGTTTGGGTTAGGTTTGGGTTAGGTTTGGGTTAGGTTTGGGTTAGGTTTGGGTTAGGTTTGGGTTAGGTTTGGGTTAGGTTTGGGTTAGGTTTGGGTTAGGTTTGGGTTAGGTTTGGGTTAGGTTTGGGTTAGGTTTGGGTTAGGTTTGGGTTAGGTTTGGGTTAGGTTTGGGTTAGGTTTGGGTTAGGTTTGGGTTAGGTTTGGGTTAGGTTTGGGTTAGGTTTGGGTTAGGTTTGGGTTAGGTTTGGGTTAGGTTTGGGTTAGGTTTGGGTTAGGTTTGGGTTAGGTTTGGGTTAGGTTTGGGTTAGGTTTGGGTTAGGTTTGGGTTAGGTTTGGGTTAGGTTTGGGTTAGGTTTGGGTTAGGTTTGGGTTAGGTTTGGGTTAGGTTTGGGTTAGGTTTGGGTTAGGTTTGGGTTAGGTTTGGGTTAGGTTTGGGTTAGGTTTGGGTTAGGTTTGGGTTAGGTTTGGGTTAGGTTTGGGTTAGGTTTGGGTTAGGTTTGGGTTAGGTTTGGGTTAGGTTTGGGTTAGGTTTGGGTTAGGTTTGGGTTAGGTTTGGGTTAGGTTTGGGTTAGGTTTGGGTTAGGTTTGGGTTAGGTTTGGGTTAGGTTTGGGTTAGGTTTGGGTTAGGTTTGGGTTAGGTTTGGGTTAGGTTTGGGTTAGGTTTGGGTTAGGTTTGGGTTAGGTTTGGGTTAGGTTTGGGTTAGGTTTGGGTTAGGTTTGGGTTAGGTTTGGGTTAGGTTTGGGTTAGGTTTGGGTTAGGTTTGGGTTAGGTTTGGGTTAGGTTTGGGTTAGGTTTGGGTTAGGTTTGGGTTAGGTTTGGGTTAGGTTTGGGTTAGGTTTGGGTTAGGTTTGGGTTAGGTTTGGGTTAGGTTTGGGTTAGGTTTGGGTTAGGTTTGGGTTAGGTTTGGGTTAGGTTTGGGTTAGGTTTGGGTTAGGTTTGGGTTAGGTTTGGGTTAGGTTTGGGTTAGGTTTGGGTTAGGTTTGGGTTAGGTTTGGGTTAGGTTTGGGTTAGGTTTGGGTTAGGTTTGGGTTAGGTTTGGGTTAGGTTTGGGTTAGGTTTGGGTTAGGTTTGGGTTAGGTTTGGGTTAGGTTTGGGTTAGGTTTGGGTTAGGTTTGGGTTAGGTTTGGGTTAGGTTTGGGTTAGGTTTGGGTTAGGTTTGGGTTAGGTTTGGGTTAGGTTTGGGTTAGGTTTGGGTTAGGTTTGGGTTAGGTTTGGGTTAGGTTTGGGTTAGGTTTGGGTTAGGTTTGGGTTAGGTTTGGGTTAGGTTTGGGTTAGGTTTGGGTTAGGTTTGGGTTAGGTTTGGGTTAGGTTTGGGTTAGGTTTGGGTTAGGTTTGGGTTAGGTTTGGGTTAGGTTTGGGTTAGGTTTGGGTTAGGTTTGGGTTAGGTTTGGGTTAGGTTTGGGTTAGGTTTGGGTTAGGTTTGGGTTAGGTTTGGGTTAGGTTTGGGTTAGGTTTGGGTTAGGTTTGGGTTAGGTTTGGGTTAGGTTTGGGTTAGGTTTGGGTTAGGTTTGGGTTAGGTTTGGGTTAGGTTTGGGTTAGGTTTGGGTTAGGTTTGGGTTAGGTTTGGGTTAGGTTTGGGTTAGGTTTGGGTTAGGTTTGGGTTAGGTTTGGGTTAGGTTTGGGTTAGGTTTGGGTTAGGTTTGGGTTAGGTTTGGGTTAGGTTTGGGTTAGGTTTGGGTTAGGTTTGGGTTAGGTTTGGGTTAGGTTTGGGTTAGGTTTGGGTTAGGTTTGGGTTAGGTTTGGGTTAGGTTTGGGTTAGGTTTGGGTTAGGTTTGGGTTAGGTTTGGGTTAGGTTTGGGTTAGGTTTGGGTTAGGTTTGGGTTAGGTTTGGGTTAGGTTTGGGTTAGGTTTGGGTTAGGTTTGGGTTAGGTTTGGGTTAGGTTTGGGTTAGGTTTGGGTTAGGTTTGGGTTAGGTTTGGGTTAGGTTTGGGTTAGGTTTGGGTTAGGTTTGGGTTAGGTTTGGGTTAGGTTTGGGTTAGGTTTGGGTTAGGTTTGGGTTAGGTTTGGGTTAGGTTTGGGTTAGGTTTGGGTTAGGTTTGGGTTAGGTTTGGGTTAGGTTTGGGTTAGGTTTGGGTTAGGTTTGGGTTAGGTTTGGGTTAGGTTTGGGTTAGGTTTGGGTTAGGTTTGGGTTAGGTTTGGGTTAGGTTTGGGTTAGGTTTGGGTTAGGTTTGGGTTAGGTTTGGGTTAGGTTTGGGTTAGGTTTGGGTTAGGTTTGGGTTAGGTTTGGGTTAGGTTTGGGTTAGGTTTGGGTTAGGTTTGGGTTAGGTTTGGGTTAGGTTTGGGTTAGGTTTGGGTTAGGTTTGGGTTAGGTTTGGGTTAGGTTTGGGTTAGGTTTGGGTTAGGTTTGGGTTAGGTTTGGGTTAGGTTTGGGTTAGGTTTGGGTTAGGTTTGGGTTAGGTTTGGGTTAGGTTTGGGTTAGGTTTGGGTTAGGTTTGGGTTAGGTTTGGGTTAGGTTTGGGTTAGGTTTGGGTTAGGTTTGGGTTAGGTTTGGGTTAGGTTTGGGTTAGGTTTGGGTTAGGTTTGGGTTAGGTTTGGGTTAGGTTTGGGTTAGGTTTGGGTTAGGTTTGGGTTAGGTTTGGGTTAGGTTTGGGTTAGGTTTGGGTTAGGTTTGGGTTAGGTTTGGGTTAGGTTTGGGTTAGGTTTGGGTTAGGTTTGGGTTAGGTTTGGGTTAGGTTTGGGTTAGGTTTGGGTTAGGTTTGGGTTAGGTTTGGGTTAGGTTTGGGTTAGGTTTGGGTTAGGTTTGGGTTAGGTTTGGGTTAGGTTTGGGTTAGGTTTGGGTTAGGTTTGGGTTAGGTTTGGGTTAGGTTTGGGTTAGGTTTGGGTTAGGTTTGGGTTAGGTTTGGGTTAGGTTTGGGTTAGGTTTGGGTTAGGTTTGGGTTAGGTTTGGGTTAGGTTTGGGTTAGGTTTGGGTTAGGTTTGGGTTAGGTTTGGGTTAGGTTTGGGTTAGGTTTGGGTTAGGTTTGGGTTAGGTTTGGGTTAGGTTTGGGTTAGGTTTGGGTTAGGTTTGGGTTAGGTTTGGGTTAGGTTTGGGTTAGGTTTGGGTTAGGTTTGGGTTAGGTTTGGGTTAGGTTTGGGTTAGGTTTGGGTTAGGTTTGGGTTAGGTTTGGGTTAGGTTTGGGTTAGGTTTGGGTTAGGTTTGGGTTAGGTTTGGGTTAGGTTTGGGTTAGGTTTGGGTTAGGTTTGGGTTAGGTTTGGGTTAGGTTTGGGTTAGGTTTGGGTTAGGTTTGGGTTAGGTTTGGGTTAGGTTTGGGTTAGGTTTGGGTTAGGTTTGGGTTAGGTTTGGGTTAGGTTTGGGTTAGGTTTGGGTTAGGTTTGGGTTAGGTTTGGGTTAGGTTTGGGTTAGGTTTGGGTTAGGTTTGGGTTAGGTTTGGGTTAGGTTTGGGTTAGGTTTGGGTTAGGTTTGGGTTAGGTTTGGGTTAGGTTTGGGTTAGGTTTGGGTTAGGTTTGGGTTAGGTTTGGGTTAGGTTTGGGTTAGGTTTGGGTTAGGTTTGGGTTAGGTTTGGGTTAGGTTTGGGTTAGGTTTGGGTTAGGTTTGGGTTAGGTTTGGGTTAGGTTTGGGTTAGGTTTGGGTTAGGTTTGGGTTAGGTTTGGGTTAGGTTTGGGTTAGGTTTGGGTTAGGTTTGGGTTAGGTTTGGGTTAGGTTTGGGTTAGGTTTGGGTTAGGTTTGGGTTAGGTTTGGGTTAGGTTTGGGTTAGGTTTGGGTTAGGTTTGGGTTAGGTTTGGGTTAGGTTTGGGTTAGGTTTGGGTTAGGTTTGGGTTAGGTTTGGGTTAGGTTTGGGTTAGGTTTGGGTTAGGTTTGGGTTAGGTTTGGGTTAGGTTTGGGTTAGGTTTGGGTTAGGTTTGGGTTAGGTTTGGGTTAGGTTTGGGTTAGGTTTGGGTTAGGTTTGGGTTAGGTTTGGGTTAGGTTTGGGTTAGGTTTGGGTTAGGTTTGGGTTAGGTTTGGGTTAGGTTTGGGTTAGGTTTGGGTTAGGTTTGGGTTAGGTTTGGGTTAGGTTTGGGTTAGGTTTGGGTTAGGTTTGGGTTAGGTTTGGGTTAGGTTTGGGTTAGGTTTGGGTTAGGTTTGGGTTAGGTTTGGGTTAGGTTTGGGTTAGGTTTGGGTTAGGTTTGGGTTAGGTTTGGGTTAGGTTTGGGTTAGGTTTGGGTTAGGTTTGGGTTAGGTTTGGGTTAGGTTTGGGTTAGGTTTGGGTTAGGTTTGGGTTAGGTTTGGGTTAGGTTTGGGTTAGGTTTGGGTTAGGTTTGGGTTAGGTTTGGGTTAGGTTTGGGTTAGGTTTGGGTTAGGTTTGGGTTAGGTTTGGGTTAGGTTTGGGTTAGGTTTGGGTTAGGTTTGGGTTAGGTTTGGGTTAGGTTTGGGTTAGGTTTGGGTTAGGTTTGGGTTAGGTTTGGGTTAGGTTTGGGTTAGGTTTGGGTTAGGTTTGGGTTAGGTTTGGGTTAGGTTTGGGTTAGGTTTGGGTTAGGTTTGGGTTAGGTTTGGGTTAGGTTTGGGTTAGGTTTGGGTTAGGTTTGGGTTAGGTTTGGGTTAGGTTTGGGTTAGGTTTGGGTTAGGTTTGGGTTAGGTTTGGGTTAGGTTTGGGTTAGGTTTGGGTTAGGTTTGGGTTAGGTTTGGGTTAGGTTTGGGTTAGGTTTGGGTTAGGTTTGGGTTAGGTTTGGGTTAGGTTTGGGTTAGGTTTGGGTTAGGTTTGGGTTAGGTTTGGGTTAGGTTTGGGTTAGGTTTGGGTTAGGTTTGGGTTAGGTTTGGGTTAGGTTTGGGTTAGGTTTGGGTTAGGTTTGGGTTAGGTTTGGGTTAGGTTTGGGTTAGGTTTGGGTTAGGTTTGGGTTAGGTTTGGGTTAGGTTTGGGTTAGGTTTGGGTTAGGTTTGGGTTAGGTTTGGGTTAGGTTTGGGTTAGGTTTGGGTTAGGTTTGGGTTAGGTTTGGGTTAGGTTTGGGTTAGGTTTGGGTTAGGTTTGGGTTAGGTTTGGGTTAGGTTTGGGTTAGGTTTGGGTTAGGTTTGGGTTAGGTTTGGGTTAGGTTTGGGTTAGGTTTGGGTTAGGTTTGGGTTAGGTTTGGGTTAGGTTTGGGTTAGGTTTGGGTTAGGTTTGGGTTAGGTTTGGGTTAGGTTTGGGTTAGGTTTGGGTTAGGTTTGGGTTAGGTTTGGGTTAGGTTTGGGTTAGGTTTGGGTTAGGTTTGGGTTAGGTTTGGGTTAGGTTTGGGTTAGGTTTGGGTTAGGTTTGGGTTAGGTTTGGGTTAGGTTTGGGTTAGGTTTGGGTTAGGTTTGGGTTAGGTTTGGGTTAGGTTTGGGTTAGGTTTGGGTTAGGTTTGGGTTAGGTTTGGGTTAGGTTTGGGTTAGGTTTGGGTTAGGTTTGGGTTAGGTTTGGGTTAGGTTTGGGTTAGGTTTGGGTTAGGTTTGGGTTAGGTTTGGGTTAGGTTTGGGTTAGGTTTGGGTTAGGTTTGGGTTAGGTTTGGGTTAGGTTTGGGTTAGGTTTGGGTTAGGTTTGGGTTAGGTTTGGGTTAGGTTTGGGTTAGGTTTGGGTTAGGTTTGGGTTAGGTTTGGGTTAGGTTTGGGTTAGGTTTGGGTTAGGTTTGGGTTAGGTTTGGGTTAGGTTTGGGTTAGGTTTGGGTTAGGTTTGGGTTAGGTTTGGGTTAGGTTTGGGTTAGGTTTGGGTTAGGTTTGGGTTAGGTTTGGGTTAGGTTTGGGTTAGGTTTGGGTTAGGTTTGGGTTAGGTTTGGGTTAGGTTTGGGTTAGGTTTGGGTTAGGTTTGGGTTAGGTTTGGGTTAGGTTTGGGTTAGGTTTGGGTTAGGTTTGGGTTAGGTTTGGGTTAGGTTTGGGTTAGGTTTGGGTTAGGTTTGGGTTAGGTTTGGGTTAGGTTTGGGTTAGGTTTGGGTTAGGTTTGGGTTAGGTTTGGGTTAGGTTTGGGTTAGGTTTGGGTTAGGTTTGGGTTAGGTTTGGGTTAGGTTTGGGTTAGGTTTGGGTTAGGTTTGGGTTAGGTTTGGGTTAGGTTTGGGTTAGGTTTGGGTTAGGTTTGGGTTAGGTTTGGGTTAGGTTTGGGTTAGGTTTGGGTTAGGTTTGGGTTAGGTTTGGGTTAGGTTTGGGTTAGGTTTGGGTTAGGTTTGGGTTAGGTTTGGGTTAGGTTTGGGTTAGGTTTGGGTTAGGTTTGGGTTAGGTTTGGGTTAGGTTTGGGTTAGGTTTGGGTTAGGTTTGGGTTAGGTTTGGGTTAGGTTTGGGTTAGGTTTGGGTTAGGTTTGGGTTAGGTTTGGGTTAGGTTTGGGTTAGGTTTGGGTTAGGTTTGGGTTAGGTTTGGGTTAGGTTTGGGTTAGGTTTGGGTTAGGTTTGGGTTAGGTTTGGGTTAGGTTTGGGTTAGGTTTGGGTTAGGTTTGGGTTAGGTTTGGGTTAGGTTTGGGTTAGGTTTGGGTTAGGTTTGGGTTAGGTTTGGGTTAGGTTTGGGTTAGGTTTGGGTTAGGTTTGGGTTAGGTTTGGGTTAGGTTTGGGTTAGGTTTGGGTTAGGTTTGGGTTAGGTTTGGGTTAGGTTTGGGTTAGGTTTGGGTTAGGTTTGGGTTAGGTTTGGGTTAGGTTTGGGTTAGGTTTGGGTTAGGTTTGGGTTAGGTTTGGGTTAGGTTTGGGTTAGGTTTGGGTTAGGTTTGGGTTAGGTTTGGGTTAGGTTTGGGTTAGGTTTGGGTTAGGTTTGGGTTAGGTTTGGGTTAGGTTTGGGTTAGGTTTGGGTTAGGTTTGGGTTAGGTTTGGGTTAGGTTTGGGTTAGGTTTGGGTTAGGTTTGGGTTAGGTTTGGGTTAGGTTTGGGTTAGGTTTGGGTTAGGTTTGGGTTAGGTTTGGGTTAGGTTTGGGTTAGGTTTGGGTTAGGTTTGGGTTAGGTTTGGGTTAGGTTTGGGTTAGGTTTGGGTTAGGTTTGGGTTAGGTTTGGGTTAGGTTTGGGTTAGGTTTGGGTTAGGTTTGGGTTAGGTTTGGGTTAGGTTTGGGTTAGGTTTGGGTTAGGTTTGGGTTAGGTTTGGGTTAGGTTTGGGTTAGGTTTGGGTTAGGTTTGGGTTAGGTTTGGGTTAGGTTTGGGTTAGGTTTGGGTTAGGTTTGGGTTAGGTTTGGGTTAGGTTTGGGTTAGGTTTGGGTTAGGTTTGGGTTAGGTTTGGGTTAGGTTTGGGTTAGGTTTGGGTTAGGTTTGGGTTAGGTTTGGGTTAGGTTTGGGTTAGGTTTGGGTTAGGTTTGGGTTAGGTTTGGGTTAGGTTTGGGTTAGGTTTGGGTTAGGTTTGGGTTAGGTTTGGGTTAGGTTTGGGTTAGGTTTGGGTTAGGTTTGGGTTAGGTTTGGGTTAGGTTTGGGTTAGGTTTGGGTTAGGTTTGGGTTAGGTTTGGGTTAGGTTTGGGTTAGGTTTGGGTTAGGTTTGGGTTAGGTTTGGGTTAGGTTTGGGTTAGGTTTGGGTTAGGTTTGGGTTAGGTTTGGGTTAGGTTTGGGTTAGGTTTGGGTTAGGTTTGGGTTAGGTTTGGGTTAGGTTTGGGTTAGGTTTGGGTTAGGTTTGGGTTAGGTTTGGGTTAGGTTTGGGTTAGGTTTGGGTTAGGTTTGGGTTAGGTTTGGGTTAGGTTTGGGTTAGGTTTGGGTTAGGTTTGGGTTAGGTTTGGGTTAGGTTTGGGTTAGGTTTGGGTTAGGTTTGGGTTAGGTTTGGGTTAGGTTTGGGTTAGGTTTGGGTTAGGTTTGGGTTAGGTTTGGGTTAGGTTTGGGTTAGGTTTGGGTTAGGTTTGGGTTAGGTTTGGGTTAGGTTTGGGTTAGGTTTGGGTTAGGTTTGGGTTAGGTTTGGGTTAGGTTTGGGTTAGGTTTGGGTTAGGTTTGGGTTAGGTTTGGGTTAGGTTTGGGTTAGGTTTGGGTTAGGTTTGGGTTAGGTTTGGGTTAGGTTTGGGTTAGGTTTGGGTTAGGTTTGGGTTAGGTTTGGGTTAGGTTTGGGTTAGGTTTGGGTTAGGTTTGGGTTAGGTTTGGGTTAGGTTTGGGTTAGGTTTGGGTTAGGTTTGGGTTAGGTTTGGGTTAGGTTTGGGTTAGGTTTGGGTTAGGTTTGGGTTAGGGTTAGGTTTGGGTTAGGTTTGGGTTAGGTTTGGGTTAGGTTTGGGTTAGGTTTGGGTTAGGTTTGGGTTAGGTTTGGGTTAGGTTTGGGTTAGGTTTGGGTTAGGTTTGGGTTAGGTTTGGGTTAGGTTTGGGTTAGGTTTGGGTTAGGTTTGGGTTAGGTTTGGGTTAGGTTTGGGTTAGGTTTGGGTTAGGTTTGGGTTAGGTTTGGGTTAGGTTTGGGTTAGGTTTGGGTTAGGTTTGGGTTAGGTTTGGGTTAGGT